>JACAXG010000002.1:27964033-28431390 GCA_018881555.1 Amblyornis subalaris | reverse complement strand
TTTCTTTTTCCTGCTTCTTTCTCTCTCCTTCTCTCTTTCTCTTTTTTCTTTTCTCCTTCCTTCTCTCTCTCTTTCCTGCTCTATCTTTCATTTGTTTTCTTTTACCATGCTCTATTTTTGTCTTCCCTCAAAAGTGTGTGTGTGGGGAGTCCAGGAGTAACTGTTATAACTCACACACAAAATTCATGTGAATCTTCASAGTATTTCGTAGATCATTCTATTCTCTTGTTGCAAGTGAAAGGATGTGTTTCAAAAGTCAATTTTAGAAGAACGGAGTGAGTTAAAAGAAACATATTGATTACACCAGAATGTATGACCTTGGATTTTAACCTRTTGATACTGATTATTGCTGTGAGCCCAAAGTTTGGCCAACACAACTGTACAGAAAGTTTGAACCCTGAAGTTTCCATAGGACATACCTAAACGTACTCCCCTTCCTGAGAATTCATGTTAGTTCACTAATGACTGATTTAACACACCAGAAAAATAACTGCCATATAGAAATATGGTATTAGATGTGAAGGAACTAGAACAGAAACTGTAAAGTATTAATGGTGAAAGTCAGGGGAAAGGAAGTTGCAAGGTTCAGATATACAAAACAAACATGGTGKTTTTATTTTGGATGTGGGAAGGAAGGAGTCTGAAAGGTAGAAGACAATGGAGTTAAACTGAAATTGAATTTAAGTGCTCCAGAGAGGTGGCAGAAGAGCCTCACTGAGCAGCTGCCACCGTACCACTAGAAACTGAACTCCTACAACTCTCCTCAGGAAAGCTGGACTTTCTAGGAGGGAAACTTGTCCTTTACTGGTCATTTCTCCTGCTGCCCTCCCCCGCCCCCAGCAATAGCTCTGGCTATCAAGTATGATATGATACTGAAGTATGTGGAGGTTCAGGGGTGAGTCCTCAGTGAAGTCTATCTACCATTCATTAACTTCCACTAACTTTGTTGGTTCTATCCTCAGCAGTACCTTTGAAAAGAGTACTATATTTGGCAGGGCCTAAAGAAAATCCTTGCTTATTCTGGTGCTAATCAGTACAGGCTGAATTTTACTGATTTAGGTGAGACTGAAGACTCTGCCTAGGATTCATTTTCTTCAAGTGAAAACCCAAAAATAAATGTTCATAAGGCCTGGCAATGGCTGGGGGACAGTGGAGGGGGTGGTTGTTTTTTTGGTTGGTTGGAGTTTTTGTAAAAAGTGGGCAGAAGGAACCAAAACAAAGTATGCAGCTCAGTTCATTCAAGGTGGCATAAGAGCGACAGACAAGACTGATGCCTCACAACAACATACCATCTTGGACAGTACTCAGTACATAGCATTCTTGAAATACAGAACAGTGTTTAGAACCTGAGTTTGCTCAAAAACACTGGAATGAGAAAAGTACTAAAAGAAAACAGTTGGCTACCACTTACATGGCTTCTGTTTCCTTGGAGTTAGGAGAAAATATGTTACTAGAAGCAGTAATTAGTGAAGTTATAGAAAGGGACAAATTGAGGTGTAGGTTAGTTAGATGTAGCTATTGGCCACTATCCATTAAAAAAAAAAATGTGCACTTTTCTGAAGTTTTTTTGCAAAAAGTACCCTGTGGCTTCACTGAGGAACTAGAAAACCCCCTCACCTTGGCACATTCATGGCATATGGTCCTCCATGTTTTTTTGTCATATATCTTACTTTGACTTTTGGCCATGTAATCAAACCTTGTAAACCTGAAAAAAAAACCCAAACAAAAACCTAAAGATCTATGGGCAAAAATAATGTAGTTCCAAATAATATTTGAGGCTGATGTGGTAGAAGAAGAAAATGGATCAACAATTTGTGAATTATAGGTTTGACACTAATAGGAGAAAATGCTGTAACACACTTGTCACCCTCAAATATTTGCTGTTTTCCTGTCTTTGCATGGGGCCAAGTTCTTGGCTCTTGTATGCACCTACTCATTATAGTTCAACAGCATCAAATGCTAGTGTAGAATGACATTGACCAGTTCTCTTTTAAGTGTCTACATGGAAGTGAGAATATTTGCACATTAACTGAAGGCTAATCATTGAACTTCCTCAGTGAAAGAGAAAACGTTGGTSATATTTCGCTTTTTTGATGTTTTTTTCTTTTTCTTTTTTTTTTTGGGAGGGGGTGGGGTGGTGGGAGGGAGATTAAAAACATTTGATTTGGCCTGAAGTAGAAGTGCATACTTCACACATATTTCTAACCAACCCCCAAAAACAGTCTCTGGCTTTGAATGTGTTGAACAGGAAGCCATTTAGTGTTGGAATGCTTGCTTTGCTGGTCCAAGAAACACACGTACTTATTACTCCTGGGCTATCTAAAAAGTTTGAGGGTGAAAAAGTTTAATTTATATGTAGAAACTTGTTTCCTGTTTTGTTTTTTCCCCTTGTGTGCCAAGTCTGTTTTTTAAACTCCATGATAGGAAACACATTTCCCTTTTTCTCCCTTTCGTCTCACTTTATTTACCCAGCTGTATAATTCACTTCAATTTATAGCTCATACTCTTACCTGGCTTAAAATCCAAAGACACAGTCAGAGAGAGGAAAAGATGGATGTTGTGTTTTCATGGTTACTGAGGAAAGGGAAGAATCCGGGTGGATGTGAAGCTGCCTTTATATCAATATCAAGGGAGTGGTGGTGGGAGACTTCTCTTTCAGGAAGTGCCACAGTATATGTTGAAGAAAGGTGAGGAAGAGGGCACAAGGAAAGCTGTGGCAGTGTAGAGCATCCCATGATTATTGAATCAACTTATGCATGTTTTACCTCTATTTACTTTCTCCAAATGAGATACCCATCTCAGCAATTTTGCTCACTTTGGAACTACTTACATGTAGAAGCATGACCAGCTAAAAATAAAATTAAGTGAAGTAAAACAAAACAAAATAATAATAATAATAATAATAATAATAATAATAATAATAATAATAGTAAAAAGACCAAAAGACCAGTTCACAGATCCTTGGTGTGCCTAATACACATATGTATTTATACATGAGCTCCGCAAGGGAATTAGAGAAGGAAAAGCCTTCCTGAACAAGAGCCATAAGATTTTAAAACAAAATTGCGCACATAAATTAAGATTTCTACAATTAAAACAAAATCGGGRAGTGGCTGTAGAACTGGTTTTTATCATTAATTTAAGGTCATTGTTTTGACCAGACTTTTAGTAAATGCATGATTTTTTTGCTGTGGAGGTAAAGTGATGGCTAACAAAAGCCATTGTGCTCATAACTATACATGTCTATCACAGCTAACAGGAACTGCTAGGCACACTACTTTATTTAATTTATTATTTAAACTTGTAAGACTATAACAGCCAATTGAATAGTTTGAGGCTTTTTCTTTTCCCGTGCCAGCATTTCAACATTGCCCAATATTAAAAAAAAAAAAAAAAATTCCAAGTTATTAAGCAGAGCAAATGCACCAAGAAGAAGTCTGATGTGACTCCCTTTGTGTGCTGTCCTGGGAGCAAAGTGATGTAAAAATACTACTCCCCTCTTTTGCATTGCTCTTCCTATGGAGGTCAAATGCTATATATTAATAGCCTCAGATTAAAGTTTGGCGTAAATACATATGATTTCCTCTGTATGTGCAACAGATCCTTCACTTCCTTATATCTCTATTGCTAAGAAAGAAGTCAATAAAATAGTGAGTGCACCCACCAAATCTGCCCAAACCCATCCCCTTTCCTTCAAGACCAGGCAGCTGGGACCGACCGGGTGGCGAGCACCATTACCTGCAGAGGCACTCGCTGCTGCGGTGAGCTCTCACGGGCCGCCACGCTGCATCGCTGCCACACRGGTTCCTGGAAGGCCAAGCACGGGACTGAAGAGATTTCACTTGGCATTTGCCCATGTTTCTGCCAGCATTCCTGGCCAGACTGCCTGCCATACACCAGCTGGTACTGAAGCAGGATTGTCAAATCTCTCCGGGAAGCAGAAATTCTTGAAAAGGACTGTTGCATTTGTAGCACATTTTCAGTTTTCCCATAGGTTGCTTCCTGTAGCTGGTGGCATATCCCAGATGGTGGCATATCCCAGATGGTGGCATGCTGAGGAGGCTCTGCTGTGTGCCGACCACTGCAGGTCTAGAGTTCAAGGTCTTTCATCTCCCCGGTCCATGTCGTTTCCTGAAGAGAAGGTTCAACAACAAAAAAAAATTTTTTTCCTCATTTCTGCCAGAATGGCAGAATCCTTCCTACAGTGTCTCTGAAGCAAAGCCTCATGCTGGCTTGAGGAACCATTCTGCCTCTTCTATCTCCAAGGACTTGGGATATGGGAAGGAAGGAGGGCTGAGCCTCCAGTGCATATCACCCTTCTCAAGGAGAAAAGATACTGCATTTAACACTCAGTGTTTGGATGCCAAATGTTCTGCARGGGACTCACCCAACTTCTGGACAGCCAAATAAAGAGGGCCTTCCTTGGTCTGTCAGAATACTTGCAAAACAAACTTAAATTATGACTTTTTCTGACTAAATAATATAAAAATGAGGCACTTAGTGCACCATTTCAAAGGCTGACTACTAACCACCGGCAATAAATACATTTCAATGGTAACTGAATGCAGGAATTATGGTGGAGCAAATCTCTATTCGGGGCCTGGCTGAGGCATATTACAATGAACAATTGGCAGAAGTAGAATGAGTGTCTTTTATCCAACTGGTATGCTTTTCATCATCCCTTTTATTGTCTGAATAGATTGTAAATATTTTTTTCTCCTTAGATCTTGCTCATTCTTCTGAGTATCCTTAAAAATACCTCTGTTTCTTTCGTGTTTTAGGAACTCTCAATTTTATCTCTGTAGCAATAGCTACAGCCACATTACTACCGACTTCCCCTCAGGGAACAATCCTACACCTGGTGGCACAGAGTGATTTGCATCCATACTGGTCAGGGCTGTGCTGTGGAGCACCTCACCCACTGTCTCCTCTGGAGTCTGTAGGAAGCCACCATGACCTAAGACATAATTATTTTATGTTGTGACCTTTAAGAACACTTCAGCCTGCTGCAGTGGTGACTTTATAGCATGGTGTGTAATTAATGCACACCATGGAGCATGGTATGAGTCAGTGTGAGGGTCCTCAAGAGCATGAATTTGCTGGAATGACAGAAAAACTGCATAGAGCTGAAAAAGCCAAACTAGTGTTTTCTGAAAATAAATTATCCCCAAAATAATTAGTGGATTTCATCTCAGGGAAGACTAGATTTGCTCCAAAAGGCAGCTCGAAACACTGGTTTCCATGGAAGAAAAGGAATAGAGGTCCAGAGCCTGAAAACAGGCTTACCACCCGAGTTACAGTGTAGGCATATCCACAGGCTCTGGCATTTCTAACTAACACCTAGCTCTCTCAACTGTTCTTCCTAATTAGCCATAGGTGGTCATGCAAATGACTACCGAGCACATCCCTGTCTGCTGAGGGGCTCTGCATGATTTCTGAAAGTTTCCAAAAGGTTCGATAGAATGTTCTCTATCTCTTTTTACCAACACAAAAATTAAAACTAATGGGCTTTTTTCATGACTTTTTTCCATATCCTAAAAAAAGAATTGAACAAAATTTGGTGTGACAACACCTCCTTCCATTAGTTTTTGTTTTATCCCAGTAGAGTCATTCCAATCTTGGTCACTACTGTGCAAGCAAGCCTAGCTACCTGCTCTGGTGAGCAGGAGTTGAGAGTCCAGGAGCAAAGTTCTGACAGGCCTTCAGCCGTCTCAGCCACTCTAGTTTTGGCCTGACGCTTTCAAAACTTCAAGTGCCTGACTCCATTCTCAGCAAAGTTAGTAGTATCAGTCCCACTGACTTCCACATTTTCTAGATCTGTGTCAAAGCACACACTTCATAAGGAAGTCACTGAGGGTTTGTGAAAAAAATTATTTGGAAAAACGATGCCCAAAAAGAGGTTTCTGGAGATGCCTTAAATCAGTCTTGTGCAGGGCACATTAAAACTGAAGGTAAGTTTTCCCTGACCACAACSCAAGTGGAAGCAGGTGGTCACACAGGGCTTTTGGAAGTCACTTATCACCAACTAAGGTGATAGTAAAGTCACTTATCACCAGCTAAGTAAAGACTAAACACGTACTCAGGAGTAGGTGTTTGCTGGTAAAGCCTAGAAAACCAAAATCCTTAGTTAATGGTCATGAGTTTTCCTTGCTGATATTAGAAAACTTACTGATAAGGATGTAAAAAACCTGGCAAACTCTTTGCAAACTTGCTAGGCCAAATAGTTCAAGCTAATTAGAGAGCTCRTCATCATCATCTGTATTCTGTTGGTATTAGCCTAACAAACGGTGCCCTTATACCCATTTTTATGAAAGTCTGCAAATGTAGCAATTCCCTTGCATGAATAAACCTAAATCCTAATTGATCTGTGAATTCTGGCACACAGCCTGCCACTTCCAGAATCTATGTCTCTAATCTCACCAACCCAAGCACTAGTGATCCACTGAAAAACAAAATACACCTTTCCAAAACATTTTCACTGTGCCCTGCTTCAAGTTGAATATATAATACCAGTAGGAAACACAGAAAAATGTTCTCATTCTGTATAGCTCTCAGTGACTGGAAGTTTTCGTCAGCCTTATATACACTGTATAGAGAAAGATACAGTTTATATTTCCATTTCTGAGTTAGGCAGAAGTGGAATGCCTGAGTTCTACGGGCGCTTAATGAGAATCATGTGCAATTTTTCAAATGCATTTTATTKTTTCCTGCCAACGTTGTGGGAAGCRTAAGCAATTTAAGGATTCCAGGTCATTCACTTCAGCTTTCTCAAATCCCAAAGCAAACTTCATCAATTCTACAAAAATTATCTTCGTTTTTCAAATCTTGCTATATCTGTATGTTTCGTGATTCCCTCACCACTGTATTTCACAAAAAAAAAAGGAAAAAGAAAAAAGAATTMTTTTTATACCATTAGCATAAATATATTAGGATGTCTACAAGAAAAATAGACTTTTCTAAATCCTGTGTCTGTGGAGATGAGCCTAATGAAACTCTTTGCATTAATGCTTCATCAGTTGTAATTTACTTTGAAGATTAGAAATGGAAACATYGACATTTCATAGGTAGGAGATTCTGAGGAAAAGAAAGTGACTTTTGCGTTGAATCCAAAGAACCAAGAGGCGGTTACATTAATTTTGGATGAACTGTCAAAAAGTCATCCTCAGGAAATTTAAGAACCAAAGTATGTAATTCCCTCTGCCTCCTCAAACACTTGAGGTTGATATTTTTCAACCCTGATTTATCAAGAGTCATCTTCCTACTATATATGATAATGAGGTCACTTTTYTAGTGAAGATTTTATGTTTTGGGTGAGTGAGTAAGAATACACAGGTACATGTGGACAATTTCATACACAGAGTGTCAGGCTGTGTTTCTGTGTGAATCAGACTGTATTTTACAAATAATTTTATCTCTATAGAGTGTTATCTGCGTGTTTTTGTGCCTTTCTAGGACCTAACTCACTCTCTTAAAAAATGCTAGTTATGCATCCAAGAAACCACTTTCTGTCTGTGAAACCTTTGACTGCTTCCTATTAGTAGTATTTTGGGAAATGGAACTTGATAAACATTTTCATTTTCTCTGTGTTTTGCATGTTTATACATATCTGCAAATATGTGTAATCAAGGACTTCATTGTTTATTGAGGAAAAAAAAATTAACCAATCCATGTATTAATGATCTTGTTTATTTCTACTCCTTTTTGACTTGTGATCCTGGTGGGACTTGGGTTTCTTTACTGTTTTATTTATAGATTATGTAAACATTACAATTTTCATTGTACTTGCACCAACTCTGCAGAAGTCCTGTAAGTCCCAAAATAAATAGTTTTCTGTGTGTTGTCAAAGCACCATTTAAAGCTAGGTTGGCATTTAAAACTGGTTCACATTTACTGTCTCTCAGTGACTTCCCATCACTTTTCCTCAGTTTAAAAGCAAGAGGATGCTGGTGGTTTTAGCTGTMAGGTCAATGAGTTGTTTCTTGGTTTGAAAATAAGGTGGAGTTCTTCCTGGCTCATGTATCATCACCTCTAAACCAGTCCCAGTAGCAGTAAGACATTAATGTAGAGAATTGGGGAGATCTTGAGAAGCCCAAATACCAGGAAACAACCACAAGGTGACAATCATTTATAACAATGAAGTGTGTTATTTGTGGTTGTGTAAGTGGCAGGGCACAGGGATAAGATCACCAGCTTCTAGTTATCAACCCTACTCATAACCAATGGGGTTGAAAAAAACCCAATATTTTACCTGTAAATGCACACAACTTTTTTAAGACAGAAGGAGACAAAAAACATTGCCTATGTGGGCATTTTTAGAGAAACACTTCAGTAGACAAGACTCAGTCTAGCCATAAATACTTTGGTTTGAGAGAAGGGCTCCACTCCTTTTTCATGAGTATCTACTCCTATACAATTAGTTATCCTTGATAACACAGTTCACCATTATTTTCCTTTCACTAATACATATTCCACTAGGCATCACTACATTTGTCTTTGTTTGTCTAAGAGGTCTGCATTTTAATATCTTGAGATTTCCTGACGAATGCTGAGTTGAAGAAGGGCAAAGTAGTTGAAGAGAAATCAAAGGACTTTGCTTATTCTTAGAATTGRTTCTGCCCAAAGCTTGCCCTGCTTCCTGAAAAGTTAGGTTGGGGTTTTCTTACAAATGTTTTGACTTCTACGCTTCCAGATCTGGGATAGRCAGGGAAATAAATGTCAACATTACAAAATAAAAGCTAAAACTGTGGTAGCGSCAACTGGGACCAGAAATATTGGAAATCTGTTGAAAAATTCTTATATTCCAATCACTTCCTCTCCAGTTTTGCAGTATGAAGACATTTTACTTATTCAGATAAGGTCTGAATAAGAGGCTGGGCTCTCTGGCATGTGTCTGAAACTAAAGTAGAGTTCCCAGCTTTGGGACAAAAATATTTGAGCACTAGTTCAATTTAAATGTTATAGGAAGACTATTCTAAAAGCTCCAATAGCTATCTGCTGTATAAAACACTGATTATTTGAAGTATCATCATCAGTCAACTTTTTGCTAAATGGTGGAATAAAACCTGAATATGAAAAAAGAATCTCATTAATGCAGTCCCTGTACCTACTCTGGGAGCAGCTACAGAAATCTAGGCAATACATTAGGGGACAAGATCTGCTCAGAGCATAAGAGGGATAGACTGATGCTTAGCTAGGAGTCTTTCTAGTGAATTTTGCATCAGCCCCCAAGATGTCAGATTATGTGTACTTTGGAAAAGAAATGCTATATAAATGCATGTGTACACTGTGCCTTAGGACCTGCAAAAGTACAGATCAAAAATGTGAAACAAATGTGATGGTAATTAAGTCAGATGAAACTAATATATTTTCCAGCTGCAGTTAACAGCTTTAAAGCAAATGGTGGTTACACATTTTCATCTTTCTAACATGGAAATGCAAGTATTTCATAGCTGTTGAAAGACAGTCTTTATAAACCACACTGTCAAAGTGTGAGCAGTCAGTTTTACTTCAATTTTCCCAAGGTTCTGTCTTTCCACAGTAACATTATAATGGTTCTTTGGGGAAAACAAAGAGGAAAAGAGTTTAGACTGTTCAGCTAATAATGATAGCTTAGACATGAAATAATACTTTATAATTGTAGATACAGAATGGAGTTCCTATGTTAACCTAGTTTGTGGAGTCAACAAAAATATCAACACTAAGTTCAAGGAAGTTAAACGAAGGCAGCATTTCGAAAAGCTGGTTTTTAGTTCTTATTATTTGTTAGTTCATAGCTAAATCTAATACTGCTSCCTATTACTATTGTTGTTTTAAACATCACCTTTCAAGAACTTATTTTCTGTTAGTCAAAAGCGTATCAAATTGAACTTCTGCATATGGCATATCCTCCTCAAGATGAACATTTCTGAAATGTTTCAGCCAAATCTATAGGAATGTCCCTAAGAATGTGCAAGAACTTAGAGATTCAGTGCTTTTGTTTTCCTGACCAGACTCATTTCTCAACTTGGTCATGTTTCAGCTGGAAGTGATTATGACTGCCCAACTCAGTGCTATGGGCATGTGCTAAGCACACTAAGCTATTGCTTAAAACATGCAGTCCCATTGGGCTTAGGCACGGGGCTGCTTAGCTTACAAAAGAGCAGAAAGAGGTCATTACGTCCAGACAAACCAGCAATACCCCCCAGAACTGAGGCAGAGTGGGGATGTTTTGTGTTGGCTGCTCAGGTGCCTGCAGAGTCTTCCTCAGAAGACAGGCCATTTCTCACARATTGCTCAGACAGCAACATACCTTAAGTAACATTTAATTCCTTTTGTGTAAATACCCAATTGACTCTTCTTCAGCAAGCACCAGTCAATCTGTGTCTCAAGTGGAACAGGAGCTCTCTTGCATGACAGCATGTGAATGTGTGCTGCATCAAAACGAGAACATGACAAGGTGCTAAACTTAAAAAGAGTGTCTGGATACTTCCTAGCATGGCCTCAACTTCGCATCTTTTGCATAATAACAAATTGGCACGTTGTTGGTGTTTCTGGGGTGGATGATGTAACTAATTCACTTCCTTGTTTAATCTTCTTTGTGTTATTTTGCTTTGAACCGTTAAAAAGTCCATAGTTATTCCATAATTACTTTAACCTATAGAACATGAAATGAAAGTAAACAAAGTGAAATGTCAGCTATGTATGTCTTTTCTTTGAATGCAATGAGGGCAGCAACCTCTCTGTCAGAYCGAGTAGAAAGTAGGCAAATGGACTTTCCCCCTGCACTGTTTTAAGTTAGCTCAACAACTTGAAGTTTATTCCCAAAGACTCACTGAAATGTGAGGCATGTGTTGAACACCTGAAGATACATCTAGGACCGATTATTCGTCTGACTCTGTTCTGAGTAAAGACTTATATCAGCATCAAATCTGTTGAACAAGCTGCGGAAGGGTTCTAGGACACATTTCCCCTCTCATGAAGAGCTCTAAAACCTTTGCTACCACTCTAGGAAATGCAGGAACTGCACCAGGTATAAAAAGACATATTACATCCAGCTGGTCCTGTATTACTCTGTTACAGTCCATGAATTGCCACTTTATAATTGTTAAGCAATTGCAATAACTTGAGTAATTTCAAAAGAAAAATATTCTGGAAAATGCTTCTTTTGCTTTTTCTCACATACAGCAAATTGTACCAATGTTAGAGTCATATGAATGTCCTGCAAAGACAAGTTGTCTTCTGCATGCAGTGAATCTCTGACACACCAACCTTAGCAGAAAGGTGATCTGGCTGTTGTATTACACTTTTAGTTAGACTTCAGTTTTAAAAACAGCCCTCTACTGTTTATTTCTTCTCCCAATTAAAGCCTTGAACTGGGAAAATGTGATGACTCACCTACTTCTCCCTTTTGCAACAGTAGGATAAAAGAGGTTGGCAAGCAGCTGCAGAGCAAGACGAAGTCAAGACAAGAAGCCCATTCTCCCATCCTATCACAAGCAGCATCTAGCAACTGCTGCCTCTGCAAACCTTTTCTTCAGGTGACTCAATCTCCCAAATTGACTGTGATCCTGGAAAAAGGGCTCATGCCAAATAACCATCCAGATAATGCTGCAAATTCCAAGCTAATCAGAGAAATTGCCTATTCACTTGAACAACAGTCACAGGCCTGGGAGGCGCCAGCCTCCAACTGCAGTCATGCCTTGGCTCATTAGTCGTATGTGCCCCCGAAACTAAACTGTCAAAGGGGTGTTGACTGCACAAAGACTGGGCAGCAGCTGAATTAAATTCCTGTGTGGAACCAAAAATAGAACGCTTTGAGCCCCCTCTCTGTTGTGAAGAAAAAATTCCTGGACAAAAAAAAATGCTTTTCTTGGTATTATTTAATGTGTTTTTCTGTCTAAAAAGCTAAAGATTTTTGGCCTCAAGGGGTGCTAGCCTGTTACCTTAGAGACTGTTTCTTTTAGAGGCAGTGGAGTGGCAGAGGGCATGCCTTTGTTGCTTACCTTGGCAACCATGAATTGCTAAATGCTGTTCCCATGAATGCAAGCCTTTCACTGCCATTAGAGCCTGCCCACAGGTATAAACATTCCTTCATGAAAAGGTCCAGGGGAATGTACACTACCTCGATAAAAATCAAGACGACAAACAAAAGCATATTATATAACAGAGCAGTTATATAAAATTAGATTTTAAAACAAGATGTGTCTTTAATGACATTGATCCTGGATGCGGTCAAATTTCCTGTTCCATTTATATTCCCTACAGTCATACCAAGCGGTGGCAGTGGGRAAGGGAGGAAAGCGAGAAAGCTCGACAGGATATTCTTGTATCTGTAATTCCAAAATGGAAGACCACTCTGTCTGTACTCAGAATAAACCTGCTGGACAGTTTCAGAGGAATAGTAGGACTCCAGCGGTCTCCCTCCCCAGCAGCAGGGCAGATAGAGGCAGGAGGCAAGAAGAGCTTGCCGGGGCTGTGCAATGGCACTAGATCCCCTCTGCTCACAGGAATTCTTTATGGTCTAGCTGGGCAAACACTACAGGCAACATTCTCAACATGTTTACCTGTATAAAGGCCTTGTGCTTCAAAAACAAGAGATTTGTTGTATTCTACCTGTAAATGAGCCTGTTGAGTGTGGAGGAATTAAGTTCTAAACTTAATTCTCCCCTCCCTTCCAACTCCATGGTCTCCATTTTGTAAACTGATTTTTTTTTAAAAACCCAATATTTTCATTCCATTGTCAAGTCAATTCACTTTCTTAGATCTGATAGTCAGTACTTCTAATAAAACCTTGGCCTATCTGGATTTTTAGATTGTAGAGAGGCATATTTAGAAGGAGAACAATCTCTTGGGAAAAGACATGTCTCTGTCTGTCAAACAGAAAGCAACTAATGGCTCATGTGGACTGATAAGCTCAGACCCCAGAAACCCACAAGGAAGCGATGGTCTTGGTCTGGCTATACAAGAGCAACTTTGTACAATGAGACTGGGGTATAGTCCTCCGGCAGGTTTGTTGGGCCAGGAGAATACTTCTCTTGCCTTGACAAAATCCATGTGGTAATGGCAGTTGGCATTTCCCATGTAACCCTCCCTGAGTGGGCTGGCCTTGCATCCACCATGCCACGACATCTGGCAGTCAAATGAGCTCTTGAAAGCTGAGCCTAATGCAAGGGCAGTGTTGCAGACCTTTAGCTGATGGCCATATAGCTGCACCCAGTTAGCCACACATGCACACAGACAGACAGATGGCTGCCTCTGAAACATTCACATGCACCCAGGAGATGACAGTGGAACAGTAGCTCTTAGGATATCATCTAGTAAAGCATATTCATAGTCCAAACCCCTGCAGAGCCCCATGAAAGTCAGAAGAACGACCAAGTTATCAGTGTTGCCCCTATTTGCACAAAGGGGAAATACTTATTGCTAAAAAAAAAAAAAAAAATAAAAATGGCAGCCTGGCCAGCAGGTCGAGGGAGGTGATTCTGTCCCTCTGCCCCACTCTGGAGAGACCTCACCTGGAGTACTGCATCCAGCTCTGGACTCCTTAGCACAGGAAAGACACTGGAGCAAGTCTGGAGGGCGACCATAAAGATGATCAGGGGGCTGGAGCACCTCTCCTATGAAGATAGTTGAGGTTGTTCAGCCTGGAGAAGAGAAGGCTCTGGGGAGACTTTGTTGCAGCTTTCCAGTACCTAAAGGGTGCCTACAAGAAAGGTGGAGACAGACTTTTTAGTAGGCCTCTGGTGCTAGGACTAGGGCTAATGATTTTAAACTAAAAGAGGGTAGATTCAGACTAGATATGGGGAAGAAACTTTCTTATGGTGAGAGTGGTAAAACACGGAATGAACAGGTTTCCCAGAGAGGCAGTGATCACCCCATCCCTGGAAACATTCAAGGTCAGGCTGGATGGGGCTCTGAGCAATGTGATCTAGCTGAAATTGTCTTTGCCTACGGCAGGGGGTTTGGAACTAGATGACCTTTAGAGGTCCCTTCCAACCCAAACTATTCTACAATTCCATAAAAACATGCAGAACATTTCAGCAAGCATAAGCAACAACTACACACCAGGCAAGAACAAAGAACGACAGCTGCAATCAGAAGAACCTGCCCTGTTGGCCATGCTCTGCCCTTCCTGGCTCCCAGCAGAGAGCTGGAGACCAAGCAGAGAGAGCATGCAGAACAGGAGACCCAAGCCTGACTGGGAACCCTGAGTGGCCTTTTTCCTTACTCCTGAAACCTGTGAGTTTGACTTTTCTATTTCGAAAGAAGAAATGTTACACTGACAGGAAAAATATTTACAGACGTCACTTTTTAGACACCTCTCTCTTTCCTCTCTCAAGCACCAGTCCAGTGGTTCTCAATTCTTTGCTAGTAAAGCAGCTACACTTTTATTTCCCTTTTCCCTCATATTGTAGCACTGTCAGAAGGTGAAGAATGTGGTAGAGGCTCTTCTCCTAGTGGGGTTGACCAGCTGTCCCTGGAGGTCCTGCCTCAGCATATCCACTCGCCCTCCAGCCTTCTCACTTCCCCTCATGAGGTCTGACAGCTGCAGCCAAGCCATAGACGCTCCCAGCACTCAACAACCCGRTATCTTCACCCACTGCTGTGGCACAAGCTTCATGCCTGCTGACCAGCTAGTGCTATAACTTTGGGCATGTGCTGGTGTCACTGGGGAAACAGCTTTGTGCTTCTTTCTGATAATCATGCCACCGATCACACCATCACTGTTGCCTTGTAGGAATGGGGTCTTTACAGATTTATATCATGTTCTTCTGTTCTACACACACCTTTGTTGACATTTCCACTCCTAGTACAACATCAAGAGAATGAGGAACATTTTCGTCTGTTGCATCAGCTCCACAGCCTTAGGGGTGTGGTGAAGGTCTAAAGACTTCATTGTTAGAGATTTCTTCTGAAAAAGAAACCAAAAAACTTGCAGAGTACTGAACTCATTCCTGTTTGATTTCAAATCTTATGAAAGATTATCAGCCTCTGTCTCTATGTATGTAAAAATACAACGAAACAAAAACCAGGGCAAGTCCACCAGGAAAAAATAAGCATTAAAAAGTATAAAGCAATACTCACAGTTTCGACCCCCAAAAGARTGAGTGTCCTTTTCAGGAGCACTAAATGCAAAAACAACTGCAAAAAAAAATGAGATCTGGTCCTTGGTGTCTTGATCAAAACAACCTTCTGTCATGAAACAAATAGTATYCCTTTCCAGGTCAAGCAAGAGACAATGGTAATTACAGGACATTTCTACAATCCACAAGTGAGAAAATTTGAAAAGACATTTGATATATGAGACATGAAGCAATTGTAAAGCAATGCATCTGTGAAATCCATTAGGGCAAACATCTTACAAGGAATACTAAAACACTGGGAACATGTAGAGGAAACTCAGCAAGCTTCTAAGCTTTACAAACTYAGAATGTTTGCTGTGTAGAGTTATGGTGCTTCTCAAGAAAATAAGCAAAAATATTTCTTCGTGATATTTTTTCCTTGTTTTTCCTGCATTATCTAAGTACACAAAAGTGTTCCAAGAAGCAGAACATTTGCTCTGTTCAGTTCAAACTAGCAGAATATATGTGCAAATTGAAAAGATTAAGCAAAGCCAGTCATAAACAACTCTGAACTCAATATGCACTTCACAAAAATAAGCTGTCTTACAGTTCTATGTTCAGCTTGAGTTCGTTTCTGAAGTCCTTACTGTATTGAGCTAATATAAGCTCTGGCATCTCCTTCAGGAAAAATGGAAAAAAGAAGGAAGGAAAACGACCAGGAGGGCTGGAGTATCTGTAAGCATCCACCATCTGTCAGCTGGTAACAAGCAGGATTTAAGATTTAGAGGCAATTAAATCGGAATTCTGTTTCCTTTCAAAGTATGGATGGTTCAGACTTAGAGGCCCTTCCTTCCTCTACCCCAAAGGAACTCTCACCTCCCTCCCCTTCTGACTCTGTTATGGAAGTGCAGGCCAATGCTGCCACTGTTTCTTTCCTGGCATGGACCAACAATAACTATTTACATCAATGAAACATAAATCTGGGAGCATAATGGCACCACATATCAATCAAAACAAGCCAGCTACTAAACAAASCTGGAGACCGATAGAGGAATAAAGACAAGATCAAAGGCTACAGTTCTCACTCCAATGAGAGCTTTTCCATTGCTTCCCAGTTGTGCCATTACTGCTCAACCAAATGACAACAGACTACTGCGTTTCAGAGCTAGCAAAGAAATTTCCACTGTAGGAAACACACAGAACAAAGTCAGATACTTCATTATTTTAGTTTTCCAGCAGCCATGTCTAAATGTCAGGTCACACTTAGATCTTTTCAGATGGATTTCCTGTATCTGAGCTGTAAATTCTTGACATATTCAGCAGTTCCTTCATAACAACAGCCCCCAGAAGAAATTATTCRTGCCTTGCCTTGCCTCGCTTTCCTTCTCTTCCCACAAAATCTCTCCTCCTTCTCAAAGACAGGAATTTGGTGTGGTTTGGTCACCAAGTTTTGTCACTTCAGGTTATGCAGCGTGGCTTTCCCCAGGCCCACCCTGACCTCAGCCCCTGTGCAGCCAGCCAGCAGGTGCTCCTGGAATGCAGCACAGCCTCAGCCTTGACCCAAGAACATCCACGTGATCACTGGGTCTGGTATCGCTCCCAGTGCCATACRGAGCATGTCCAGGGTATAACAGTCTGGGTGGGTGCAATCAAATGAACTGTTACAATTTCAGGGGAAGGAAGTAGCAGTGGTTTTGGTTCACTACACGGAACGTGTTAAAGGCTGAGAGTCGCCAGGAAAAGGACCATACAAAATAAGGGATATTTTTTACTTTTGTAACATGGTGGAATTAAAGAAAAGCTAAAATTAGTATTCTAACACTAGCTTCACAGGTCCCAGTTCTGCCATTACTGAATGAATGTGCTGAAATGTGAGGGGAAAAAAAGACTTACTTCTGTCAAGGGGCTCTGAAACTCTGTGATTGTGAGGGAGTAGTGGAAAAGTTCCCCGGAATCATCTAGTGATCACATATCAGGCTGTTTCAACTCATACCTGAACTCATACCTACTAYGAGCATACCAAAAGTAGATTTTGCTTGTGGGTTGGATAGTGCTTATCATTCTCTTCCTCTACTTACAGCAAATGTGCTCAAAATCACCCACCTACACAACCTGTCAGCTTTTACTGTAAAACAGTGGGTCACCATTTGAAGGTATCAGTACGGGTGGCCCACAGTGATCCTCTTGTATTGCTGTACCAAAGTCACCATCAAATATTCCTCAGTTGAAAGCAACCATACCTGACCTGGTTTATGTCATAAGTTATTGTACTACCTAGTCATGGTTAAAAACACTTTCCTCTGGAAGTTTTGGACTAACAAGTATTTTGGATGGTAAATTCCATGAGAATATGCTCCTAATTTTTATTTATCTGGTGGCTTACTTTAATCACTGCCTCTATAGTAAAGTCACTGCTGGGATGGTGGACAGCAAATATTTAACAGTAGTTGCTAATGCTATGCAAAAGCGTAGGGAACAAACTGAGGAAGAACACCATATCCAATTGAAGTGGCAGAGGAATGCAATAGGCAGAATGTAATTACTTGTGAGAGAATTTGCCTAGGAAACTGAAGCAAATGCCTCCACTCCTTTGAAAAATGTACTTTTTAGCATATAAGGATCTAAGTGTCTTTTCTAGGTGAAAATTGCATTGTTAAAGAGCTGGCAAGAAAACGAAAAAAAACCCAGCAAATATAACAGAATAAATGGTTCTTGAATGTTCATTAATTTCAATCTCATCTAAGAATAAAAGATGCCATAACTGCCTAAGAAAGGCTAAATGGAAATCAAGGGAAAATATGGCTAGTTTTGAGCTTTGTACATTTCTGAACTTCTAGAAGCCAGGGCAAGAGGCAAAAAGAATCAGGGATATTTCTGTATAGCCTGGGATCTTTTGGGTGCCTTTAAGTCCTGGAAGGAAGATCTGAAGTCTGTACTCACTAGTAAGAGCAAGTCTACATTTAGAAAGCGATTCAAAAGTGGGATGGAGGGATGTGTTTAGAAAACCAGCACCCAGCTTGGGGATGCTGGACCCCTACTGGGCACTGTGCAGGGGATGGCTACAGGGAATCCACTCTGTGCACTGCTGAGACTAACTCCGAGCAGAGAGCTCTCCAGCAGCAAATAGGGAAACCCTGAGGACAGGCACAGATTTTTAACTTTGTCCCCAAGGACCCGTGTGTTGTACTCAGAGCTATCGGAAGGTGCCTTCCCCTCCTCAAACCAAAGCCTCAGCCTGCAGGAAAACTTCCTAAATTGCAACACAGAGCAGAGGAGTCCAGCCATGTTTTGCAAAAATGACCCCAGGACAGTCTACAGTGGCCTAGTTGACATTTGCGGTTCCATGGGAAGTGGCTGACTGCTACTCTCTTTGGTCCTTCAAAACTGGGAGAAACTCTATTTCTTTGGAAAGCTCCYAAATCAGCCAGTAACAGGCATGTGCCCTCCTGCCTGCTCAGACATCCTGTGCAACAGAAGGACAGATGCTCTCAGACAAAGTGAGCACAAGTGACAACTTGAACACTATGCGTAGAGGAAGAAAAGGGGTAGCTTTTCACATTAACATTAATCCCCTGGGCCCTGGAAGCAGCACAGATGAAAAAGCTAATTAGTTGAAGCATAGCACCATGCAGAGGAAGCAGTATCCCCTTTCATCCAAAAGCTGATTTGAGTGAGCTGTGTATAAATATGTGCTGTAGTCAAAGAGAGAGGTGATAGGGATACTTGTCACTGCTTCAGTCACTGCTCTGGTCATCAGTTTGTTATTGTGTCTGATTTTCCACAGGTGATAAAAATGGGGTATTCTGGTATCTATGTGGTTTGAGGACAAACATCATACATTGAAATCGCTGCAGAAAGAAAGAAAACAGAAGAGACTGGGGAGAAGAACTTCAAATATAAAATTCAATTTAGTAACATATCATGTTTTAGGCCAGTCTCCCTTCACAATGTTCCACAAAACCAGTCTTAATAGAGACATTTACAAGCACAGAGTATAGATTTGGAAAAGTCAAGACTCCTTTTATTCCAGGAAATTGAGAGAAAGTTTCCATGAAAACATATGCACCCATGCAGTCACAAAATCTCCTTGAGTGTAACTTTAAGAGACACAGCAGCATTGCTCGTCGGATCAGCCAGAACCACTTCAGTTTGATTGAAGAGAGGAAAAACAACAACAGTAAAACCACTGGGTTCAACAATTTGGGCCAAGTCCTAAAAATAGAACTGCTTTCTTATGGAAAGAAACAAAAAAAAGAAAAATACAAAACAAAAGAAAACAAAAAAAAACACCCTCCAGAAGATCTGAACTGTTCTCAAAATTGTCTGAATTTGGTGCCAAGCACACAGGGGCAGCCTAATACTTAAAAGGCTGCCTGTGCCAGCTCTGAATCCCTCCAGTAACTAGAGACTGTATAACCAAGACTGGGAAGTGACTATGGAAAAAAAAGCCTGTTTTCTAGTGGGCAAGCTGTCCAGCCATTTTAACCCTTGCTTGAATACTTGCCTTAGGCCTCATGATGCACAGCTTTTTCTCAGCAGACTGCCAGAGCTTGCAGCCTGCACAGCACTGTGGTGGGACCAGCCTCGGGCACCCACACTCCAGGAAAGCCCAGGTGGAACAGCAGCTTTGTTTCTTATGAGGAAAGGATTTGGCCCTGCTGAAGAGACTGACAGCTCCAGTCTTCCCCACTGTCCAGACCAGGTGCCTTTGGTATTATACATCTGCAAGAAGGGTTCAGCCCCAGGTTCCAACCAGAGGGTCCTTGCACAGGCTCATCCCTGCCACGCCCACTGGGCACAGAGCAGCCCTSCAGCTGCCTCCTAGCAGGGAACAGGGCATCACTGGTGGAGAATGGATCTGCTTCTGCACAAAAAACCACTACTGTAAATGATGTTGCCTGAAATTATCATCTTGGAGCAAGTCCTTGATGCGCTGTACAGACTGAGAGGTATCTGTGTAGGAGTGGAAAGGTACAGGGGAATGTGCTGTTCTTCTCATGCAAAATAACTGAAGAGGAAAGGCAGTTTTCTGTTTGCCTGCCTGCACCTTTCAGAATGGGCAAAACACAAAAAATAATGTTAAGAAAATAAGTAACAAAGCAGCTTACGTTTATCCCCTGTGAGACTTCCTATTATCTTACTAAGAACCAGGCAGAAATACAGCTCCTCATGATTTTGCTTTCATGCTTTGCCCAATCTCAAAATGTACAGTACTAAGAGAACATATCCCTTTCAGGGACAGAATAAACACTTTCTGCATATTATACTGGCAAGAAATGCAGGTCTTCTTTATACACAAAGAAAGGCAGGGTTCTGAATTTTCACAAATCACCTGAGAGCTTCATGTGAAARAACCTGAAATGTCATTACCAACATCTAGCAAAAGAGTTCTCAAGTGTTACTAAACCTGTACCTCCTTGCCTTTCTCTCCAGACCGATGGCCTAACAGCTGTTTGTCCAGAACACCTGAGGATGCTGCTTGAAAAGGCTCTGGGAGGGCAACTCCACCACCTCCCTCTGAAACCCTCCCCAGATGCTGCTGCTCTTGTGAGGCATTTCACTGGTATTCCAAGGCAATGTCTGTATTAGCAATTTTGACTCTTGCCTATGGTATAAAAAGTTTTTTTTAAAAAGTATATAAAAGATTTTTAGTAGTACAGTTTAGCTAATCTTCATCAGTTTAATTGTTGTTAAACAGGCTCCAGTGTATCTCCATCATTTTTCGCATAAACTCCAGACCCAGTCTTTGCCTGAGTTTCCTGAAAACCTTTGCTAGATTGGCAGGATAAGTAACTTTTTTCTTTTCCACATGGCTGAAATTCGTATAAGGACCAAGAGAGGCCAGGACATTTAAGGAAGAAAGGTCACTTTTCAGGCAAAAAGGGTTTTTAAGAAGCCAGGATCACAGCTGAATTTTCATATGCCAACTACAAGAGAGAAACAGAAGTGCTATTTTGGGTCACATAAGTAYCATATTCTGAATAATCCTTTTATTAGCAGGCTGCCCTTTCCTGCTTCATCTTTCTCGCCAGCATTTACAGACCTCAGGCTCACACATTTCCATCGTTGCTGTGAGAAGGGCATTTATCAACTCCCTGTCTCTCAAAAAATATAAGTAAATCTGAAATTAAACTTACCAAGAAGCACATCACAAAGCACAGAGCAGCAACTCTCAAACTTGTTTAAAAATGTGTTTTCAAGGAGAAGGTCAATATTTTTTATATGATATTTATCTTCTTTCTAAATGTCTGACCCAAATAAGTAATCAAAGAGAATGAAAGCCTAAAGCAATCAGTTTCGGATTTCATCATGTGATTCTGGCCTGCTGTGTAAGAAAACACTCTTTTAACTTAACAAGGAAAATGTGCATTTGAATATTATACTAAGCATTTAATGGAGTTTCATAACTCTTGTGTGTTTGCTAAAGATAGCAAAAAAAGTCAAGAAACATTTTTCAATAAAAATGCCCTTTTATTTTAAAAAACACAAGTTGCTTATGCTGTTTACAGGCATTTATTATCAAAGTGCATCTAATGAACATTTATCAAAGCTCTTCAGGTAACACGTTTAACAAAAATACTCGTTGAAAATAGTTTCTTTTTAACAKGATAAAATGAGAATTGAACCTTTTTTTGTGCAAAAACTTGCTTTCCAAACAGCAATCACAAATACTTTCACTTCAGAGTACAGTGTGGTTAAATTGTTTATTTGAGAGTCTGAATCATTAGTGTATTTTCTCCCACCCTATCTTTTTTAATTTAAACCTAAGTATGAAATTTAAAGCTTTCATATGATTTGGACCAATTACAGAAGCCCTTTGGAACCGAAGCTATGCCTGTACTAGGCATGGCTCTAATGCAGAGGCCAACTGAGCGAGTGCAGGAGCATTTTTAATTACAGCACCACCCTACGCATTTATGATTACTTAAGTGTACTTGACCCCACCAGTTGTCTAATCCCTCCTTTTAACTTCTCCACGGTCTATTAAACATCCCCATTTACAAGACTCTCTGCTGGAATCAAACCCTTGGTGGCTGCAATGTCTGCCTTTCCCGCTTACAATGTTCTGACAGCCCTTAACATATTCCAGTCCAGATTTGACCTCTCAAGGGAACGTGTCTAAATTGAGTCGATCTCATTGACAAAGATCAAACCACTACTTAAAATGTCTCGTGGCTGGATTTCCTTCCCAGCAGACCCACAACTCCAAGCTGAGGTAAACATGAAAGGCTGCATGCAGCTGCAAGCAGTATTAGGTAGAAGAACAGTGCAAGTCTCACATGATCTGAGCAGCAAGTGTTTCTGTGGCAGCAGTACAGGGAGAAAGGAGGGGAGATGGGCAACAGGCTCCTGACCCTTGAGTAAATCCGTGCCTAGAAAGCATGATGGGGATACTTATCCGTGCATGATGGGGATACTCCCTCCCTGCACACTGTACATGCACAATTATACAGTCAGCACTGGACAAATGACTTCTCTGAGTAGAAATTAAAGATTTTATGCTATTTCCCTTCTTTGTGGTCTTGCTTGATTCATTCATACATATGGCTCAGGACCTTTTACAAATACCATCTGGAAAACTGACTTTCCTATAAGTCCAGGCAATACAGCAGTATCACATGCCGTATAGGTATTTTGCATGGAAAAAAGAATTGCTGCTCTCAAGTACAGAGAGTATTATATAAATGCTGTCCTTAAGGTGATGCCCAGACGATATTAAACTAGAATAGAGAATACAATTCCTACTGTTTTCTACCGAGAAGTCAAAATGTAGACAAAACTACTGCTTTTGCAGGAAGATGAAGAGGCTAAGCAAAGAGCAATAGCATCTACAGTTTTATCTGTGATTTCATTATTTATTTACAATCAGGCATTTCATTTTCCCTTTAAGTTATATCCTTTTTAGGATAAGTATTCTAGCAAGAAGTGAAGAAAAAGCTCTTGATTTCAATTTCTTGAAAAGGCTGTTTTGCCTTTAAAATACTGGGAACCAGTCAACAACTATGTTTCTGCAGCGTCCACAGAAACAGAACTAGTAGAGAAAAAAAAGGATTTTAACTAACTCTTTCAATACYAACGTAAAAGCAAATCATGTTCTTGCCAGACAAGTTCTTTAGGTCTGTGTACTTTGAAAAAGAAAATGTATTTTCCAGATAATAATGTTCTTTGGAAAGAATTCCATGCTCCTAGAAATTGGTCTGTGAAGTTTATTGTCTGGCTATATGGGTGRAGGAACACAGATCCAGGAAATATACTTATCATTCTCAGCAGATTGGAAAAGTTAATGCCTGTCTCACACAACTCTTACCACCTTCCTTGGTCCTCTCCTTAGCTTCCTAGCAGCCATTCCTCCAGAAGGTCCTACAGTGATTCTGATCTCACTGAATGAAAATTTGTCACTCCTCAGTCTCTTTGTCTATATTGYGTTCTTAAAGAAATGCATTCAAAACCTTCTTCTAGTGAGACCAAACACCAAGGAAAACAAAACCAGAGGGCTTGGTAAGATCTCACTGTGTTTTTGTGAGCGGTTGGGACAACTAAGAAAAAATACACTTCTTATTGTTCTGGTARTGGAAGGCAGAAATCTGTTAAATTGGAAGTCTGAGAAAGCAACCCACACAGATTACTTTAGATTTTGTTCTTATAAAACAAAATTGAAACCAAGAAATGAGTAACATCCCAACTATCCTGGGTTAAAGAGGTGAATAATTGTTCTCTACTATATCTTAGCAGTGAGTAAACCATTATCGCATTCCAAAACTATGTATGTAGGGAAGAGCAACTGACATCATCTCCTTAGACATTTGACACTGTCCCGCACAGCAYCCTTGTCTCTCAACTGGAGAGACATAAATTTGACAGATGGACCACTCAGTGGATAAGGAATTGGCTGGATAGGCACACTATGAGAGTTGTGGTCAACGGCTCAATGTGGAGACCAGTGAGGAGTGGCCTTCCTCAGGGTCAGCATAGGAACAAGCACTTTTGACATCTTTGTCAATGACATGGGCAGTGGGATCAAGGCCCTCTCAGCAAGTTTGCCAACAACACCAAGCTGTGTGGTGAGGTCAACATGCTGGAGGGAAGGGATGCCATCCAGAGGGACCTGGGCAGGCTTGAGAGTTGGGTCTGTGCAAAGGGCAAGTGTAAGGTCCTGGAGGAGGGTCAGGACAATCCCAAGCACAATACAGACTGGGCAGAGAATGGTTTGAGAGCAGCCCTGGAGAGAAGGATTTGGGGGTCCTGGTGGATAAAAAGACGGACACGGGATATCAATGTGTGCTCGCAGCCCAGAAGGCCAACAGCATCCTGAGCTATATTAAAAGCAGCGTGGCCAGCAGGTCAAGGGAAGTGATTCTGCCCCTCTACTCTGCCCTTGTGAGAMCCCATCTGGAGTGCTGCATCCAGATCTGGGGCTCCAACATAAAAAGGATGTGGGTTTCTTGGAGCGAGTCTAGAGGAGGGCCATAAAGATGATCAGAAGGCTGGAGCAAATCTCCTGTGAAGACAGGCTGAGAGAGTTGAGGCTGCTTATCCCGGTGAAGAGCAGGCTCTCGAGAGACCTTAGATCAGCCTTCTAGTACCAAAGGGGTCCCCCAAGAAAACTGGAGAGAGACTTTTTACAATGGGCATGTAGTGACAGGGCAAGGCTAATGGCTTTAAACTGGAAGAGGGCAGGTTTAGTTTAGATATTAGGAGGAAATTATTTACTGTGAGGGTGGTGAGGCACTGGAACAGGTTGCTCAGAGAAGTTGTGGATGCCYCATCCCTGGAAGTGTTCAAGGCCAGGTTTTATGAGCAACCTGGTCTAGTGGAAGGTGTCCCTGCCCATGGCAGGAGGGTTGGAATGAGATGGTCTTTAAGGTCCCTTCCAACTCAAACCATTCTACAATTCTATGATATGTAGGTATATATAGTAACCACTGGTATTGTATATTCCGTAGGAAATCTTTCCTACTTTACATATTACACAATGGACTGAAGAGTTTTAATTCTTCCCTCCCAACTTTGTACTTGTTCTCCTCCCTGCCAGGAGGAAAAACCCTGTGGCATTTCAATTTCACTTCGCAGTTAAGCATTCTCAGTACACACTGTATGTTTCTTGTCTCGGGGTAACAAAATCAATTTGTTAGTTTTGTTGTTAATTCAGAGGGAGAGGAGTAGAGCGTCAAGCTTCTTTGTAATTCTCAGTCCCTTACCTATGGCTGGTTTTCTTCCAAATATACTGCGGGGTTTGGAATTTATAGTTAAGATAAGAAATTATTCTAGGATTTTCTTTTCCATTCAAAAGGTACTTAAATTGAGGTATCTGGCTAGTACTTGGAAATTATTACTTGGAGAATAAAGTTTCTTGATAAATCCTGTTGCTTCTGGTGCARCACCCTCAGTCACTGCACTGAAGGAAAGTGAGAGTATTTCTGGAAATTCCATATTTCAACRATGTCTTTCTAGCCTGCTATAAAATGACACAGGGTTTAATGAGAGTTAGCACTTCCCCTTCCCACACGATTAAAGCTGATGGCATCTGTCTACAAGCACACACATAAATCTCCTGAAATTGCATATTATGAAACATTTGAGGCAAGATGTTCGATAACTGTAGTATGAGGATGTTATGCTGTAAAAATAAAATGCAGAATAGGATTAACAGTATCTAAAACACTTCATAGTTCATAATCTAGGCAGAGATGAAGCAGCACACAGATTTCTTTGCACCAAGTATGACTAAGTCTTTGACTAATTTAAGCATTTCATGTGTATCTCATAATTCCAGGAACACAGCAAGCCTTTTGCTGCATTGCTGTTTGGATGTTTTAAGTGGTGAATCTTGTATGCCAGGTAAGCATCTGCTTCCATTACCGTTGTTCTGGTTCCTAAGAAACAAAGCACTCTGGTTTTAAAAGCTTCCTTTACTTCCTTTTCAATTCTATTAATAAAACTTGTGGAATATATTTCATTTGAATAGAAATATCACACATATTTTTCTGCCACTTTTACCTGGGAGCATTATTTTTGACTGTGCAAAAGCAAAATATTGTATTTCACAGTAGTAACATAAACTGTCAACATAACCAGTCAATCTCTGACGTGACCTTCTGCTGTCATAAACAGGACCACAATAACATATAACTCCACTACTGAGCTGATCTTCAGGTGTTTCATTGTTTCCTAGGCTCCTAGATAAAAAATAAATAATAATTAACACACATCACAAGAACTGCTTTAATAGCTTTGACAGTTAGACCCACTGAGGGTGAAGTTTTCTGACTTGAACTTATACATCTTATCTGAACCTGCTTTCTCCCATCTGAAGACTGAAGAATCTTCATGAATCCATGAAGCAAGGTCTTAATTGGTACAAATTTTCTTAATTTTTCCTGTAGATCTCACCTCTTACAATAAAGTGTTCATGGAAAGATCTATTCAAACCCTTTCTGTTCTTCTTAATAAATGAGCATTCAGGTAGCTGATTGTAGTGGAAAATGGAAATTACATAGAACAGGGCAAAAACTTACTACTTTCTATTTAGATAAATACTATACAGATTCCTTGGAAAAAAAAAAATATTGTAAAATTTCCAGGTTCTTTGGCCAGTTCAATTCGCTGTCATTGAACTCTCTAATGATATTATTTGCCTAGGTCTTTTCTCCTTCTGGCCTTTTTGTTCTGTTTCAAGGGCCTGTGCTGTTTTGCTCCATTAATATTCTCCTCTGAGGAATTCAGTTTTCCCACAGCTGCTGAAATACAAAGCAAGACAACCAAAAAAGTTGTTTTGGTCCCTTCATATTTTCATGCCATTCTCCTAATTTTCTCTTCAATACTCTTCTTCCATATCAAAACAACTGAACTATTCTCTTTTCCATGTCACAGAATCCAAGAAGCCCTTTATCTTCCAAAACCCCTTCTCCTTGTCCCTAAATCCCTTCTTTCTTTTGATAAAATATTCCCCCTTGAGCTTCCTGTCTATCTGCTCAGCACTGAGACTGGCACACAAAAGTTGCCTTCTGCTCACCTCTGTGGTATCTCCTGCTCCAGCACAAGTCCTATTCAGCACCAGTACTGTGTCTTTCCACAAAAATGCTCAGTTTAACTCTTTGGCCAAAAAAACACCCTGGTATATTACCAGGTATATTACCTTCAGGGCTCAGTTTCAGCACAACAGGCTGGAATCACCAGTCCTGCCTGAAGGATGAACCTCCAATAGCCACATTTTTACTGGAACTTTCTTGCATTTCACAAGCATTTTTTAAACATGTTCCCTATTTTGATGTCTGTCTAGGTCTCAAGTTCAGGATTTTGCTGAAATAAATTCAGTCAAATTAATGAAGAATTTGCTACCATGTGTCTCACAATCACTCTCAAAAAACAAAACAAAACAAAAACCCTCAAACTTTTGTCAGCATGTCAGCATGTTTTCTGCAGACACAAGAAAGTAATTTGGACTAGGTGATTCACTGTTTGTTCCTTTCCAGATGTAGTGTTCACTAGGAAAAAATAAAAGTCTTTGTTTTAAATGTCCTGCAAAACAACAGTAGCTGTTTTCACAGACTAAATTCTCTACTCCTTAAGAAATGTCGATAAAGGAAACAAATTACCGAGACTCTCCTCAGCTTCTTGTATCACATGCACAAAACTTTAGTAAGTTCAAAGCACACCATTTAAATACAGAACATTATTTAAAATGAAGCACATGCAAGAAGGAGCTCAGCTGACTACGTCTGGAGAAGCTTTGAAGAAGAACCCTGCTTTAATGGAGACTGCCTCTATCTTTCCTAATTATTGCTAAGAAATTAATCACTGCAGCTTGTGAGGGAAAAGCAGAACATTAAGTCAAAACATGATCATATTACATTTCCAAATCTCAGGTACCACCTTAATTTTCTCATTTCTGGTTCCACGGGATCTTCATTCTTTTTCATAATCCTGATATATCTATAACTGACTTCAGAAGTGAGCATAACTGGGACAGCTTCTCACARAAGACCTTGGCAGGAAGAATGAAAGAATAAAACATCCAAAATAAGGTTTCTCACTTCATGTGGGGTTGTAACATGAGACTTTCTTCTGGGATGGGATACAGATCTAATGCAGTCTGATTCTTAATATCCAGACTAATCATCGAGAACAGTACAAACCATGGTATTTAAATTAGGTAAAGTAAACAGCAATTTTGAGTCATGCTGTTGCTCCCTTCTAACATGCTGTATGCTGTGGCTGAACCATCCAACATCTGGACTGTGAATACAATACTGCCAAAGCTGTACTTGGTGGTTGCCAAACTGTAGAGCCCACATGTGGCTTCACAGATTGATATCCAGGGAGCTCAACTATGATTCAAACTGAAAAATCACCAGGTCTATGGCTGCAATGTGATTCAGCAGTTTGGAGGCGAGCCTTCTTAAGAAAAAAAAAAAAAATGAAAGCAGCAGCAAAAAAAGCCACAACTGACCATATATGGCATACAACTCTTTACAAAGAAGCAAACTCCTTGAACACCTTCACTTCACAGCAGAGCTCCACAACTTGACTGGGTGGTACAAAATATGGCTCATCACAAGCATCGGGCTAAATTCTGCTCCCCTAACAACCATGTAAACTCAGATGAACTCCACTACTTTCAACGATACACAGCCTGTTTAAATATGAATGTACAGAAGGTCCTCGGCATGCCTCCTGCTGGCATTCTTTGAGATGAGCTTGAAGTCATTCACCAGGTAGAGAGCAGCATCCTTACAGAAGACACCACCGGTAGTATTCCAGGAATATAGCTACAGAGGTAGACTCATTCCCTACCACACGGATATACTTGATTTGTAAATKAATTAAGCCTTGTGAATTGACAAGAAACAAAACTCAGGTTCTGCACACACACAGAACACACTGGGAACCTCAGTCTTACACTAAYTGCTCTCTGTGCTCCAGGGTTGTTTACATACACATAAAAGATGATCACAGCTTGCCAAAATGAGGTCTACTGGCCTGGTACATGGAAGAGCTCAGCTGCTGATTCACATTGCAATGCCTATTCCTCAGACTTGGCTCCTTACCTTCTGGAAGATAAAAATAGTTAAAACATTTCTTTTTCATCATTTATTGATTGTTTGGGTGGAACAGCACTGCACCAAGGCATGAGAGCCCTCAGCCCTCCCTGTGCTGCTCAGCTCTGCCTGGTCAGACAGGCCAGACACCGTCCATCCATGTGTACTGCCCTCTCTTCTTCTGCTGACGATGCCTACTCTTCCTTTGCCAAGCAGAGTGGCTTTACTAATATTCTCTACCCCCTCCAAAATACATGCTCGGTCATTCGAGAAATTAAAAAARAAAAGAAGGCAAAATAAATGGTGCTCCAATTGAAGCTGAATGATTTGTTCAGCACTACAAAATGTTGCTTTAGGAAAGCTCCCTTTTAGTATAGTAAATGAGACAAATGGAGTCCCYTTTTTTCTCATTCCCTTCTCTTTAATAGTAATTCAATGAAGTGGAGATTGTGAGGTAAAATCAAGCACATCTGGGTCAATTAGCATGGAAAGTCAATTCTTTAAAACCTGATGGATGCCTCTGGGAATCGCGCACTTCACAGCACGAATCTCAGAGCAGCGCCGCACTCTCAGCAACTCAACTCAATTAAGCCATTACGTGGTTCTTTAAATCTGGGGATCCAGGGGAATTGGTTAATTGTCTGCTTGTCATAGTTCCTCCTCAGGGAGCATGTAAACGTCTTCTGTTTCTCCTATAGATGTGTAGTGCACATAAGAACAATCCATTTTAGCTGACTTATTCAAAGCTTATTTCTCCCGTGGGAAAATTAATCTTCCACCTCAAACAGAGAACAAAGCTCTCCAGCAGAAGCAAACCATACCATCAATGTGGAATAGGTTTTCAATGACTGCAGTCAAGTTTATAKTTCCTTTTCCTTGCAAGGCTCAACTACATTTCTCCCTGCTTTCACTTGTTTGTAACTTTCACAACCGAACTCCTCAGACCTGTGATAGGGTTTCACCATTCTCTGCAGCTACGTGCAGCTCGGACACWCTCTTGGATTTCCCTAATGCACTATAAGTCACCCACTGACTTTACAATCAGCAGAGCCCAAGCAAGACATCTAAACATTTATGAAGCGCTTTACTCCATGGACAGAGCTGAGGGCCTCTGGAGGATAACTCATCCTGCATCCAGGTAAGCRGGCAGGATGGCACATCAGGGGATGCTCGTCTGTCCTGATTGAGAGCAGTTCTGGATTCACTGAACCAAGGGATTCACTAAAGATATCTTGAACTGCCAGCCTAAGGCAAACATTCCACTTTTAGGAAGCAAAATTAGTGAGCTTAATCCCACCTACATCTCCCCACTGCTGTGACTGTGGCCACCACCCAGGAAAGACAGGCTGCTGTCCCTGTTTCACCACACCACATCAGTGACTTCCTCTTCATGCGCACACAAGCGGCTGCTTTCACTCTTCTTTTGCCTCATGTTTCAGACTGCTGAACACCCAAAATCTCTAGCTGGCCTCAGTGGGAGACAGTTGCTGGGTGCTCGGGATTGTGGAAACAAGTCACCCCATTTAGCCTTAAATATGGATTTAGAAAGCTAACTTTAGCTTTAGATTTTTTTTTAAACTTGGCATGGTATTAAAATCCATCCATGGGGCGAGTTAATTTTTTACCATCAAAGAGTAGTAAAACAACTTCTCCAAGGTCATACAGCAGGATGACTAGGATTAGAATGCCACAAATTCCATGTGCTATAACCAGAAAATTATTCTGTTTCCTAAATGTAACATAATTGGGACATAGTCTGATAAATGGAGACTGAGTAAGCCACACTAAATCTACTGATGTGTTCTGCAAGGTCTGGATGCGTCCCCAACCCTAGCTATGAAAGGAAATGTAATTATGGTAATGAGAAAGTGCAGTCCACCCATCATTTGGGTTACCACACACATACGTAACCGATTCCAAATATAGAACTGCAGTAATGTCTCCTACACTCTTATCTCCCACTGGAGATCCCTTTTCCTTAACTTACATGCTTGCCATCTTTTCCTCTGACAGGAGAAACAATCTATTTTGGTGTATGCACAGAAGCTAAAGGGCTATCACGTCCGTCAGGACATGGGGAACAGCTGCTGGACGCTCACCAGAGAGCTGCCATTGGGGGCAGACACCTTCACTTGCCCACACAGATGTGACCAGAGTGTTTACTTAGGCGCAATGGTGGGGACGAAGGAGGGAAGCTAAGTCTGAGGAAGAAAGTTCAAGGAGGAGAGGAAGATCAAGAAGCCAGAAAATTTTATAAAGCACCCTTGTGTTTTGGAACCTATGCCAATCTTAAAAATGAGGCATACGTCTCTTAGCGCAGTCTAAGCCATGAATGCAAGGCAGTGTAGAGATTCAGAAGCCTTATTTAAACACCCTAGTTTGGCTCCAGAGAAGCAGAATAGTGCAGCACACAGTCCAGACTAACTTACACAGCTCTGCYGTGGCAGTTTAGACCAGTCAGCGCCTCGAGTGTATAAAGGTCTATGCACAGCATGTCCTCAGCATGCATCACTCACTTGGTTTACATCATCCGGAGGACGTGTCTTCGCGGGTGGTGCAATACGTGTGTGTAACTTAAAAATTTCAGCTGCGGCTCCAGAGTACGTGCAAGGGATCCTGACGACAAACATTCTGGCTCTCCTGCCTGTCTGCAATCCGGGGACACAATGCCAGACACTTTTCCTCCTGCGGTGGACTGGCATGCAATTATTTTTGTGCACCTCAGCTTGCCTTGGTTACAGAAAAAGAGGAAATATTTTATTAGCTTTCATCTCCTAAACCAGAGTGTGGCAGATAGCTAGACTTCCAGTTTCACCAAGTTTCTGCAGGCAAAGGAGAAATGGCTCATCGCCAGGTGTATATAAAGGTATTCAGAGGTATCTAAAGCTGAAAAAGAGTTCTGAATCTAACTTGAAAATATTAGTACCTTTAGGCTGTCATGCCTAGAGGTTTGCCATGAGTTACAGGAGTATAATCAGAGATAGCAGAGGCAACAGTAAGAATTAAGAGAAATGGATTGTGACCTGCACATCCCCACACAAGGCTGTCTACTTGGAAGTGTCTTCTTCTTATGCTGAGCAACAGTGTGTCACAGCAAAGTAATCCCACACATAGCAGGGGCAGCCAGTCCCAGTGCTTTAGTCACAACTCCTTCAGCACAGTGCTTCTGGACACAGTCACACATCAGAGCTTCACATCAAAGGGACTTTCTGTCCACTTTCCACCCACAATGTAAGCAACACTATAGCTCTGTTCTCAGTGAAAATAACACTGAATGTATGTGTATCTGGACCAATTGTCAGGGTGTCGTATATTCAAGACACTTTCACTTCCTTTTTAGAAAATAAAGGAAAACAAAATTCAGAAAACTACCCCTTATGCCCTATGCCTTTCTTATTGCCTGAAATTAACCAAGACAGTGCCTGATAAGCCATGGATGGAAGAAGAAAAATAGGGAAGGACTAATGCAATCCCRGTAAATTCAATCCAACCAAGTCAACAGCAACTTGAAGGCTTTCTGGRTGCTTCGCAACCCACATGCAAGAGWTTCTCTAGTCCACTGTCTGCTAAAAATGTATCTGCATCCCAAAGTTAATACAGACAGAGGCCAGTAACAGATGAATTGCTTCCTAGCATAAGGTAGAGTAGCCTCTACAGTTGAATATACACCATATACACATTGAGGAAGGGACTGAATATTAAATGGCAACTGCATGTAGCATAGCCAATTCCTGACTGCCCTGCATATCCTTTGCTGTAACCTTCTATCCTGGTTTAGAGATTACRTAAGATGCTGCTACCATGTTTACATTGGCTTCACTTTGATGCAAGTGACTACATGAAACGTCACACACACACACATCCCTCAAAGAAAGGCCTTCTTCCAGAGCTGTCAGCAGCACCTTTGAAAAGCTATGTATGCACCCTAAAAAAAAAAAAAAAAAAAGCCATTTTGAAAACCTTCTCTATCTTACCTTCTTCAGAAACAGCTCTGGCACCCTYCAACAAACCTGGTATGTTCACCTTGGTATTTCAAACACACACACACATGAACATACATACACATACCTATGCAGACCCAAAACTCTCTCTCCAAGAACATGGCCTTCCCTTTTCAGGTACATACCAGCAGGAATGCATACACTGAAGAAACAGAGGCAGAAAACAGTCATGTTTTTCACACGGCCATTTTATTCTGCTTGCAGGAGTTCCTTTTCCAGCCACAGGCAAGGGTTGAATCCAGAGAAGTCAAAGGCAGTTGAGCCGGGATGTAAATGAGACCACACCTTCCAAACACACTCCAATCATAAGGGAAGAGCACGGATGTAAATAAAAGCACACCTTTGCTGGACCAGCCTTCTCTTCTCCGTAAAACAGCTTCCATGTAAACACAGCCACTCCCTCGGATCGGCTGCCTATTTCCATTTGTGATGAGAGGCATGTAGGCAAGGCCAAGCCCTTTCAAAAACTCTGAAGTAAAACTTCGAGAGCATTGCAAGTTTTACTCTTCTCTGGCTCAGAGAAGAGCTAATTCCTCCTTTGGAAAGCACTTAATTGCTCTACGTGGGATCCCATAAGCCAGCACATATCTCTCCTCAGTCCTCTCAGGCACTGAAGAATTCTTCACGAACAAGCTGCTTATAGAGCATGGATACACTTTTAACATGCAACTTTTACCTTGCACTGACAAGCCTTTGCACTGACATTAGATGGGTACCTTCCTTTCATCAGGGCAGAATTTAAAAATATAACCATGGAAACAGTGAGATCCTTCTGCATTTTCTCTTATATCCTTCTTTCCACATGCACATCCAAAGCTGATTTTGAGATTTTCAACCCAGATCAAATGCAAGAGCCTTGTCCCRTAAGGTGAAGAACTAAACTGCAGCCAGGCTTCAGTATAACTTTTTCCAGATGTCAGAGCTCACTATAATAATCATTGATTTTGGTTTGGGTCAATGAGTAACATAAGTATCAGTAAAACGTTACTATCACTGAGAGTCWTTAACTACTTGGAAACACTTAAGATGTCTACGTTAGGAAGACAAACCACTTGGAGGCATTCTGAGAGGAAAAACACAGTTCTCATCTATACTCCTCACATGAAGAAAGTCTTGGAGGAATGAAATAGGCAGACTCAGTTTCCTAGAACAAGATACATGAGACAGAGTAAAAATGCTTACAATGGCACACACTTTAGCCAAAAAGGTGGTTTTTAATAAAATTGGGAAATGGTATACTGCATTCCCACAGAAATGGTGGAAACACAGATGTTGTCCAAGTTTAGGAAAACAAAACTATCCATATTTTTGATGTTTGCACCAAAGGAAAAACTACTTCTTTGAACATTTGATGGAAGACTGCTGAAGGAAATCATTATTATCATGGCTCCCACCAGTGATACAAGAGGCCAGGATCTGTCAACATTTTCCTTATAAATCCATCTTTCAGGAGAGTCTAAATAGGCTTTAAATAACTATAGTTGGGACCAAAATCTGGATTGTGAGATCCCTGGAAGCAAATCTGCATCTGGCTGTTTACAAAATTCCAGTCTAGAGAGACCATGAGAGTGGAAGAGGGATCATTTTTAGTGGTTAAAGGTATCTATCTTGTTTGTGCTGCTTTACAGTGCTAATCAGTGATCAGCAACTGAACAAGCTGAACAGGATGTTTGGAATCAGTGCTGATGAACATCCAGAAGTCCTCATGCACATTTAGATATCTCCTCCAGCATTTTCTTCTGAAACTGCAGCTGCCACATAACACACACTGTCTTGTGATATATCTGGAGCTCACATTTCCAGAGACATCCTGGACAAAACTCAGGAAGGACCACAGCAGGAAAAGAAAGATTCACAAACAGTCTTGATTTTTAGAAAATAATTATTTCCTGTCCAGGCTTAAAACTAAGCTATGTCTAAAACACAGTTATTATAATAATTTAATTAACCAGTTCATTAGGCTTAAAGGGTAGCACTCAAACCAAACCGTAGATGCAGTTTTCCTTTTCTGAGCCAGTCGCCCAAAAGTGCTTACCTACCCCAAAGCTGTACAGTTTAATGAGAGACAGAAAGGAAGTAAAATGAGAAATGGAGTCATAGGACAGGTCTGATTTGGCAGATTTTTCATTTAATTGGCTGAGTAGAGCCGTTCCCATCCACTGCTCCTGCCTCATTGCACTGTTCAGTGGCCCTGGCCCTCTCACGCACATATAGCACATTCCAGCTATTGGCTTCTACAGCTTCCTTCCACTTCAACTTACATAGCTGTAAAAATGAAAAAAGTCAGTTGCGAAGTCCATTAATGTTTCCCTGTATCCGGCTAATTAGGTGTTGGGCAGAAAAGCAATAGGTCATGGTGCAAAACCCACCACAGTGTACTCTTTCAGTCACTCCTCCATATGTTTTTCTGCTCTACAGTTTGTTGAACTGCAGAATCTGGACACAAGAATGGTCTCTTCACACAGAAGCTGTGTTTTACTGTGCATTCCTGCAACACTGCACACAACTGGTATTCTTTGCACRCTAGTTGACCATTAAAAATGTATTACCCCTTGTCCTGGGTTAACCGTAAAAGGGTGTATTCTATTACCACCCACATATTTCCTCGATAAGTTGGGTCATTCACAGTAACACACCTGGTCCCTGAGGCTATGCTCATGTGAGGTAGAGTGGTACTCCTTACCTCAACTGAGACAACCACCAACAGCAGGCACCACCCATCCTGAGTAGATCATCACGGCTAATGGCCCAATGCACCACCCATCCTGAGTGGATTATCTCGGTTAATGGCCCATTACCGAACCAGAGAAACACCAACCAATAGAATGCCAGAAACCGTTTGTCCCCTGAAAACTTGGCTCCTGCGAGCCAACCAATAGAGCGTCGGGAACATCCCTTTCCATTGTGGAAATCCCCGCCCCTGGGTGAGGTACCAGCCAAGAAACATGACATAAAAGTAGGCTTTGGGATACGCGAGATCACTGGTCTACTGAACTGGACTACCGGGACCGGTCTACCAAGACTGTACTACCAGCACTGGACTACCGGGACTGGACTACTGGACCACTGGAAACCCGGAGGACTCCGGACCACCACGACTGGACCCTTCACCACTGGATACTCAGCGGACCAGGTTTTTCTACGGGACTACTGCTTTCAACAGGACTGCAACCACTTCCAGGTTGTACTGTGACTCTGTCGGTTTGTTTAGGCTGGTGCTTCTGTATTCCTGCATTTATTATAACCTTTCTATTAAAATTGTAATTCTGACCTAAATCTCTCGAGGTATTTTTGTGGGGTTAATTTCCCCTGCTTGTTCACATTCAAACCAGCACACCCCATCAATTATGTTTTAAATCTACTAGTTCAACAAATTATCTAAATCCTTACATTTTAATTAGCTGATTAGCTAGATCATTTAGGAAGACGGCCACTTAAACTCCTAGACTTACAACTGAATTATTTTGTGAACCAAATCTATATAACGGTATCTGAAAGAAACTTTGAAACAAAATATTACAAGAGAGAAACTGCAGTTGGTGAGAGATTAATAAACACACTGTAAATTCTGAGGGTTTTCACAAGAAACACTGAGTCGTGAATGACTATTCCAGAAATGGAAAAATAGAGAGCCTCTTGACATCTGAATAGGGTGAGCAGGCAGTGGTCCAACAAACAAATCAGAAGTGGAAAGAGAAAAAAATGTCTTCTTGGATCCAAATAGTTTCAAAAATGAAAACAGGGATTAAAAACAAGAATTAAAACATGAGAAGCTGAAGTCTATTCCCATATTTTATTGCACCACTTGAAAGAAAACTAAATGCAGGCTCTGTCCTGATGAGAAGCAACATCCTCTGTTTTTCTGCCAATTTTAGATAAGACTCACTGTCAAAAACGGGGTTTAAAATAGGATGGGATTTAAATCAGTGCGCAGAAAGAGAGGCCATGCTTCTTCTTCTTTTTTCAAATGCAAGGGTGACTTTTCTAACCTGTATACTCCAGAGGTAGCAGACCAGGTAGATAAGCCTCTCCTTTCATCTCTTCCCCATGCCACTCTGCAAAGCAGTGTGTCTAAAAGGGCAGCTGCTGGTAACACTGACAAGTGCTCAACGCTACTGCCCTTGGCTACGAAAGGCAGGAAAATCCCCGAAGGAATAACCTGCTCCAGCCCTCTGCCCTGCAGGCACTGGCAGTGCAGCCCACGCTTGAGTCCTCTGGAAATGGCTCTGGCACATCACCCTTCTGGGACATGCTTGAGGGGTTATGGCAGAAACCCAGCTACTACTACTTTGGAGAGCTGTTCAGTGTTAGAACACTTAGATGAAACTCAAGAAACGAAATGGTCCTGAAGCAGCTGTGAGGAGAGGTAAGGTCCTTGTGTGCAACTGCCAGCAGAGAGTAGTTTAGTACCCTCGGGTCTCCAAAGAGCATCTCACTAGACTCAACTTCTACTGCTATGTCTCAGAAGCTCCTCCTGCAACTCCAGCAGAGAAAAACCATGACAAACAACTACTATTTCTGTACAGGTGGCAAAGCTTCCACCCATTCTCCCAACTATAATGCACAGTCAAGCACAGGACTCATGTGAAAGCACAGAAGATGCAGAATGATGGCTGAAGGTCTCCAGAGAAGTCATCAGTGATTGATCTCTACCCGTTGGACTCACTGGCCTGTACCCAACACTGACCCCTCGAACTACCCAACCCAAGGCTCTGTACTGCAGGCACTCACAACAATGGGATTTGGTTTAGGAACAACTATAGTGACAGAAAACAGTAAAACTGCATTACCAAATTTGCTTTTACACAACAGGTTTTAATGATTCTAAGCAAATCATAGAATATTTTTAAGTGTTCCCTGATCTGGGCCAGGAAATGTTTTTTCTGCTCCTTGAAGAATACTGGGTTTCCAAACACGTCTTCAGCCCTACTTACAGTGATAGACATGAAAAAAAGTCATTCAAAGTGAAAATTTTAAAAGTGTGTTTGAGAGCAATCAAGACCATTGTCACAAAGTGGATTTGAAATAGACTCCCCCAACATTTCTCCCTTCCAAAATCATACCAAAAGTTTGACATGTTTAAAACCAAAAGAATTCCAAGTTTTTCCTCAGCTTCATTTTGCTGAAAATTAACATAAGCAATGCACAGGGTCTATTTCATCAAGATTTCTCTTTCTAATGAAAATAAACTTCAATCAAAGATCCCCAGTCGTCCTAGAAATTTAGAGAGAAAATACTAGAAATGTTCCTAGTGTCTTTCTCTCTCAGTTGAAAAAATGATAGGCTCTATAAACTGCGTAAGRCAGATGAACAGATGGGGAAGCAGATGCTCACAACTTTGAAGACACACAAAAAAAAATAGTCTTGGAATTCTGAAGGGGATTTTCATAGCTTGTTTGTAGTTCTGACTGCTTCCCCAATTGGAAAACAAATATCTAATTGCCTTATATATTCTTGGAAAAAAAAAATCCCATCATAATTTTAAAGTGTGTTGATCATAGTTTATTTTTAGATCTGACAAACCACAGAAACATCTCCAAAAATATTCTAAAGAAACACAGTGACCTTTCCAGCTTGGAAAGCAGAGATGTTTTAACAACATCCTGCAAGCTACGTACAGGCTAAACAAATCTGTAAGACCCCTCAATAGCTGTCCTGAAAACCTCCCACATTCACCTATACATTGTTTCATAAAAATTTCTCACCTAGGCTAGCAAAGGCAGTCTTAACTATCAGCTCATACTCAGAAGCAGACCAAGGAGTCTCCTATTGAGGAGGGCAGCATTGCTCTGAGGGCAGAAAAGGATGTTCATGGGAAGGCGGGCTGCAGCGGTGAGGAGCAACAGTGACAGCTTCACCTCTGTGCTTGAGAGGACACAGTTCACAGAAGACACAAGCAGAATGAGGAAGGGTGGTGAAAAGGCACTGGGACTCAGTCGGGGAAAATGATGGTCAGGAAAAGGAGATAGCTTCCAAAACGAGCAGGGATTTGATGCACAAGTGATGCAAAAGTAAGTGAATACTTTGGGAGGTGCAAAGGGCAGAGGCAGGTAAGGAAGAAAGTTTTACCCTTCATGCTCTGGTGATGTTATGCCTGGTCAGGCAGAGTGTCACCACTGCCCCATGGTCAATCTGCAGGAGCTGGGTATTGTACTATGTCTAACAATTATCTCACACTTGCTTACCAATTCAAAACTTACTTCCAAGCAGGAGCAGTGATTAGGCAAGAGGATCACAAACTCTGGGTCTATTTTCACAAGTCTCCCGGCATCAATTCTTCATACAAATTATGGGCACTCTACTGTCTTAAACTTGGGATTTATTTTCTCTCCACCTTTCCGGTTATTCCCCGCTTAGTTCTCCCCAAAACTCTAATGCATTGGTACACTTATTCCAGAATTATCAAATATGCTCTAAGTCCTGCAACTATGCTCCTGCTTAGCTTTCTTGGTAAATATCTGTAGGACAGAACTTCTTGTTAACTTGGACCTTTTTTTTGTTTCATATTATTATTTTTTTAATGACTAAATGATGAGAATGTACTGTTCTGTGTTGGCCTGAAGCAAAAGCAGGAAAAATTAAGGAATTTTGAGTAAAAACATAACTTTGGCAAGATTTGCTCTGATGGCCTTCAAGAAATAAAAATTAGACACCTCATCTATTCACCAACTAATTTGACTTGAAATACAGCATGTGTGTTTTTCTTGCTGCAGTTATATAATAAAATGTCAAAAGTGCACAAGGAATCAGCTCTGCACACAATGTAAAATTAAGCCTCTGCAGGAACAAACCTGTGACCTCTAGCACCAGAAACACACATCTATACTTTTTCAGCTAGAAGAATGATTCAATTACACTACAGTAACTATGCTGTCCATTCATCCTAAACTACGATGAAGAGTAGAAACAGAAGGGCTGACACATCAAGCAAAAGTGCTGGATGTCTTAAACACTCAAAAAGGATTGCTGTAATTTCCCTCAAACTTATTTACTCTCTTTTTCTTTTTCTTTTTTTTTTCCTGAAAAGAATAAAGTGATGAAAATGGATAACCCATAGAAACTGGAAATACAACCCACCTAATGCTGGTTTTGCTCTTGGTTTTGTCTTTGTACACATACTGATTCTTCAAATGTTACCAGACACACATCATGTCCAGAACTAATATCTTGACACTATGGTTTGTAAAAGCACTCTAATGGGGTCTAGGTTTCGTGACATTGTGACACTAACTCAGGTCAGTGTTCTCCAGGGTTTTGTTACTGCAAGAGTCCAGGTGAGTGCAGTAAACTGTGGTACAACCTTCAGTATGCTTCTGACTTTAATTCCTTCTATAATTCATGCATAACTGGAACTAAGGGAAAAATTAAAAGTTGCTCTGAATGTCTTTAATTTTATCTTTTACTGTTTGCATTTTTATGTCTGGTTAACTTCCTGAATTTGCAACAACCACCCTAATTAAAAACCAGAAACCTGAGGCTTAGGCACAAGTTTGGAAAATGTATATATATTTTTTTTATCTTAGATGTTTATTGTTGAGCAAAACCAGTCTTGCATTCCTTGAGAATTTCATTATGCTTAACAAAGTTCCACTCAAACCTAGACACATTACCTCCCAAAAGCATAAACAAATCCCTTATGTCTTATTTGGAAATTGGACCAATAATTTTCTTCTTTTTTGCATCTGTTAAGAACAAGGTTGTGGAGCAGGCATTGAATTTATCAATATGCTAAACACAAAGAATGTGGATTTCTCCCAGGCTCCTTTGGATGATAGTCCAAATGTCCAGGAATCACAGACATACAAAATGCATAAAAAAAATGTTACTCACAGAATTGTTTTCCTTCCGAACCTATTTTTGCCATTAAAACCAAAAGCAAAGACTTGCCTGCCATATTCTCATCTGCATTCTAAAATAACACATTTAGCAAGTGTTATTGTTATTTCTTATGATAGGCTACAGAACTATAAATGCATTTCTCCTTTAATTCTTCTTTTATCCTCACTTACTCTACCTTATTACAGATCTGTGTCCACTCAGATCTGGAGGATTTATAAGAGAAAATGTACCTGATTCACTCCTTTCAGTTGCTTTCCTGATCACTAACCAGTTCCTGAAAATTATTTTATTCTTTCCCAAAAATTGTTGACTAGGTTGTCCAATGATAAAAATCCCCAACACAGACCCAAAAAGCAAGAAACATTTTGTCACTCCACTGTGCCCCTCAGTGCAGCTTGTTCCTGGGTGCAGTGGGGCAAGAGAAAACAGGGAATGGCTTCCAAAGGTGCAGAGAACAGGAGCACCCAGACTTTGCTGTAGACACCTCTCTCTTCTTCTGGCAAATGAGTTTTCCCGTGGTTGAAGTGACCTGAGCACGGTTTCTTGGTGGTGAAACGCTGTGAAGGCAGTAAGAAGGAAGCTGCCAAGCCCACCTCATCCTTGGCTGGTTCATTTACACCACTCTCCTCACACACCATTTTCTCCACTTCCTCCATTCCATCCCACTCCACCGCAACCCTTCCCACACAAACACATATGTGCACCTCTCTCTTCAGCCCGATTTAGCCTTTCCCACTCAGCACCTTGGCTGGTTGTCTCTGGGTATATGCTCAAATGTGGCTCATGGGTGGGAAGCTAACAGGAGGGGTAAGTCCCTTTTCACCCTCTTGTTACACTGCATTACCCCAAAATCCCAGCCCACTCCTTCAACTCCTGCTCTTACACCCCCATCTCTGCCCACATCCCTCCTCTGCAAAACTGCACCAAACCCACCGGCAGGGCAGGATGGTGGCTGACAGCTGTGCTGCTGCCGCAGCCTGCGCATTGCAAGAGCAGCTGTGGTCACACAGGGGACAGGAGAGCAACCCCACAGCCACGGCCAAGGTGTAAGGAACACATCCCCCTTCTCCATCCTGGCTGCAGAGGACCCACAGAGAGCCCAGTTACTCATCGTGAAGCGGACAGGGTGGGTTTCACCAAGACCAACAGTCACACAAAAACAAGCCTTTTCTATTAAGCTGGCAAAACTTTTCCTCGTTGTGTCCTCTGCCTTGCCTCTGCCTAGCATTTTTTCTTCATTAGCCAAGAGCCCTAATGTGGGAAAAGCCTTTTGTCAGACCGACAGGGATTTTGCAAGTACTTTACAACTCCCACATGTCATCTTCCCTCCTGAGGCAGGAAAACAATTCAGTCATATTCTCCTTACATCTGGACAGAAAAGCGGGTAGGGATGAATAAGAAAAACAGCGTGGTTTTGCAAAGCACTGAACCATTCAGCTCGTCCCAGCTGCAGAAACCCTCCAGCTCCTTTCTCCAACCAGCCCTTTCATTCCTAGCACATCCACTCCTCTTTTGCCCATGCTTTTCTCCCCGTGAGAGACTGGCCAGGGTACACATGAATACAGCACGGTGGCTTCTTGGGCAGCACAGTCCTTTCCAAACTTCTACTCCCCCCTGTGGCAGCTTGATGGCAAAAAAGAAATAGAAAGCACACTTCCCAAGTCATGCACTCCACCGTCACTCTTTGCAAGACATTTATCAAGGAAAAAAAAAAGATATGTGAAGGCCTAGGTAAGGTATCATTGAATTTAAGAAGGTAAAATTAGAAAACTGTTCCTGGAGAATGTGAAAATCAATCCTCTGTATCTTGTGAGTGACATAAGGAGAAGGGCTAGTTCAAATATGTTTTTAAACTCACTTGAAATTTTTATTACAAAGTTTGTAACTCACAGAGGAACACTGTTTAGGACAGATTTAAGATTTTCAAATACCTTGCAAATCTTAGGCAACAAAAAAAGGCAGTTGATGAACTGTCTTTTCATCCCATGTCATAACTGAATCTTAAATAATCATACAGATCTACCATGCTATTAAGGTTAGACTTTTCCACAAGATCCATCACGGGTAACTTCCTTGCAAGAAATGCACCACAAATAACTTCTTAGGCTCAATCTTCAAAAAGACCCCATTGTCCAAAATGGTCAAAACAAACACCTAGGTACAGTAAAAACTTAACCTTGATTTCTATTTAAAACCCCTTAATAAAAGGGTTATAAATGGAGTAATATGCTCAGAAACACTTGCTGTTAGTGAGTCCTACCACTTTTACAACATCATGCTTATTACTTAAAAGCCACTCATCAATATGACATCTGTAGCAACATGGCTGTACACTCTAGACCTGGGACCACTGACRTTTAAAACAACTAGGTTTCCTCAATTAGTTCCTGCAGGAAATCAAAATATCTTAGACATGTCCCCACTTCCCTAACAATGCACATTTCTCAGAGTATCTGCTTTTCTCGTCTCCATGTGAWAAATGGTCTGACAGAGAATTTCCCACCAACACCAGAGGGATTAGCATTCTATGATGTTTTTCAGACCTGGCCCAGTAGTTGCTAAATTTCACACACATCCGCAGGTCAATAAGGAAGCCACCTTGGCTGTTGTAGGTTACATCCCAGTTTCCCTGTCTGCGTCACTTGTATAGATGTATTTACATAGGTCACATACCACACATCCCTTGCTGAAAAAACAGACAGCCAAGCTAGCAGCTGAACCATGGGGAACTATTTTCCTGAAAAATCATGCAATCTCTTAGAATCTGATGTCAATGCATTGAGGACACTATGTTCCTTTGCAGTTCAGCCGATCCAGTGTGCTTATCAAGTCCTCCAGAGGCATTACAGATCTATACAATAAGCCAACTCCTCCACTTTCTCTGGAAGGACTATGTAAACAAAAAAGACCACTACACCAACATCAGTGAACTGAGGTTGCATCAAAAATTGGGCAAATTTTACAGACAATTCTCTCTTTCCATTTCTCCCCAAGGAAACCACTCTATTTGTCGCCCGCACATGTACAAGTATTGACGCTATCCTATCAGAAAACATGGAAAATGTATCCCACAGGATTCTCCCCAGGTCTCTACTCCACATGTAGCTACAATACAGTAGCTACAATATAAATTAAGAGATCCCATAGCTTATGGCAAAGCCAACTGCATTTGTTAAGGGAAATCCCTAATCTGGTCAAATCTTAATTAAACATCAATGTCTCTCAGCTTGGGGGAAAAAAAACCACAAAACCTCAAAACTTACACTGACAGCTCCTGAAAGAAGCAGGTTGAAAAACCAAAAACAAGATCACATGCATTATAGACTAAGTAGATCTGATTCATTCCTGCCCACATAATCCACGACAGAGTGGGAGGAAGTGTTCATCCAGCTGTTTCCCACGTGGTTCCTCTGAGAATCTCAAAAGGATTTTTGATGCATGTTCTGAGTCAATCCCTGGCCACATTTCGTCTCCAGCCAGCAACACTAACTTTTTATGAATTGTTAACCATTTATGGGACAATTGTCAAAGAAGTGGTTAGTGACTCACTGCAGTCCTACACTAGTTGACTTACTACAGTGAGAGGTTGCAAACCTCAGTCAAATCTGAGAAATAAACAACTGAAAGTCTCTTCCCTCCTTACTCAGCTTTGTGAGCTGTGGAAGGGCTCTGCGCTTTCCCACAAAAACCCAGGACGCATCCAGCCTTCTCACAGATGTAGTGAATGCTGCTCCTACAGTGCTTATAAGATCTATGGCAAATTTTTCAGGATAAAATCAGATAAACTGAATCTGAGGCTCAGCAGGTAAGACATTTTGCGTCATACTACTTATAATCTCATTTTCTTACAAATAGTTTTACATGGGCTTTGAATACCCATTTAGATTATTCTACTTCCAGTAATCACTTTGCTGGTTTAAGACCACACACATTCACAAAAACTCCAGTTACTTTTTAAGAATAAACCCAAGTGCTTAAAGCAGCATTCTCAGTGACTCCAGAAGTAACAAAATATTGCATGTTAGCACACAAAGAATGTTAAGTTTACTTAATGACAATTACGGAAAGAAACAAAACTCAAGTCTGATAATGGGAATTGCATCTGATGGTTTTGCTTCAGCCCAATGGGCTTGGACTTCTCAAGTCCACATATTTTGATGGCCAACAGTGCATTTAGTGATCTGACCAAGAATCTGAAGCAGTATCTTCAGGAACTCGGACTAGGTCCACCAGTTCAGCAGCAAACATTTCCACAGGCCCTATGCCATCCACTGCCCCTCCCAGCCTTCTTATTCTGGTTCACTTTGGAGAAGAGCTAATGCCTCTCATTGGTAAGATTAGCTGACGTGAACTGTCACAGCTCCAAAGTGAAAGGTTTTGTATCACTCTAACCAAGCAGTACGAATCACACAACATTGATAACTTGCTTGACAGATCCTGGGAAATGCAGTCTTTGCTTTGCCTTTGTTGATTCATGAGCTCATGCATCTCGCCAGAAAAGGATGAGTAAAAGTTCATCAAGTAGTCTACTTCAGAGTCCTTTCTATGCCTACAGGTACGTAGAATAAGCGACCAGATGACTTCTAAGAAAGAGAAATACCAGGCAACCACATTCATGATGGAATAAATCTCTTTATTTTTATTCTGTGTCTATTTCTGAGCTAGCAGAGTAAGTCTTTCTTGGAATCTGCATTTTAAGCAAAAGCCTACTAACGTAACTTTAACCAGACCTCTCAGAATTTTGAGATATATTTATTACAATTTTAAAGAAATATTTTGGTGAGCATTTTGGGAAAGGAACTTAATTGGCACACTAAGCCTGAGGCTAGCCAGTAATGTCTGAAGCCAGCTACAAGCCTATCGTGATGATAAACAGCTCAGAGTCCAGATGTCCATATATGGCAAGACTTCCTATAAGACAGTACTGCAGTACAGTATGTGCATTGCGTATGGTTGTTGGATCAGATTCACATTCCTCAAGTATGTTTCTCTGGGAGCTTTTGATTTCCGTTTTGAGGGCTGGCTCAGACCTCCAATTGGTCTTATAAAAAAATATCTGTGACTGAAAGTTGAAAATGTGCAAGATTCTTTCTTTAAGTACACAAACACTCCAAGTCTAGCCGCTTTCCTGTAGTCTTGCCAGGTTTTCACTATGTCTGATACCCGATCAAGTGACTTTCAGGGGGAAGCAGGAAAATAAAAAAAAAGAAGGAAAAACACAAGAGAGGAATGTAGCAATCCACACCTGTACATTTTACAAGACTTCACCAACTGAAGCTGATGTAGACACACACATACCGTATATAGCTGTGTAAACAAGTCTGCAAGGCTGGTAGTGAATTCCTAGTTTCAGCAGAAAAAATATACTATCTTAAAAGCACGTGCTGTATAAACACCTGCATGGAAGTCAAAATCAGTGCATTTTAACCATTTTATGCATCAATGCCAAGATGTACGTCTCCAACCTGTGGCACACTCGAGAGGTGCCTGGATGTGGCATTGGGGGATATGGTTCAGGGGTGTCAGGTTGCCAGTTGGACTAAATCATCTTGAAGGTCTCTTCCAATCTTGATGATTCTGTGATTGTCATCAGAAAGGATAAGCTGAAGACTGATTGAGGTCTGAGAGAACTGTCTTTGCTTCCAAGTTCTCTTTGCACCTGTGCGTACATACACGCACAAATGAGGTATCCATTGTGGCACATCTAACAGCACAGAAACCAAAATAACAAAAAGGCAGTCCTATGGACTCTGATGCTAACCCACCTTCATGTGCTGGTACAACTTGTAATTTAGTGGGCTAATGCCTGATCCACAGCGGTGCAAGACCAGAAGTAGTCCTGAAGTCCAAATACAAAATGTTTTTCTCAGGGCAGCAAGCGTATGGGGCTTGCTGTGCTTGCCCTGCAAGTGGGAGGACTTAGGACAGATTCATCCTTTAATTTTGGATTTCCTGGCTTTCTGGTAGTTTGTTACTTTTAAACATACTTTTTCTGTCAGTGAGATTCTTAGGTTTTGTTTAATAAAATTGTGTCTCTGAAAAAACCTCTTACATGGAGAGTTATAAAACATGTCTAGAGCCACTCTCTCTCTCTGATGTTCTCCTACCATATTTAGGCATTTAAAAAAGGCATTCAAAAAAGGCATTCTGTTTACCTGGTTACATTTGCATTTTGGTATGCATGTCATACATAGTTTGGTACACAAACTATTTACCCAGCACTGAGGCCACTGGAGTCCTTCAAGTAAATACAGATTTTAGGAGGCCTCATGGGTTTGGGAACATATATTATCTACCATAACTGTTCCTCTGGGATTTATTTTTTCTTTCAGAGCCAATCTCATTTCTTTTAATGGAGAATTTCAAGTAGAAGAAATGACATCCAAATGACTTTACCAGACAGAGTACAATGCTAGCAGAATATAAGTAACAGTTTTAGAGTACAACGGTCCTACTGGGGCATAACCTGGAAGACCTTTTTTCCTCTCACGAATCCTGTGCATATACATTGCTGCATCATAGCATGGAAGTATGCCTAGATACGGAGGGATGGAAAGAAGCAGGGAGTGAGGGGGGGATGGCAGTTGGAGAAAGTCTGCATACAAAAGATGGTATCTTTTAAGGTAACCATCAGATTTCAGACTGCTTAATGTGATGCATTAAGCTGGTCTCTCTTGCTAAACACTAAAATACTTCTACAGGTCAAAAGCCAAAACACTGGCATTCCTTGCATTAAAGCGGAGGTCAAACAACATGACAWCACTGAATATTCAAATAATACACAGGACGTGGGGGAAGAGCCATCTTCCTGGTTAAAAAAACCAAAAAACATAGCAGTTATCTGCAATGACTTAACACAAGCCACAATGCTTAGGTCTTGGCTTCACTCAAATACAAACCACAATGTTAAGGTTTTGGCTGAGGGCGGTGGCATGCCAGTCTCTTCTTCTTGTAATCCCGGAGCAGACCATCAGCAAGGTTGGGAAGCAAGGATGTGCGAGGAACGTGTTGCTCAGAAATGACAGCTGCACACAGGCAGTGGGAAAATAATAGCCACTTCTTCCATGCTTCAGACTCCATTCGCTGTGCCAAGTATTTCCGAGTAAATAGGCAAGCTCTCTATTCATAGAGAGCATCTATTAGGGAAAGAACACATTACAAATATTCAGTATGATTCAGTGGTACACAGTGTCAATTTATACCCGGTAGTGTAATTATACCTTTTCTCGGCGGTACCAAAGCGCCGGGACCGTTCGCCGCCGGACACCGGGCACCCCGCGCCACCCCCGATCCACCCACCCCGCGTCCCCTGTGCCCGGGGGAGGGACGAGGGGCGAGCGGCGAGCACAGGGGAAGGGAAATAGCGGATTCCCCCGAACGCCCCTGGCAACCGCCCCGCCGCCCCCCTCGTCCCTTCCCGCCGGGCCCGCCGCCCGCCTCGGAATAACGCGCTGCCGGGGGCAGGGGCGGCCGGGAGCGCTGGCAGCGGCGGTGACTCACATTTAAAACACATCAGCACGAAAAGTAAAAATTCGTGAGGGAGGGGGTGGGAGTGTGCGCTGGGGGGGCGCAGCCGGAGGAATGCGGGAGTCAGGGGTCAGGGCCGTTCTGGGGCGGCGGCGGCGGCGCGGGGCGGGGCGGCCGGGGCGGCGGCGGCTCGGAGGAATTTGGAGAATGCCGCTGTTTGTCCGCGGCCCATTCAGCCCATTGCCGAGGCCGCGCCGCCGCCGCCTATAAAGGGCGCTACACCGCCGGCACTCCGCAGTCTCACAGCCACTCTCCCGCCGGACTCGGACGGAGGAGGAAGGCGGCGCCGCGCAGCACCCAGCAGCCACGCTCCGGCACAGCGCCCACCGCCCAACGCAGCCCCGTCCGCGCCGCCGAGGACATCCGCCCTGCGCTGCGGGAAGCACTCGGCTCACCTCGGCTCACCTCGCCGCCCGGCAGCCCGACGCCGCTCCCCGCCCGACGCCGCCGCCGCCGCGCCGCCCACAAGCCGCTGACCGCTGCAGCATGGTCCCCAACACCTTCGCCCCCTTCGCCTTAGCACTGGTCCTCGCCCTCCTCAACCCGGTAAGTGCTGCCGGCCGCGGCGCCGCCGCCCCTGCCCTGTCCGGGCGGTCCCGGCGGCTGCCCTGACGCACCCCCCTCTATCTTTCTCTCGCCCGGCGCTTGCAGGAGGCTCAGGGCCAGGAGTGCAGCGGGCAGTGCCAGTGCGGCGCGGGGCCCGGCCCCACCTGCCCCGCCGGCGTCTCCCTGGTGCTCGACGGCTGCGGCTGCTGCCGCGTCTGCGCCAAGCAGCTGGGCGAGCTCTGCACCGAGCGCGACCCCTGCGACCACCACAAGGGGCTCTTCTGCGATTTCGGCTCCCCCGCCAACCGCAGAATCGGCGTCTGCACCGGTGAGTGGGGGCCGGGGCTGCCGCCCGCCGCGGGAACGGGGACAGGGAGGGATCGGGGAACCTCCGAGCCTCCCGCCCGCCCGACTCACGCTCTGCCTCCTGCCCCTCGCAGCTCGGGACGGCGCCCCGTGCGTGTTCAGCGGCATGGTGTACCGCAGCGGAGAGTCCTTCCAGAGCAGCTGCAAGTACCAGTGCACCTGCCTGGACGGCGCGGTGGGCTGCGTGCCCCTCTGCAGCATGGACGTCCGCCTGCCCAGCCCCGACTGCCCCTACCCGCGCAGGGTGAAGCTCCCTGGAAAGTGCTGCGAGGAGTGGGTCTGCGATGAGGCCAAAGAGCAGACTGCCGTGGGACCTGCGCTCGCCGGTGAGTGGGGGGCTCTCTGCGGGTGGCAGCCAGGGGAAGGGGGCACCCTGCATGGAGGTTGAAGGCAGTGGGCTGGGTTGACACAGCAGCCCAGCAGCTGGAGGGCTGCAGTAAGTGGAGTCACCCCACAGATTTAGTGTGGCTGCCTGAATTTCTCTGGAAAAGGAAGGAGCTTTTAGCAGGGCATGAGGTCAGGCAGTGGTCTCATTTTGGTTTTCTGTCTCCTGCAGCTTACAGACTGGAAGACACTTATGGTCCAGACCCAACAATGATGCGTGCCAACTGCCTGGTGCAGACCACGGAATGGAGTGCTTGCTCCAAGACCTGTGGCATGGGTATCTCTACCAGGGTCACCAATGATAATGCCTTTTGCAGACTGGAGAAACAGAGTACGCTCTGCATGGTCAGACCTTGTGAAGCAGACCTGGAGAAGAGCATCAAGGTAAATACAATTATCTTTATGTATGCTGTACTAGGATACTTCCATCCACTAGCAAAAGGCCAGCAACCAAAAGTGCAGTCCTGACAGGTAGTCACTTTCAAGTGGCTTGCCTTCAAATTTGAATTTCACCCTAGTGGTGATCAGTTTACAATTAAATGTCCTTAATTTTCTCTCTTGCTGTATTACGGCACTATGTAAGACAGTCTTGCCTGATGATAATACAGTAAGGATTAGCATGTCTGCTTGCCCTTAACTTTCAAGCTTAGCGTACTGTGTGAAAGCCTACCTTCTAAATATCTTGTATTCCCTTCTATGCTAACAGAAAGGCAAAAAGTGCATTCGTACCCCCAAAATCTCCAAGCCCATCAAGTTTGAGCTGTCTGGCTGCACCAGCGTGAAGACCTACAGAGCTAAGTTCTGTGGTGTCTGCACTGATGGGCGCTGCTGCACACCCCACGGAACAGCCATCCTCCCTGTGGAGTTCAAGTGCCCTGATGGGGAGATCATGAAAAGGGAAATGATGTTCATCAAGACCTGTGCGTGCCACTACAACTGCCCTGGAGACAATGACATCTTTGAGTCTCTGTTCTACAGAAAGATGTATGGAGACATGGCATAAAGCCAGAAGGAGACTCTTGAGTAGATTCTCAACTTGAACTGATTTGCATCTCATTTTGTAAACATGATTCAATAGCACAAGGTATTTAAATCTGGTCTTTTTTAATTTCAACAAACTGCTCCATGTGACCTAAGACAATTTTTCTACTGACCCCAAATGGTGGTTTGAAGAAGAACGTAAAATGGACAATGGGACCACAGCAAGACACAACTTCAGAACATGTTTTTCCTGAGGTGGTGTGATGGGTTAAGGGAAATAGGCAGGAAAAGCAGATTCAAGCAAATGTTCCCGTAATGTGGTACAGCATGCTTCATCTAGTAGTGCAATTGAGAAGGAGACCATTAGCATGTTTGCTGGCACTAGCTTAGTGACAGCAACAGCTGGAATGCAAACACCCAGCAAAGTGCTAAGTAGAAGGTGTTCTGTTAGTCAGGACAGTAATGTTTCAGCTCTGACACTGATTCAGATGGCTTGGTCAACAAGAATCAGAATCATGTCAATTAGACTGGACAGCTTGTGGCAGTTAATTTACCTGTAACAAGCTACTTTTTATGAATATTGTAAATACTGTGTGTATATATATTTGTACAGTTATCTAAATTAATTTAAAGTTTTGTGCTTTTGTTTAATGCTTTGAAAGTTCAATGATAGCCTTCTTTTTTGGAACAAGATAGGTAAGATTTAAAGTTTGTTTGACAATGCATTCAAAGCATGAAATAGATACTCTAGTGGAAATTGTTCAGATACAGCCAAATGGTGAGTTGAGGTCAAGATGAAGTTGCGGTGCCTGTAATGTTATAAAGCATTCATTTGGCAAAATACGTTTACTTACAGTTTATTGCACAAGTGGCTTTATGAAAAATGGCTCTTCTGTAGCTCATCAGTCTTCCCACTTGAGCATTTGTTTCTTTCTTTGACTATGGCTCTTTTTGGACAGTTTATTTGTTGAGAAGTGTGACCAAAAGTTACATGTTTGCACCTTTTTAGTTGAAAATAAAGTATTTATATTTTTTATATAAATGGCTTGGTATTTCATTTACCTTTGGTCTTCACTGTTCCTTTACATATTCCTCAAAGGCTTGGCTTTGCACTAGATGAAAATCACGTAATGTGTGGTGGGTTCTTCGTCCAGAAGCACATGCACTTAGGAATAAGTAAATGATTTACAGTTACCTATTGTGTTACTAGTGAACCAACTGTAGTTTGTTACTCTTCTAAATTTAGAATGGAGGGAAGGGCCAGGCTTGCCTTGCCAAGCCCAGCATGGCATTAGAAAGTGCAGCAGGTCTTTCATGCATCAACATCTAGTTTGAAGGAGCCAGCTGGTCACCATGGTATTCAACTGCTGCTGTAATACACCACGCAATGTGCTTAATTTCATTGAGGTGTTCCACTGGTTAGGATTTGTTTTCAACTAAGGCAAGGAAAAATATTTTTAATTATTAAAAACATTGAAGTGGCTCTTGACTCTAGAGTCAAATCCAGAAGTCCAAAATTTGGTACAGTTCTCAGAGAAGAACTAATGGATTGGACCATAAAAATCACAGAATAGTACAGGTTGGGAGGGGCCTCTGAAAAACTTCTGATTTAACCTTCATGCAGAGTAGGGCTGATTTAGATGTAGCTTTACTTGAATTAACACCTAAGTATGGAATGGAAGATAGAACACTGCTGGCAATTACATGGGTTATCTTCCTGCTTGCTGACTGGGCCAAATCATTTTACGTGACAGTTCTGTATAAAGTGTCCGTGGATTTCAAGTCTTGCAGACCCACAGATGAGAAGTATTGTAACAGCTACACATTTTGATAACGGTCCAAACATTCTTCTTAGGTAAGCAAAAACTATAGTAAAAACAACTATACTGAGTCACTTGCCTCATGCCCCTGAAGCTAAAAGAAAAGCTTCAGTCCCATGCTAGGTCCTACATTAATAATAAACTTTTTTTGTCCCTTTGTTAAGACAAGGAGATTCTTTGAATTCAAAATTAACCTTTGCACTAGAAGTATTAGTTCTTGTTTTTGGAAAAAAACACATGCTCCCCAACAAGAATCCTTTTCAGGCAAACAAGTTCAATCTGGAATTTCCTGGTGCTGAAAGTGTTAGCTTACAAAAATGTCCATCCTTTCTGAGCACCTTCCAATCCCATTGATTTCGGCTAGCATTAGCAGCAAATCAGTGTAACACCAGCTTTGACTAATGATGAACAACAGAGCCCTAAACTAATGGGAAGTCAATGGGAGTCTTGCCAATGGCTTCACCAGGCTTTGCTCAAGGCCATAGAAGCATTTTCGCTTCCTCTGAAAAATACGAGGAATTTCTCCTGGCATGAGGAAGCGGCTTTCTGCATCCCATATGAAATAGTTTTGGGTAGCCTCTGGCTCTTACACTCCCCGAGACTCTCAAGCATTTTTTCTTTATTTTTTTTTCAGGTTATGAATATGATGCAGCCATTCAGTTCACCCTGGAAACACTTCAAACACTCGTACAGCACCAAGGACTGGTTGCCCGACCGCTACTGTGGCTCCACCCCCAAATAACGAGAAAAATATCATTTCTAGTTCCAGCAAGGACAGGATGTACGTGGACATCATTCATAGCCGTCACTATAGAAGCGGAACAGAAAGAAGCACAGTGAACCTGGCAGGTTGGGATTAATGCCTGTAAGGATGGGGTGTTTATGATACTGCTTAAGCCTGTTGATGAACAACTCTGCCCTGCAGTCTTTTAGAAATTGGTATCAGATATTATAATGAATGACCTTTCCTTATAACGTCATTCCCAGGAGCCTCATGACTGGCCCCTGAGATTCACTCATGTTCTGCTCCCAGCCGTCTACAGTGTGGGCTGTATCTTCAACACCTAAGCAACACAACGCTGTGGTGTCCCCTGGCACTGTCCTTTGGCTGTGCCTGGCATACGAGGTTGGAGGGCCAGAGAGAAGCAGCAGGGCTCTAGTTGAGGAAGGGCTCTCTGTAAGACACCCACAAAGGGGCTCCCCTAAAGCAGCCCAGGACCACTACCTATCCTCTGCCTGGTTATGCAATGATGAAACTGCCCTGCCTGCCATCTCACGCCTTGTTGCACTGTTTCACAGACCAGCAGAGCACAGAAGAGKCCTGTCAGAATATGTTGATAGTGGTTTGCTGTTGCCACTGTGAATTAAAATAAGGGGGTATGCTACATATGCAAATCCGTTTAGCAAGTTGTTGCTCTCCCCTAAGCATATCAGGGATCATAAATCTCAGATATGTAATGTAATGAATTGCACTCTTCTTTCCAGGAACATGTGTGGTCTTCTGACAGAAGCATAAATTTTACACCAGTTCACAGGTATTAGACCTCTGAAGGTTTTATCTCTGAAGGTAAAGAAATTTAAATATTTTGTTGTAAGATCTCCTAGAGGTGTAGGTAGGCATCATACTGTTTGTAAGATTTTCTTTGAAAGGTATCCTGGGGAAAAGGAGCCCTTGTGTGGAATTTATGGCATCTTAAATGATGGCTACAATGTGGGCCTTTCAACCATAAAGAAATTTCCTGATTTCATTCTTTGTGCCTAAGATGCATAGATGGAAGAATAAAAACTTGAGTTCAAAAGTCCAAAGTCACTTATATGGGAGAGAACACTGGTTCACATTCCTTTCGAAATACCTTGTTTTGGAAGTTTGTTTTTGGGTGTTTGCATCCTCAGATAATCCTATTGTGCAGGTTTGCTACTGTACCTTTAAAATATTTTATTCGTATATGAAAGTCTCTTAATTCTAACTGCTAGCTCCTTAGAATGTATCTCCAGCTCTATTAATAATATAGTTGGTAAAGAATCACTGTAAAGTCAATACTCATTTAGTAAAATACACTCAATTAAACATTAAACAGGAATTCAAGGTGGCTAGAGACCAGAGTATCAAATACTTTGAAATAGTTCTAAGCCATCGTATTTCAGATTTTTGTACCATAACACTTTTGCATGGATTTGCAGCTTAGCTTTCTAACACAATACAGATGTGAACAACAGACACGGATTATAGCCCTTTCATATGAAATAGGCTCTACTCTCCAGATGGAAATTTGTCAGATTCCTCAGAGCTAAGACACATCCAAAAGACACTAGTTAAAAAAGTCTTCAAGAATGAGCCACTTTTAATGATCCGTAACCACACAGGAACAAATAAGTCTTTGAACAGTATCCAGTTGTTTGTCTCACAAAGATGGGGACTCAGCTGAGAAAACTGAATTTTGGACACCACTAGAAATAGCATACTCTTCACTAGATAATTTGTATTTTTTCATGTAGCATAGCTTTTTCAGACATCGCACTTGAAGAAAATCCTCATTACATTACACTGAAAAGGACGTTAAATGTAAGAAAGAAGAGTAATATTCTTACCTGAACGTGTAAGAATTCAACCATTCTGACTTTGTATCCTACCACCAAAAACCTAAGTTCTTTAAAAACAGTGCTTGAATGTGGCTTTAACTGATGTTATACTGTGCCTACATATGGAAATAGTTAGCAGGGAGAAGTTGGGATGAAATACCAGCATAAAGCTTTGCCCAAAACCCGAGAAGAATCTGAGAGAGGAAGTAGTTCAGTTAACTTATTTTTCCTCTCATTTTCCACTTTTTTCCTCCCTGCAGTTCCTTTGATTCATGTCCATAAATGGACATACCAAAAGCCACTACATTCTCACAGTGTTTTTCAGCCTGCCTGGAACCAGGAAATACCAGGAATTTCTTCAAGGAACCTGTTCCCAAACTGTACTAAAGYCTTCAACACATTTAGCATTTTAACAGAGTTTAGAAGCATGACTCAGGTCCCATCTCCACTGCACAATTCAGCATTGCTGCTGCATCAGAGAACAACTGCTTGCAGTCATTAGTGCTAGCCCTGGCTTTTTCAGCTCCTCTCTGTACTGGTCAAAGCCCACATCTCGAGAGTAGTGAATTTGGGCCCATTCTGAAATGTCCCACCCTGAAACATCTGGATGCATATTGTGGCAGCATTCCTCAGCTCCAGTCTGTTATTGGGGCGGTGCCAAATACTGCACTATTTACATTTGTTTAATGGTAAGTAAATTCAACCCTGATACCAGTGTAATAGTGTTTGTGTTGTGAGGAACAAAGCATTTTACAGCCTCCTGAGCAGGACCAAAAGGTTGCTAACACGGTACTGCAGTGTTAATAGAATCCAGTGGTGCCTCCATTCATTACTCAGCCCCATTAATTGACCCACTGAAAGAAATGCACAATCCAAATAAATGTTTGTTGATTCAAATTAGTCCTATTAAAAGCAGGTATTTAGCAGCTTTCAGCAGCTACAAAATATTTTTTCCTGCTCCTGAGCCGAATGCTAAGAACCAGCTTTTCAGYCAGTTTTCAGGACTCAGGTCAGCCTAGCTAACTGACATAACTGCAGTCAGACTGGTCTAGACCACCTGTGACCTAAAATCCTAAGGCTATACGATTTTAGCGGAACTGCACGGGGCTGTGTGCCTGGGAGGGCTCCTGGGAGGATACAGGCTGGCTCCTGTGGCATTTGCTGGGCAATAAGCACTTGTGGGAGCACAAACTGCACAAGACAGTATTCTGTAAACAGCTAAAAATACAACCTAATACAACCTACTAGGCGAGTGATAAGCCAGTGTATCTGGTAAATGAAAGACAAAGATTCAAAATAGATCTGAAATATTATTCAAACTTTAGACAATGTAACATCTAGGAAGGTATTAGATATACCCTTAATACACTGATATGGTGTTAAGTATGCTTTCTTAATTGCATATTTTTTAAATCATGCAATTAGAAAAACCAAATCTTTCATCTTAACAAAAGAAGAAGATACTTATTGTCTTCTGATGAGGTTCATCTCATCATGAACTTTCTAATTTAGCATGCAGTTCTCTGAAGGAACTTACTCTGCCCTAACTCTCAGGCTTTGGTTACATCACATGCACTGAGGCATTCACTGATCTAAGAACAGGTACGGCGCAGCCGACATCTGTAATGCTCTGCTGTCACACAGCTCCATTCTCAGGTGGAGAGCCTGGCAGGAGGAGAGGAATGTAAAATGACAGAAAACAGATCAGCTAAACAGATAGCCGTCCCTCTGGGGTTCAGCTTCACACGCAACAAGAGCAAACCAGAAATATATTACGATGCAAAGTTTGCACCCTCTTATTCATGAATCAAGAGCAAGAGTGAAATGTGTATTTGATGAAAAGCATGAGAATAGCTGAGGAGCACTACATGCTGTAAAGCCAGAGAGTAAAAGTACACAGTCTTGCTGAGACAATATTTATTCTCACAACTTTCCAAATTCTGCCACCCTAAAGAAGGTCAGTGTTAAAATTCATTGATCTCAGTGGAAAAGAGCATTTGTTTTGACTTAATGCTCACAAACACCATACATGCAAGAGGAAAAACATGCAGAGCAGTGGAAATAAGTAAGAAGTCATATTTGGCCTTTTCCATTTATACCTATTATTCTAATTCTACGCTTGTTGTAAGGTTAAAAAGTCCAGGGTCAGTAAGTTGATCAGCCTTCTGAAATCTAATGTGATAGGAGCTCATGAAGAAAGCCAGCTCATCTTATCCTGGGAACTGCCACAAGTGTCTCTCAGTGGGTTTCCCCATCAACCTCATAGATGTAGTTGCCCATCTGGGGGAATCTGCTGAACGGATGTTTTTCTTCACCTGTAACTCAAAATATTTTTATAAGATGGCATAGAAATTAAATGTTTCTTTCCTTCCATTGATCCTGCCAGTCACAGCTCCACAGTCAATAAACAGTCACTTTGGAAAGGACTACATAGATAAGAATATGCCCCAGCCAGTGATCTCGAATGGATCCCAGCATGGCTAATGCCTATGAGAAGCCACCTGGGATCAGCATTTCAAGGCAAAGCAACATTTGGCTTTGCTTGCTGTGTTACAGGGACAGCATTGCTGCTTATCCTTATAATCCATAGCAGTACTAAAGAGCACTCTCTGCCATTTTATTTTCAAGTCATTTGATTACACATGCCTGGAAATGCAGTTAGAGAAGAATTGGCACTGTTCTCCCACTTCACAAGAAGGTGCCTGACTTTGAGCTAGTCAACATGGGATACATCTAGTGTAAGGATATCCTGAGAGGTCTAACCTTACACACACACAAACACACAAGCACTTACACACACTCATCCCCACTGCAGGTTTCTGTATTATGTAGCTATTCTCATGAGGGTGCAGTTGTAACATAAATGTGCCACCTTATACAATATTCTACTCTACAAATATGAGTATGCTCATGTTACCCTTTGGATAACCGTATGCGATGGGGATTTTTAGTTCTGGCTTTCCTGACTTCTGCAAGAAAATAATGAGCATGGCAAATCTGGGAAGTACAGCCAGCCTTCAGAGTGCAAGGACTGTCTGGGTAAAAACTTGTTCTCTGTATGAAGAAGTAGTAGACTTTCTGCATGCAGAAATAGAGCAAGACTCTTCAGTCCTTGAGTGCTTTAATTTCATACAGTTGAAAAGCAAATTAGATACTATTTATGTAATGTTTTCTTTGGCTTCTGCATGGCATTCTCCACAGACCTTATCATAAAACAATTTAGAAACAATATGTGTATTTGCTAACAACCACACACAGACATATACAATGGCCCTCTCAACACAAATCGGAGACAAACAAGCAACAGGCTGATAAAATCTCTTTGTGCTGTATGGTGACTGCTGATTGTGAGTGGCAGCAGGTTCTTCTTCCAAATAGTTGACAGTTTTGTCTAAGATCTCTCTAAGATTATTTATTAGACTTCAGTAAGCCAATCTTTGAATATTTTTTTGCTCTGTATATCCACACCAGGACAAATTGTGGGCTAGCAGAATTTCACAGAAACTTCAGACAGAAAAGAAAGAAACAGTGATACCTGTATTTTGTCTGTCTTCTTTTCCAAAACAAGGAGGACGCAAAAGTCAGTCTGTCATTTTATTTCATTCAAAGTTCATTCAGATAAAAATGACTTTATTGATGAGGCAATTTTGGAGCATATAATTTCTGTTAGATGATGCTGTTAATAGATGGTGTAGGAAGTACAGCGGTATATTCTCATATTTAACCTAGCTAGCATTTAATACACCACTTGAACCAGTATCAGACTACCAACTCCTGAAAAAGCAAAAACAGCCTATGCTGAGTACTACAAAGCATGAGSTCTGCCAGGCTTTAGGCCGGACCACAGGAATGAGACAGGGCTCTTTCTCTGCATCACACTGACACCGCRTGGCTGCTCTGCAGCCGCCTTTTGCTCCGGATGCAAACTTCACTCCTTTGAAACTAAACAAACTCATTAGGCTCTTTTTGGTGGAAGGCACTTAATTCCTCGCTTAATCAATTCGTGCTATTTTCTTATGAGGGATGGTGTGAGCTAAGCATAGACATGTTTGAAATATTGGAAATCTTTCTTATTTTCTTAAAGTGTGTTAAAGTAACAGCTGCACAGCTTTGCCTGAGCGCCATGCATTACTTAGATATATGCTTATACAGCATCACTGTTATTTGTACTAAAGATGCAGAAAATAAAACACCCAAGCATGTGGTTAAAATTCCTCTGGAACCAGCTTGCAAGACACAGGATGAGGCCTCACTGATCACCTTTCTCTCCTGCTTTGAACTGGCAGCAGACAGCAGAACAGGAGCCATTGTAGACCCTGCCTGGGCATCCTCTGACTTCCCAAAGGCACCCATCCTGGAGGAACAGATCACTATAATATGGCACAATACGTCACAGTAGTTGTCACCAGCAGGTACCTTGAAAAATACTCCAAAAGAGGAGTTTATTTATTAAAGACAATATTAAAGAAGAGTGTATTTCGATTGTCTTGCTTTTTGTCTTGCATGCTTCTTAAAAACTAATCAACACTCCAAGGTTCAAGTTTTAGGATGAGCAGAACTTGCTTCTCCTCTTTAGGTGGGTACAGATTCACACGTAGGCATCAGGGATCTGTCAGAAATGCATAAAATTATCTTATGTAATTACACCTCTTTTTTTGCAGTTGACTAATTATGTTCAAATAAACTTTTCAGTTAAATTGTTGAAAGGGACAATTTCCTTCCTGACTTCTTCAACATGCATAGACAATGAGTCATGTCCATTTTGCGTAGGTTTGTTTTGCTAAATAGGCCTTTGAGTCTGATGCTCTGGATCTAACTCAAATCTACTGTAAAAAACCTGTGATCCAGCTCCTAACTTGAGACCCTTTAATGTAAAATGGATTTGGACATACAAATGGGCCAGAGGGCTGCTGTTCCTGGTTCTCTGGATCCTCTCTGCTGCAGATGGCTGCCCAATCAAATTGTGGAGCAGAGTCTGGTACACATACAGCTACACTACTTAGACTCAAAAAAGTGGTAAGAAATGCTGTATGCTTGCAATGCCCATATACTTCCTTCATAAATAAACATGTTTTCTACAGCATATTTGAATAACACCTTTATTCAATAATAGCAATAATGGACTGGCCATTCTTAGTCACTCTGAACCAGAGATTCACCCGAGATTTGCTTTGCTTACTCTGTTCCTTCACAGTATTGTACACTTCATCTGCATGAGCAAAGAACCAAGGCTTTTTAGATGCTTTTAGATTTCCTCAGATCACCTTCCCCAGGTGAATGACTTTTAACAAGGTGTCTTCACAGAACTTCAGACCTTTGTCAATGTTTTTTTAACTAACCTGGCTGGAAATGCTCAGTAAATCTCAGACCTGGCACAGGACCCAGAGGCCTTGAGATATCAGTATCCCTTGGTCAGGCAGGTGTCAGAAAAATCCCTTCACTCTCCTAGTGCCAACCCTCTTCTTGGAAAGGAGGCTGTCTTGTGGACAGGCCAGCTTTGTGCTCACCAACAGCCTGGTCCTAACTGACAAATTTCTTCAGCTTCTAAATTCTTACCAAGAGTTACATCCCATAATTACCTGTGCACGAGTACTGCTCTCATGTTGCTGGGTTGAGAATCTACGTTGGCCAAACATTTCCTTACATAGTTTGCTTTGCACAGAAATTCTTCTGCCTCTTTTTTGATGTAAAAGGTGGTGGCTCAGCTAAACAGGTCTAAGAACATACTCAGTTTAACTTCTCTCCTGAGCACTGTATTCCCTGTATACATATTTTGCATTGTGATTCAGCCTTAACACTGATGTTCTAGCTGTTTCCAGGATGGCCTTGAAATTCTTATCATACACACACTCCAACAAAGCCAGTATCTACATGAAGTGTCACCTCTTATACCACGGAAATCTGCTATATATATATTATGTATCTGAAAAAACCATCTTCCAAGGAGAGGGCTAAAATCAATGAATCTTTTGTTTCTTAAGATGATGATGCCTTACAAAAGTGTTTGCCATCTACCAACTCCTCAAAATTTCTCTTATTAACAGTGGAAATTTTCTTTTTCACATGTTTATCCATGCTCTTTGGGCCTTTTGGTTATTGCTTTTTGTCTTTTAGAAAGCTGTGTGATTGTTCTCCGCTAATAGACCTATTCCCTCTGACACCCAAAGCACTGCCCTGGTTTTTTGGTGCCCTTTCAGTAATGGAGCATTTGCACTCTTGCTGAAATATCTACAGCTCTGTAACTTTTGTGGGCTCTGACACTAAGCTCCACATGGCTTCTTCTTGCATATAGGGCTTTTTCTTTCAATACTTTGGGTTCATCATCATGTTTTTCATAACAAAAATATTCATCTTTCAAAAGCTTTATTTTGACATGGATGATTCCTTGGCAAATTATAATTGCAAAGGATTCCTTGTGGATTTTCTGGGAATCTCCACACTTTCTGTACTCAAAGACCTACATGTCAAGAAGCTACATGAAATCAAGTGCTGAATCTGAGCAGATGTCAATATGTTCTGTGCTTCCAGCATATGAGGGAAGAGAGTTCTCTTCTTGTTTTCCTTTTTTTTTTCTTTTGGCAGAAAGCTATGGACAACCTGGTTTATATTATGTAAGCTCCAAGACGACATCCTTTTCTGCAAGACATCACAAGAACAATTGAGATTAAGTAATTAAGTGGTTGATACAGAGTTACACTGCATTTCTACTCTGTTGAAGCCAGCAGTGAGAGGTAGCAACACACATTTTATGTGATTTTAGCTCACTCATACAAGAAAGTGTTAACATCTATAATGTAATTAGTTCCACTGGCATGTTTCATACACAGAATATACAGTCACTTGTATGAAAAAAACTTCCTCAGTGATAGGAAGTCATAGCATAACCCTCTTCTGCAGAATTTTGATTTTTTGCACTTCAGTAATTCAGGCATCCCCATGTTCTCATCTCTAAAAATTCTATCAGGTGTGTTAGCTAATTACAAGAATAGGAAGTACCTCATAAGAAGCCTGGGAAAACCCAGGGGGTTTGCCTGGATTTCTACTGTCCCAGGGCCATGTTTCCATAAAAAATATACCCTGAGCAAAACAGATCGTTTCCCAGTTATCCCAGATCAGGCCAGAAGAGGGCCAGATATCACTAGCAAATGCAACTGCGTTCACTATTTGTTCAAAGTAAAAAGTATCTATACATGATTATCAAACTTTGCATTTCCATAAACAATTTGTTTTGAACATCAGAACCAAGTGTACATCATTCCTTTCTCCAGTGTAAAGAGGCTAAATACAGTTTTAGACCCAATTACAGCACTGTAACAAAGAGCTTAATTAATTTTTTATAGTGGACTGTGCCATCTTCTGCAGCCAGCAGGTACAAAACTTAAAAATGAATTCATCGCCCTCAAGCAGTGCGCTTTCTGCCACACAGAAATTCAAAGCTCTGGCACAGATGCAGGATAGCAAAGGTAAGGCCTCCAGCAGAGACATTTGGAGAGACGTAAAGAAATTCTCTGTCAAGCCTCAGACCAAGGCTGGAGTTGAAGCACAGTTTTGCCAGGGTGCCACGAATGCAGACACTCATAACAACTAGATGGGAAGTTAGCCAATGTGATATACATCTACAAGAAGGGCTGGAAGGAGATCTGGGGAACTACATGCCTGTTAGTCTGACCTTGGTGCCAGGGAAGGTCATAGAGCAGATTATCTTGAGTGCAATCGCATGGCATATACAAGAAAACCAGGGCATCACCCCAGCCAGCCTGGGTTTATAAAGGCAGATCCTGCTTGACCAGCCTACTTTTATAAAAGGCTGTGGACATTGCCCACCTGGACTTCAGTAAAGCCTTTGACACCATTTCCCACAGCACTCTCCTGGAGAAATTGGCTGCTCATGACTTGGGCAGGTGCACAGTTTGCTGGGTAAAAAACTGTGTGGATGGCTGAGCCCAGAGAGTGCTGAACGGAGCTGGCAGCTCTTCATGAGTGGTGTTCCCAAAGACTCAGTATTGGGACCAGTCTTGTTTAACATCTTCATCGATGACTTGTATGAGGGGATCRAGGGCACCCTCAGTCAGTTCACAGATGACACCAAGGCCGGTGGGAGTGTCCATCTGTTGGAATGCAGGAAGGCTCTGCAGAGGGATGTGGACAGGCTGGATTGATGGGTCAAGGCCAATTATATGAAGTTCAATAAAGTGAAGTGCTGGCTCTGGCACTTGAGTCACAACAACCCCATGTAACACTTCAGGCTTAGGGTGGAGTGCCTGGAAAGCTGCCTGATGGAAAAGGACCTGGGGGGATGCTGGTCAACAGCAGCTGAACTTGAGCCAGCCTGTGTCCAGGTGGCCAAGAAGGCCAGTGGCATCCTGTCTGGTATCAGCAATAATGTGGCCAGCAGGACCAGGGCAGGGATCGTCCTCCCTGTACTCAGAACTGGTGAGGCTGTGCCTCAAATCCTGTGTTCAATTCTGGGCCCCTCACCACAAGCAAGACATCGAGGTGCTGGAGAGTGTCCTGAGAAGGGCAATGAAGCTGAAGGGTGAAAGGCCTGGAGAACAAGTGCTATGAGCGGTGGCTGAGGGAGCTGAGGTTGTTTATCCTGCAGAAAAGGAGGCTCAGGGGTGACCTTATCACCCTCTACAGCTACCTGAAAGGAGGCTGTAGCCAGGTGGGGGTCAGGCTCTTCTCCCAGGTAACAAGTGACAGAATGAGACGAAAACAGCCTGAAGTTGCACCAGGGGAGCTTTAGTTTGGGTATTAGAAAAATTTCTTCACTGAAAGGTTTGTGAAGCATCAGAACAGGCTGCCCAGATAACTGGTTGAGTTACCATCCTTGGAGGCTTTTTGAAGATGTGTGGATGTGGAACTTAGTAACACAGTTACATGGTGGACGTGGCAGTGCTGGGTTAATGGCTGGACACAATAACCTTAGAGGTCTTTTCCAACTGGAATGATTCTGATTCCATGACTTCCAGCCATGCATATGCGCCTTATGGACATGACCAAAAGGTAATTCTGCTGTCTTCTGATCCAGGGGAGATCAGCCTGAAACTTTGGGATGACTCAAAATTCTTCCATCTCACTGTATTTGTTTTATTTCAGTAAATTAAAAATAGAAAGGACTAAACCTGCAATAAATGGCAACACAAATTTGACACATGTTGTGGCTGAGGAGAAATATGAGAATTTGCAATGGTATCCTCTAAAATCTGTTTCCAGGCTTCCATAATTATTCCAAGTTTGTCCATGGTCGCCATAGCAGCCTTTCCTGAGGCTCAGGGCTGGAGTGGTGACTCACAGTGGCTCAGCAAGGGACTCGACTCCTTTCCAAGGAGTCTGAGTCACAGGATGCCAAACCTGGACTGGTTTCCTGTAATATAGAGGTTCCTGAGCTATGGTAGATGTACCACTCATGATACACAAGCCACCTCAGCACGGTGCTCCAACACCTCCCAGACATTGCCACAAGGTATGCAAGGGCAAGCAGGAGATGTTGCTGCTGCTGGCAAACAAACACAACTATTTGGAAACTTGTGCTTTAATAAGTTGCTGGACTCATACTGACTCTGTCCCTGAACTCCTCAGAAGGGCAAAAACAGTTTACCACAGCACAGCAGTAAAAGCACTGAATATAGAGCTCACCAGGAGCCCTGGGCTGCTTTCCCAAACTCATTAGTGGTGCTGCTGCGGGCACAGAGTGTTACAGCAGCTGCCCTGCAACCCTGAAGCAGTAGAAATTCCTCATGATGCTCTTATTCCTGAGCAGCTGCTCTGGAGTGGTACGTTGGGCAACTCATCCTGGCACAGGTGCCTCCTCAGCATCAAGCTTGCGCTTTTCAGCAGACTGTGAAAGAAGGGAGGTCAGAAATAAGATCTTTGCTCTTAGATGAGCATTCTAACCACAGAGTCACAGATTGAGACTTCCTTTTATATTCCTTTTTGTCTTTTGGTCCCCATGAATCTCGTTTTCCTGGAAAAGTGGGTGCCCTCCCATGCAGCAGAGAGGTAGCTCCTCCCAGCTTGCTGAGTATGGTTTATAACCTTGTACTTAAAGGGATAATTTTGTACTTTGAATCTCCTCAGACTAAGGAAAGGCAGAGCCCAGGCCACCCACTCGCCGGAYGACACAAGACAGCCTCTGGCAGGTGCTTTTAGCAGAAGGCTGTTGTGCACTGGGCTGGACACAGTGGCTTAGTGTATTCTGAATGCGTCAAGAAGAGATATACCAGAACAGGCCTGTCTGAAATACAGACAGTTAGATATTGCTTCATTTTCTTTAAACATGGTAGATCCTGAGGTAAATAAGAGCAAGAAACCCCTAAGACATTAGTCAAGCAAATTACAGTCTCAGCTACTGACAGTAGCAACCAGTGATACAAATCTGTACCACCTGCATAGCTCTGAAGGCACAATTCTACTTGTCTTGTGACACATGGTACTGCTAGGCACATCCAGACCAATGACCTGCAGTCTGCCCCTCCTCTGCCTTTTTCACTTGAAAGGTTACACTAGACAGCAAAGAAGCACTTATATTGAATAATACTGACACTCATGTCACAACATGTCACCTTTCAGCTTCACCTACTGAAAATGCTTACTGGAACTGTGTCATGGTTTAGGAATGGTATTCCCCAATTTAGTGTTACCACTGAAACACTCCAAACCACACACTGCTCACTCACTCTCCCATTCCCTCCCCTCATCCCTGCAGCGGGATGGAGAGGAGAATTAGAGGGACAAAAGGTAAAGATCACAGGTTGAGATAAGAACAATTTACTGGAAACAGCAATGAAATAAGAAAACGAACAGTAACAACAGCAATATTAGTAACAGAGTGCTCAAGACAGGCAAGTGATTCACAGGTGAGTGCTCCCCACCTCCAGCCGGCAGAAAGGAACTAAGGAACTCAACCTTCCCCCACCCCCTGTGTGTGATGTGAGATGCTAGAGAATATCCTCACAGTCCTGGCCATGCCCTTCCTGGCTACTGCGAAAATTAACCCTGCCCTGGCTGGAAACAGGACAAGCTATGCTACCATACATCAGCTGAAACAGAAAACATTTTACATCCAGATGGGCAAAGCTGTAGCATTTCTTCAGAAGCAAGTTTGATGGTGGCTGCAGCATGCTCATTGGGGCCCACTGGGCTTCAAAAACACAACCTAGTATCTGCCATCCTGGCGTATCGCCAGCCACTGGATAACAGGACTAGCACCAGCATTTATTCATGTGCTCTGACACCACCATTACAAATGTCTTTAAATAACAAAGATGAAGAAATTAAATCAGCAGAAATATTTACAGTAAGATTAAATTGGGATAACTCTCTTCCTTGTAAAGTTGACTTGTCAATTTCTGACAAAGCCATATCCCAAGCCCCTCTTATCTCCTACCCTCTCTTGATGATCATAATAGCTTTCACATCATTCCAAAATCAAAGGTCAAAATAAAAGTCATCTGCTTGAAAACTCTCCAGTTCCATTTTTATCCAGGAGCTAGGCTATCCCTGCCTCTTAATTGACACTGGCATCACTTCAAGATGTCAACATCTCTATTTGCATTCAGGAGTACCTGTACCCCTTCTAAATAAAACCAAAAAAAAAATTAAGAACATCTTAACCATCTTTCTTTCTACCTTTCCCTCCCAATAATGAATGCAACTAACATTCCATTTGGAGAAATTATCTTCAACTCCTAGAGCAAAGACCGAAGCAACCCACTCCCAAAAGATAATGTGAAATTGTGCTCTATATCTGCACAAGTTGGTAGCATTTGGTAAAAAATGGATCACAAACAGTGTGTTACTTCTGATGGTTTTATTGGTCACAGGCAATGTTACAAAGCAGTTACACTGAATAATGCTGTCACAGTCCTATTGTAATGTGAGGTTGCTACAACACATTTAGATTTCACACAGTGAAACTACTTTAGGAAAAAAAAATCATGCTCGTAACATAAGATCAAGAAAATACATTTGGTTAAAAGAAAAAATGGTCCCGGAATTTCAGCCCGCTCAAACTGAAGTTAATGGAAAAGCTTCCTCTGACTTCAGCAGACTCTGATTCCAGCTTTCAACATGCCCTGACCAAACTATAAGGTCAAATGCCTCTCTGCTCGGTCACAGGCTCTTCATTCTTCTGACATACTTGTGCGTGATGTATTTTCTTCTTTTTAAATGAGAAGAACATAAATGTGTAATTGACTATGCCAAATTTTATACATAACAGAGCCAATTTTGGGTCATCAGCTTTAGAGAGTGGGAGAATTACAAAGGTGATAATATGTGTACTGGAAAAGGAGGGAGTTCCTACACTCCTGAGTGCCTGTAGCAGCTGTTTGTGTAGCCCGAAAACTTCCAAGAAAGCTCATTACGTGCTTCTTTAGAATTTGCATCTCTGACAGCATCTGCATTCAAAAATGGGATTTCAAAACCACAGCTGATAAAATCATGTACCAAACCAAGAAACATGTCTTGGCTTCAATAAGGCAAAATCTTTTCATCATTTAAGTTTAAGGTTTTTAACTTAAGTTTAGTTTGAAGTAAGATAATTATTTCTGGGAGCTCAGAGACATTCCTGAATTAACTTCTTCTCATTTACAGGTGACTTGATGAACCCTATACCCACCCGTTCAGAGGATTCATGTACAACATGCAAACTGTGCATCAAGTTCTCCATTGGTGTTGGAGCCATCAGAGGGCAGCAACACACCAAGGCTTCCCAGCCCATGGAACTCCTGTAGCCGGGTGTCTTTTCCATGTCGGCGAAGTTTTAGTTACCGGTCCTCCTAACCTCTGTATAGCTCCTTGCACCGTAACACTGCAGTGCTTTATGAGATCCAAAGCTCAGAATGCAATTCACACTTCAAGGAAAACTGGTGTGAGAAGAGTGCTATTGTTTAGATTTCAATGGTCACCAAGAATGTAGTTCTTTTCCAGAACTGTACTTGCTAGTTATCTGCATTTCTTAAGTAGAATATTGATCATAAATCATGTTTTATAAACTTCTCCCTCTCSAGTGCATATCAAAGATAACACTTGTGTTCGTGTCTCAGACTATGATGATCAAATGCTGTTAGCATAACAATGGACATGGTTCTACCACATTCAAGTGGGAATGACAGGAGCTGCCATCCTGTGTCACAAGCACAGTCCATCAGGAGTCCCTGAGATACAAATATGGCACCCACTCTCCTCCCTACTGGCATTTTGGTCAAGAGTTCTCAATAAAAGTTCCAGCTTATTTAAAAAAAACCCAAGTTTTCATTAATTAAAAAAGTCTATTTACAAATCAGTTGTGAAATGGATAACAACATTCCATAGGAAAAATCAGTCTGTCTCAAAAGTTGGTAAATATGTTTTTAACTGTAAAATCTCAGATACTGATTGTTTTCTGTCTTGATAGAAGCTGAGTCCAGTAAGTAATTCTATATCTCTGATCCGAGCTGTGTGAAACTTCATTCTCTCTTCAACCCACATGGACTCAGACTTGCCATCCTATTGGGACAGAGGAAGAAAAAAAAGGCAGGAGGGGTTAAAACTTTTTTTTTCCCTGACATTCACTTAATCTATTAAAAAAAGACATTTTGATGTTTTATGAAGACAGAAAGCAGTAACTCTTGGCAAACATCAAACAACCAGAGCGTACAGGATTATAAATAGTTAGAAGCTTGTCTGAATTTAGTACTTGCTGTTACTTCCTCAAGTATACAAAACCTGTAGCTGCACCGGTTGGTGATAATGGGGAATGGCAGGTTAGGTCTAGCATCTCTCCACCATCTATCCAGTAAGATGAAAGTATTTCTGAGAGCTGTGCCTTGGGTTGCCCCACTACTTGGGTAGTGACTTCTGTAATTCCTTGCTGCAGGATAGATCTATACATTTTCCACCCTTCTTTTCTGGTGTATATGGAGTGTAGCTATGTGCATTCCCATCACAATGCCAAGGTACCTGAACTAGAAGCAACCAATGCTCTTCAGGAACATCTTTGTCTTCTCCTTCTGGGAATGCATTTGGCCTTAGCACTGACCTTTTATTATGGGTGACTCCTGCATGAAAAGCTCTTCATCTTTCTCAGCTGTTGACTGGATAGTTGCATTACAGAAGTCAATGTATGTATCACATTGATTTTCTCAGCATACTCTGACTCCACCCTGCTAGCTCTAAGTTTTGCTCTTTGAACGGATCTATTGTTCACATTTAAGTCATATTTACAGACTTTAATGTAATTCCATTTATAAAAATATTGTCTTCTYTCTCAAGGTGATCATGATAGACTGTACCATTTTTACAGGCTTTAACTAGTTAATCACTGATATCCAAGCAAAAGAAGCTCCAGCCTGACTTCAGATGTTTATGGGGACTACTCACTGCACAGCTTTCACTGTTGTCTTCTCTGTGAGGTACAATGAAAGACAAGGCATCTAGAGACCCTTCACACTCCAGAGGAGTTTCAGATGTATTTTTACAGCTAGTCAGCACAATGAAGAAGTGGGTTGGAACTGGAACTTCTGAATTACCAGGGTATCTGAAATACAAAAGATCTTTCTGTAAATCCACCAAATCATACTTGCACAAAGATCAAATGACAGCAATCAGCTATATTCAATTTTAGCAATTCACCTTTTTTGTCCAAAGAAAGCTTAGGTCTGGAAGGAAAATTCCAGATTGCTATTTTGCAAATCAAGTTTGGCTTGTAGGCAGATTTAAGTACATCAACAGTTTGATGAGGTGTAACAACAAACCGATTTATCACAAAAATGTGTAGAACTGCAGAGGAGATGAAGAGTTCAGCTCGAGTCCAGAAAATCATCTGCCTGCTAGCTTGAACCAATTTTGCTAACCAGTGCAACCCACAACTTGTAATGGAACACCACCAGCTCAAGAAGCGTCAACCATGCCACCAGGGATAAGGCCTTGCCACATCCACTCCTAGAGGCAATGGCAATGTCCTAAGTTTTCAGGTTAGCAGACATTCTTCCACATGCAACAGCATCTCTTACACTTCAGGTTTTAGGATGACACATTTTGAAGGTACATTTTTCTCTTCATGCTTGTTGCTTCTTTCTTAACTTTAGTTTTCTGTATCTGCTTAGGGCCATTTGTCTGTCTCTCTGAACTGATATAAACTGCCAAGGGCCCACTTCCACAAGATTTATTTCAAGAAGGATAAAAATTACTAACAGACCACCAGTGGAGGAAAGAAGCAAAGGATTCGAATGTGAAATGTTCTCACCTTTTCAGCTTTTCTGGGGTATCATAAAGCCCATCAGAGTCATAATCAAACACAGGACCACTGACTACATTGACACCTCTCCTGGCTGCAGCATATTCAGGTAGCAGGTATTGATGGAAGTAGTTCCATAACACTGAAACACAGTAACGGAAGCAGGAAACAATCTTCAAGATAGAAGCTGCTAATACAGCTTTCTGGAGTATTCAGTAAAGTATAAACAGACATGATAAACTAGGAAAATAATAACTTCTACAGGTGTTTGCTGTTTCTAAAGGTTGCATCCAACTGAGCAGCAGCATTCACTGTAGTATGTCCTGACATTGTGGTTTCACAGTCACCCTAACCACAAACCTGACTGAGGCATAGTGATGCTGCTCCCTTGGGGCCTTAGGTTTCTTTCCTTGGAAACCAAATCACAGAGAGGTCAGAGGAGGAAAGGCCAGAGAAGACCATGCCTGTCTGTGTCTTGCCCCATTATCAAGGTGGCCTGGCTAGCTCATACACCCATGCCTATGAGYTGGTAAGTATCTAACCTACGTAATATGTTAAATTACAATTAAAAGTTGAACAGTATTCCATTACAAAACAGGACATCTCTCTTGTCCAGGAGAAGTACCACAATTATCCTTCTTTTTCACCAGGAATTTGTTTAATCTCTCTCAGCCAACCATCTCATGTTCCCTCTCTCAGAGGAAAGTTCAGATCTTCATAACTTTTCCACTAGAGACAAGGATATTTTCCTGTTCCCTTAGTGATCAAGAACCTAGATTCCTGCCCGGAAACTCACTTGAGTTTAGAAGACATACCTACAATGGAAATTAAGATAACTCACGTAATTATCTATGGTATCTGGACTCTGTAGAAGTTTGGTACAAAACCCTGCTTAGGTAGGTAGAAAAATGCAAGCAAAACTGTCAGCAATTGAATGGAGACATTTACACTATACTTCCATGTAATGAGCCAGTCGATTAGGAATCATTAGCTCACAATAGTGAGCCTTTTCCATGAGAATGATAATCCCACTTCAAGGAACTTTTCATTGAGGTACACAGTCTCAGTAGGTCTTATTTTAAGAGAGGCAGCTTAACCAGGGATCATTTGCATGGTTTGAAAGCAGGAAGAAAGCCAGTAGTCTTTCTTGTACTCCACTGTGCACATAAAATATGCATACTAATAAAATACCTTTAAATGCAGGATACATTGGCACAATGTTGCTGGTAAGCAAGGCATCATAGTGAGGTTTCTTTGCATCTGTCATAAAATCTGAAACAAAAAAAGCAATTAATTTCTTGTATTTGTTACTTTAAAYTTGCATTTTCATGCTTTTAGTGATTATTGTAATAACACTGAGATGGAGCTGACCTAATTTCACTTTCCAAAACCAATGTGGGTGTAAGTGCTGACTTCACTACATGCTGGATTCCATCTAAAATAAATAATCTTAGTAGCAGCAGCAATTACACTTGTCAGATATACAGTTGGCAAATTTTGTGAGATTTAAAAATATCAGAACAAGCTTCTGAATTCTGGGGAAGGAAATAAAATTCATGAGTGTCAGACCAACTTGCCCTGACTGCAGAATCTAGGCCTAAAGACAGGATTCTATTGAAACTTTGCAAGTTACATTTCATGTGGATGTTTAAACAACCTACTACTTAGTATTCTATGCAGTAAAGTCAACATAAAATGCTTCCAAATCAGGTCTGTAACAGTTCACAAACAATTTATCCACTTAAAAAGACTAAGTATTTTGTAATATATTTGAGAATCTGATCTATGTTCTTCAGACCAATGCTGAAATTCTATACTAAAGACCACATTTGGCACACAGGAATATATTTCAAATAGAAAATAAACTTATCAAGGCAGTGAAACATCCCTAAATTTTAGTTTGGGTAATTCTAACACCTGATAAACAAAGTGAATTTGCAATTTACCAGCTTCCTGGACTTAACTCAGTGTTTACATGTTCCTTCCAGTTTCTTCTACAAGATTCCACTTTAGAAACCTAATAAGTTTCTGGGAAGTTCTAAGTGACCTCGGACAACCCATTAGATGCTGAAGTGCCTAAAATGTTTTCCTCTCTCATATGCTGACATGAACTGCAACAATTCAGAAACCACTGCTTCATATTATGATTAGTTGTCAAGAACATCTACAAAGACTACACCTGCTACATTACAAATTATGTAAATCAGATATGCTATACAATGAAAGCAATGTACTTACTTGGAGGAGTAAGAAATCCATAAGTTAGGCGAGGATGATTGTTGTAAAACAAACATGTCTGGTTATGATTCTGTGAAACACGAACATCTTTCAGTAAACAGCTGGAGGTATCTTCTGTAGGAGAAACCCATTTGTCCTATTGAACAAGAAGAAAGTATTATTGTGAAAAGCTGACTTACAATAATTCTCTTGGTATGAAGGACTGCAGAACTCTAAATATTGAGCTGCAGCCACCTTTAATAGTGTGAAGGGACTTAACTAAGAAGCAAGAATTTTTTCTTTTCCGTCAGTGGAAAACAAGCCCTCCCATCCACTTCATATATCTTGAAAGTAAAGTGAAAAGACCTGCAGCATTTTACTCAATTACATCTTCCAAAAGATAATCTGGAGGTCCCCATTAAAGATAACCTGATCTACTGACAGACAGACAGACTCACAGACAGATAGATGCGTAGGTCACTTGTTACAGTAACTGGTAAGATAATACCACAGATAGATAGATAATGGTAGATAATTGGTAGATAATACCACAGAATCATTTGAGTCGAAAAAGACCTGGAAGATCATCCAACCTTTAACTGATCACCACCTTGTCACCTAGACCACGTCACTAAGTGCCAYATCCAGTCCTTTCTTGAACACCTCCAGGGATGGAGACCTGACCACCGTGGTGACTCCCATATCATGAGCAGATCTAAGGAGCATTCAGGAATGACTGACATTCAAGCTTTTTACTTTTCGAGGTTGCTTCTAACCTTTGTTCACATACTTACATCTTTGCCAACAGTGTATGCACTCCACAGAGACATCCTGTAGTCCTTGCTGTACCCACTCACGTAGCGGTAATGGTAAAGAAGGCAGTAATTTTGTCTTTTCTGCAGAACCCTGGGCCGGCCGTAGGGTAAATTAAGTTTCTCTGTCTTCTTAACTGCAACAGAAATAGTGCTTATTACTTTTCAATTAATATTGTTTTTAAGTATCTTCCTCTTTTAGACACCTAAGGTTGCCTTAATTTTCAACTGCCAAACAAACAGAAGCCACAGTAATGGGACGAAAAAAATTTTCATTCTTATATGAAAGGCATAGTTTCTATGCTAAGGCAATAAATTAAGTGACGAAGCCAGTACAGAACAATCATTTCAACTTATACTTATTGTGCTTGGCCTTGTAGTGTTTCTTCAAAGCCAGGTAAAGCAAGGCCCTCAGACATCCACGGATACCTTGGCAGTCTCTTTCAGCAAAACCCCTCGCATGCTTGGGGGAAAGCACATTGTATCATTCTAACTGGATTTCATTTTGCTGCTCTCATGAGCGTTACAATACTGAAACACTTATTTTAAAAGGGTTATGGGACACATTTTTAAATGATGACCTGTCATTAGTGGAAAAGATTCAAGAAAGCTCTATCCATTCTTTGTTTCAGGACAAACTACACAAATCAACAGAAGCTTTAAATTAGCTCTGGATAAGCAGTAACTACTGGATCCTGCCTGTAACTGGCATTTATGTCCAGTTCTTAATAGTGAGATACAGTGCTGCCAAATATAGTTTATTTGCATAAAAAACCAAAGCTTCATGAACACACACACACACACGAGGCAACGTCTCTATCAGCCTATTTCTCTGACAGACTAACCTCGACTTCATCTTTTCAGGCATTAGCACCAACGCCTATGCTTCATTTTGACTTCCGGTTTTCATTATTTCCTGTTTTACACCTGTTTCATGCTCAAAGTAGTTTATTTTGTTTTATGAGTCATGAGCATGTCTACAGCCTTGCAAATTGCAGTGTAAATGGGGCATGTATATGTCCAAAGAATGGAAACAAAGCATAAGCAAAAGAAGTAACRGCACAAGACCACAAAACTCAGCCATGTTAAATACTCCTTATGCCTCATTAAAAGTATGCTGCCATTATGATATCATTATTTCCCTTGATTTCTTAGCAGGTACTTCCCCATACACCACTTTTGCTTCCCATTCTGGAATGCTCATTACTTCAGTACTAGAAAAGTCAAAAGTATCACGTAATTAGACATGCATATAAGGATACACATTTATTTGAGGACAAATGGTTCAGTAGTACTGTATTCAAAAACATCAGAATCATACAATGGTTTGGGTTGGAAGAGACCATGAAGACCTAGTTCCAACCCCTCTGTCAAGAGCAGGGACATCTTCCACTAGACTAGGTTGTGCAAAGCCCCATCCAAACTGGCTTTGAACACTTCCAAGGGTGGGGCATACACGAATTCCCTGGGCAGAGAATTTTCACATCATTTACTTGAGAGTTGCTCAGAAGTTTAAACATATAAAATGTTTRATGTCTAATAATTATTATTTTTGTTAGGTTTTTAATTTTATATTATTATCTAAAGTTCTTACCTTCTGTTTCAGTAAGATTTAAATGCTCATGAAAATCCCTTACTGGCRAGCCCTATAATTATAGAGAAAAAGCAGTGAGATTCTGCAAAGTATTCTACAAAGCATATTATGAGTCAGTACTACACTTAAATGTAACTTCTGTCTTGAAAGCTATACATATACAGAACTCACTGACATGAACTGGAGAGGAGGTACAAGGAARTTGCAGAAACAAATTGGTTTTGCCACAAGCAAATCTTCAGGCTAGAAAACCACAGCCCAAACACAACATTCACAGGAGAGAAATTTCAACATAATTAAGTGAAGCTAGCAAGGACTGAATGCTTTCCCCATCAAGCTTCTGTGGGGTTTTTCCAGGCTTTCAGAGCTGAATGTGACTTAACATRAGCAATCTTTAAAAATTAATACACAAATACAGACTAGCACCCACTAACCCCAAGCAAGATTTGATGTTGAAACCAATAGTAAGAGACTGTGAAACTATCTGGAGAATGCAAAGTTTCACTCTTTGAATACAACACAGACTTCTGCCCCCACAATTTTAACCATTTCAGTACTTACCTCTGTCCTGCAGGAGCAGCCGGGGCTCACTGAAAAGCCTCTTTGTCCCACCACAGAGCATTCAGAAGGGTGGCTTGTTTCTTTGGGATGGTGGGGGGTGTAAACTGGGTTCTTTAATAGATGGTTTAGGCGTCCATGAGTTCCATTGTTTGGGGCTGGTTTCAAATCAAGCAAATCTATGGAAGAATTTGAGTGATATTAACAAGAGGAGAAAGATTGTAATACACAGCTGATTATATTGTGCTTAGAAGTATGGATGAGTCAAAGCTTCACTGCTTGCTGCTCATAACACCCAAAAGAGAAAGCAATGTAACCTCTCTAAAAGGGACCACACATATTCTTAGCTAGGGTTCAGTATGGTGTTAGTCCACTTGTAAGGTTGAGTAAGTCACCTCAATTAATTTTATATCAGGAGGTTAACATGCTCGCTTTTATATTCTTTCTGTACAGGATGGAGGAAATCTAGACTTCATTGACTGCACTTAAAATATCTGATCTGTCACTGAACTCACTTTGCTGAGATGCCAGTAAGCACTCAACCCCTACCCTGCAGCATACACAGAACAGCTCAGGGGGCACAAGAAGGTATTTCAAGATCAACCATGACAGGAGAAGACAGCAAAGCACACAAAGCCGAGAGAGACATGCTTCCTGACAATTGCCTGTTTCCTATTCCAGAAAAGAATTTAAACACATGGTTAAAATGTGGTATACTTAAATATTGCCACCAATTTGCAGTGCTCCTATCAAGTATTTTCTGGATCAAACCCTTTGGTAATACTTTGTTTCTCACAGAAGCAGTATAGGTTCTAACAAGAGAGGGAAGTAGGCAGGAAATAATGGAAAACAGGTGAAGACCTCAAGGGGAATAAATGAACAGAAAGTCATAGATCTAGTGACAGATTTCTGGAGAAACCACAAAATACAGAATGAGAAAGGGACAAAGGAACAAGGAGTCACAGTGACACTGTGTTTGAAAGAGGGGGAAAAGGTAGCAGAGAGATGGTAGAGAGATTGTGAAGTAGCCAGTTTTAGTAGTGATGAGTCAAAGCATCAGCTCTGGAAAAGCCAGAGGAATACACAGTGTGACCAGTGGAAAAGAGATATACAAGGTAGCCTGACCAGTAGATCCTAAACTCCTGTTAGTCATTTAGAGATGGTCCTTTCTCAGAAAAACAAACAGCTTTTTATCTGTGAATAAAGTGCAGCAAGTCTTAAGGAGGTGTTTCTAAGGACACTTAATCTGTTATTAGAAGATTTACAATGCCCAAAAGATATTATATTTTACTGAACAAAAATGACCCCCATCCATTGTACTTACCACACATTAAATTATATACTTCAATGTTTTCAAATGGGTCGACTTGAGTACCAAATTTGAATCCTGGTCCAAAACCAATAAAGATAGCCTAGGATTTACAGAGAAAAGTAGAGTGGAATTCTGTTTAAGACAAGTTGAAATGAAAAATATCTTCATACTCAGAGGGCATTTTCTTCCAAGAACTCAATCTTTACTTTACCAATATAGTACACATCWAGTCAAAAGCATGTGTTTTTCTTTTTAAAAAAAGTATATGTATAAGAATAATTTTTAAAAGCAGTARGAGTATTAGGAAACCAAATTCTGTCTCATTGTTGCCTTTAGCCAATTATGAAGCCCCTTGCTCTTCTCTGCTTTTGAAGAAAAGCCATTTTCTTAAATGCTTTAAGAGATTTATTGGAAATGTTGGTCCAAAGTAACCATCACACATCATATCCTGTAAACAATTTGAAGCTTTTAACTTAGGGCTATAAAAACATCTGTTGGTAGCAATGCTTTCAGTGGTTTAAGCAATGGTGAGACCATAGGCTTCCATGCCTGGTTTGCAGCTGTTCTTTCTTCTTGCACCACTTCCCAAGCTGTACTGGACCTGATCCAGCAACACTGCCATAAAAATCTTCCCATTTTTTTCCAGCTGGCTCTTTTCYTTCTGGTACAATTCCCCAATCTACTTGACACTGCAGCCCCGCAAAGCTTACACCAGCGTACAGCAGGGTTTGCTGCATGAATAAGAACAAGGAGGCAAGGGCAACAAATGCTTAAACCCAACTGCTGCCAAAAACATTGTTTTAAAACTTATGCTCAGTTATTCAGCTTAGTTTTAATGAAGAGAAACAGATTGCACACATTTGTGGTAYCAAGATACTGAATGAGTGATGGATGATTTACACTCTATGGCACATCCCTAGGTAAGATCTCCAAGCTCTTTGCAAAGAATGCAATTGTCTCAGATTTCATAGCTGTGTGGCAAAAACAGAGGCTAAAAACTCAACCCTTAACTTTTTTTTTGAGATTAAAGCCTAACACAGGGTGTCATTTTGCAACTGCTGATACTAAAATCCGTAGGCTAATAATTTACTCAAGAAGCCTAATTTGAACCAGATGAAGCAGGGACATGCTACCTCCTTTCTGTTGTTTTCAGTAATTACAGAGTATGAAATGCTGTTATGCTGCCATAATTTCAGCCACAAAAAGGATAAATTATATCTGGTTTAATACCTATTAGGTATGCTATGAACTGACAATCCCAAGTGTGGCAAAAAAGTTTGAATAGAGTCAATCTACTAAAAACAAATTTACACAGTCAAACTGCAGCAGAGAGAGATAGAACGGATTTGGCATCACGTGGCCTTGCTGATTGCAACCCATTACTAGATACACTATCAACAGGTTTTCCATTGTCAAATCAGGGAAGAAAAGTAGGCCTGGGAAGGATAAACTGATACAAGATTGAGACATGTTTTGGCTAAAGTTTTTTTAAAAACAGTTTGATGCCAACACTATATAATTCTACAACACATGAAAAAAAAAATAAAGTTTTTAAGAGAGAAAGTTATTCAAACCAAGTTTTATGAAAAGACCTACAAAGTCCACATAAGACACAGATTTCTCTTTATAGATGTGTTTACACATATTTACCATAATAGTTCCAAGTACCTCACAACTGCTTGTGGATTTTAATCCTGAAAACAGCTTTTTGAAATCAAGTGTATTGCCCTTCATTTTACTGATAGCAGAAACTAAGGCAGAGGATAGGTTAAGTGACTTCCCCAAATTAGAGAAGACTAAGTATCTGATTTCATATTTCCCCATGATCCCTTCCCATTTCTCATTAAAGAGAAGAATTTCAGGACTTTATTTTATACACGAGTGACATGCTTTCTCCTCAACAGACTACCTCAAAACAGTGATACATAATCTATCATGAGAGAGTAGAATTACAGAGTTGGAAAGTAATTTAGTCAACTTTTTCAAAGGACAAAATCAAAAGTAATTACGTTATTTCTGAAAGATGCTTGTCTGACCAGGTAGTGCCTTTCATTAAAGTTTCACAGACTTCCAGTGCAAACTAATGTACTCATTAATGGTTTAAAAGAAGTTTCCTAATAGTCAAATCAACTCGTTATTGCAGTTTAAACCTGTTACTTCTGTTCTTGGGCAACCCAGAAATCAAAGAACGAAGTAGGCTTACAGACCAGAGGACTGGCTGGCTGAGGAACAACTTTCCTTGCAAGGGCCTGGGTGACACCATGGACAGCAAAGCAAACATGAGCCAGCAGCAAACCCTGGCAGCAGAGATAGCCAAGAGCATCCCATGCTGTACAAAMAGAAGCTCAGCCAGGAGGCTTAGGGAAGGGATTATCCCTTTCTACTCTGCATTTCTTTAGGCCACATCAGGATACTGCACCTCCAACATAAGAATGACATCAATAAACAACAATCACAAATTCAGGGAAGGGCCCCCAAGGTGGCTGGGGGCTGAAGTCCTTGCCCTACAAAGAGAAACAGGACTTGTTCAATACAGAGAAGAGACTGCTTCAGGCAGACCTAGCAGCAGTCCCCCAGCACACAAGGTCATCAACAAGATAGAGTCACTTTCTTCAGTGTTACTCATTAAGAGGCAGAGACAACAGGCAAACTGAAACAAGAAAGCTTCTAGCTGGCTATAACCAAGCACATTTACACCAGGACACTTGGCAGTAGAATGGGTTAGTTACAAGTCACGGAGCTTCTGCCCTTGGCAGCTTCAAAGGCACACCTGCATAAAGCCCYGAGTAACCTGGTCTGATCTCAGAGCTGACTGGTTTTTGAATTGGAGGTGGGAATAGAGACTTCTTGAGGTCCCTTACAGTCTGAATTGTCTTAAGGTCTGCAATTATTKGAGAATTTGATGAGACGTTTTCACTTTTCCTCCTTTTAATGTTAACTTTATACTTTACTTTACTCATAACTTTGTACTCTTACTGGCACAGCAAAATCTCTGGGGTAATCCTGCTGGGTTTTTGACCAACACTTAAAACAATGGAATCCTACTCTSTGTGGGTTATCCAGAACATCACAATATCAATCCTATAAATGCTTGATTTCTTTAATTGCAGATGGAATAATGTCATAGATCTTAAAAAAAAAAAAGCAATTCTCAACACCCAGCAAACACAACATTTAGCTAGAGAAAGAGCTAAAAATAAGAGCTAATATAAGTTTAACTCTCACCTGCATATTGGGGAAGCGATTGTCTGAGCCATGGAATCCACCTTTGCAGCTTTTAATCTCAAATGGTTTTCTATTAAAAATACACAGTTTATATAACTTACACTTTTCAAATCATATCAATATCAAGAACATTCAGTGATGATTTATTTACTTCTCTATTTAAAGATTCTTAGAGAATTGTCCATAGGGAATAAGAAGTATTTAAAGCTTGGGAAGAGAATGCCTTTAAAAACAGAATGGTAATTTTCTCTGCAAATGTTATCCCTTTGGAATTTTCACGTGTCCATCAGAGTCATTTAAAGTTAAATAGCACATGACATATGAAAAAAAATTTGTTTTCAGGATAACAGATTTTCATTTCACTGTCACTTGGGTAACGATTTTACAGTACTTTATATAAGTATATTTTTAATATTTTTTAAATAAAAACACTAATAAAATTTAGACCATTCAGATGGGCATCTTACAGCCTAGTAAAAACAAACCTACAACCTATGCTAGGTCCATACATACTACATATTTAAACACACAGTTCTAGTAACCCAAACCTGATTTGCACAACTTGCACATGTCTACAGTGTTATACAACAGAACTCACTGAAGACATGGACTGAAAAATTCTTCCATGATGAAAGCCCTGAAGTATCACAGAGGTGCTCAAAATTACTACTATTACAGCAGATACCACTGTTCTGGGAGTTGTAAATTCTTTCATCAAAACATGTAAGATAATTAACAATCATGGACTCAGTAAGTTCAATGACTGACAAGACTGATATAACCTAGTAATTATTTCCATGCTTTGCTTTCATGGACTCACTCTGGAAATTCCTACAGCATGGCAAGATGTGCTCAAGTATCTGACAGTAAGGACCTTAGTTTCTAACCTGCCACTATCTTCATATCCAGCAGGCAGAATATCTACAGCTGCCAGTTTAGAACTAAGCCCCCCAGGCCAGTAAAACCTGTCGAAAAAAGCATGCATTGTTTCTTTGCAATGTCCCCTTGCTATGACAAACAAGAATATCACATTCTAATAGCCATCATTGAACTCTAAGCACTTGGAAGAGAAAAGCTATGAGAAAAGAAGAAACTATTTGTTGTACAATCAAGTACTGAAAATTGTGACTTACCGAGCAAGCTGCCATTGGGAGTCTAAATAAAAGTGCAGCGGTTCAATGCGGTCATTATYGGAATAATGGAAACGCTTGGGTAGCAGCTGTTTCATATAAGCTTTGAAAGGCTGATTTGGTTTTATGCACTGAAATATTTGAATTAAAACATAAGGAAATTTTGGTGAAATGTGTATTTTATATCATGCACAGTTCTTATAAAGCACATCAGTTGCAAACGGTCTGCAACAACTTCCACTAAGAATAATGTAACTCCACCAGGTTTGGAGTCATAAGATCTGRGACATACGAACGAATCACAAATACTGACTGGTTTTGGATTAAATAGTTATTAGAAGATATTTAATATTGGATCATAGACATAACTTACTTTTTTTTTCTTATAGCCTGTTCAATTATACAGAACCAAATGGTACTGCTTAGTTATACTTAGACACGAACATCATGAGACTTTCACAAGTGGTAAGAGACTATCCAGTGCAGTTATTCTACAGCTTTGTAAAAGAGAAGGTACTAGATATTCAAAGGCTTTTTAGGTTTGTCACTCAGGAAAAAATCAATTTTYCCATGAACTAAGATTCATTAATGATTTAAAAAAGGAAAAAAATACCCACAACACAAACACAAATCTCTACTGTAATATTGGGATTTTTGAATAGTGAAGTGATCTATACAAACAGCATAGCTCTCACCAACAGCAGTGTCTGCACAAATGACAGGCAAACAGATTATGGTGCAGGGGTGAGAACAGAAGCCAGGGTAGGAGCAGAAAAGCAAACTCATTAAACTGTAACTGAAAAAAAAAAAAAAAAAAAAAAAAAAAATTCAATATTCTCTCTCTAAGCTGTTTATCAAAAAGGTGTGAGCAAGAAAATCCTATGTGTGTCCTGGCAATAGAGCTGAGCTTTACACTGACATGGCCCACAGCTAGTATGGTCCAGGTACACAAGTTCTCCAGTCTGAAGAGTAACAAGATACAGTGAAAAGAACTGAACACAAAATCTTAGTTACTGCACAACCCAATAGCCATATGTCACCTTACTCAATTTTCACCTTCCTGTGTGTGAAACTACTTTTGTTGTTGTTGTTGTTAACCAAAGGTCACACACAGAATCAATTAGGTTGGAAAAGACCTCTGAGATCATCAAATCCAGCTATGACTAAACACCTCTCTGTCAACTAGAAGAAATTCTTCCAGATGTCCAACCTAAACCTTCCCTGGTGCAGCTTAAGACTATGTCCCCTTGTCCTATCACTGAACCAAAGTCCAGATGGTATGTAAGTAGCCCAGCAAACAGCTAATGCTGTAAAATACTGTAAATGTCAGCAGAAATTAAGATAGAACAACAGGCAAGACAACACTTACTGTGAGGTTTCTGACAATGCCTTCATAATTAACTGGAAGAATCATATGTAAGTATTAGTCACCTGAGTTAAAAAAGATCAGATGTAAAATGAAAGCATTCCCATCATGGAATATAAATGATAAGTTGCAATAAATTTCTGGGCATAAGAAATTATTTTTCCAGATGGAAAACCATATAGAGCAAGTTAACCACTACTGTCAAGATATTGCTTTTACGAAATTTTATTTCATCCTCTCTTCCCTTGATTACTTATTTACAGCTTTAAATGTTAAACTATATTAGTTAAACTTTAATTAATTGTATTAGTTAAAAGTGAAATTATATTTAAATGTTAAACTATATTAGCCATATTTAGAAAAATAATCCAAGAAGTAAGTTCTTACAAAAGAGGCAGCTAAATGCTGTGCTAATCAAGACAGATTTTTCCTTGCTTATAAACTTACAAAGAAAAAGACACGAATGCAACTATCAGGACAGCAGTTTTATCTAGCAAATATCCTTAGAAAGAAAGCCAAGCACAAACTGGCTAAGATTCAGATGCTTAGACTCTATCCAAAACGGACCATTACATCATGTAGTTTGACATTTTGTATAACACAGGCCCACTACACTTCAGAGCTACTCTGTCCTGAGTCTGATATCCAATACTTGATTAAAGTACATAAAGGATTACCCTGGCAAGAGAATCATTCCTAATTCCTGCACAGATACATGCAGTGCTACAGAGACAGCTATGCTACTGCATTACAACAGTGCACATGTCCAAAGGAGGAGATACACTACTTTTCTTCTTCCTGAACTTGCTTCTCYGGAGAGAACCTGAAACTGCCTTTCACTCCCACGTTCTCCAAGTAAACATTTAAAATAGTTTAGAATAGCATCAAGCAGTGAAGTAAACAGGACTTAAAGTCGCTGGGGTTGAGGCCTACAAGTTCTAAAGGGCACAGAGAACAGTAATCTAGACAGAAAGAAAAAAAACAAAACAAGCCACCYAAAAAATACTATGAAACATGAAGGAAACTCCTGCATTCAACATTAAAAAGTACCAAAAATTGCAGGCGTTAAATGTTCACCTGAAATGAGACTGCTTAACAAAACTGAGTTTAAAATTTGTAAGCATTTGTTGATTTTTACTCAGTTTTATTATCTTATTTATGATTATTTGCAGCTTACTCAACTGCTGTCAGGCYATTAGACCAATTTTTATAACTAGGAAACATAATACTCAAAATAATATGTAAATAATGGTAACAATCTAACACTCCTCTAAGACACAAATATTATAAATTTATACAAAACCTAGTAAATCAGGAAATTAGGTGAGATATGAGAAGGGGATTTTTGGGCTGTCTTGAGCACCAATGATCTTATTCAAAGGAATGYCATTCACAAGGCAGGAGGCATTTGCAGTTGGTCACTCTGAAGCAGCCCATAAAATAAATCTGTGCGATTTAAATAAACTTTCAGACTTGAAAAGTCAAATGGTCTTTAAAAACACAAGTGCACTACTCAGTATTTCATCTTCATCATTATCCAGGCGTCCCTAGTTGGCATTCACTCAAGTTTATTAATGGACTATGTGGAGCCTAAGTTTGTGTTTATAAAGTACAAAAATATATAACTAMATAACAAAAGTTAGTTTAGCAACTACATACAAGAGAAATACTCATCTGGAACATTGTTAGGTCTTAGGCGAGCTGCAGGACCGGGTACAACTATGAAATCTTGAACATTGTCCAGATAGCTGTTCAGATATGCTGTTTTTCTGCAGCTCCCTACTTCCATCCCTGTAAAAGGAAATCATTTTTATTTTAAAATGGGAATATCAATGCAATATCTCCTTGCTATGGAGACATGTAACTTTAGTTGTAGAAATCAGAAGTGTAATTGCTCTGGTCTTTAAATCAGTAATCCCAAGACATCTGGTACACAATACACATGTGTAGAAGATAAACTACACACAGMTAAACACAATCAGCCATTTCCTCAGCCGAGAAAGACTCCCCARTTGAATAAATATGCAAACTTTCTTCTCTAAAGAGAAAAGAACTCTTATGAGCTTAAGAACAGTAGGAAGGGTCAGACCAAATATTAATTGAGCTCAGTATCCTACCTAATAGTGGTCAGTAAAATATCTAGAGAAATACCCAATAAGAACAGCATTATTGACTGGTCCTTCTCCCAGTGCTCCTTATCAGTTTCCAGAAGTCAAAGGGATTTCAAGTTGCATATTACATTTGAACTTTTAATAATTCTTGACAGGTTTACCCTCCATTCATTTCATACCGTTTTTTTTTCTAAGCCTGTATAGATATTTGGCTTSCATCTTTCCCTGTGGCAGAGTTTTGCAAGTCAATTTTGTGCAGCATGAAAGTGTGCTTATATTTGGTTCGCCAAAAAATGAAGTAGGAAAAAAACGGTAAAATACATAACTTATAGAAATTCCAGGTATACAGAAAAGCTATTAGAGAAATAGTTTGAATATGAAAAATTCATTCAAAGTTTCATATTCATAGCCTTATATTAACAGATAAGGGAGCTGATAACTGAAAGAAAGATATGGCTTGTATTTTCAATTCTTCAGCAATTTGCAAACTGTTGCTGTGCAGTGTAGTAAAAAGACAGAAGCAAATTAAATCTTTTTTTTACAGTTTCCATTTTTTATTCTTCTTTTATCATCTAGTAATGGTTCCAAAACAAATTAGGAATAAAATAYGAAAATTATTTAATTCCTCCCTATGTTCTCCACTTCTTCATCCCCTCATAAAATAGTCTTATTTTCTCACACTGATTATCTCTTATGCCATCTTGATAGTATAAAGCATATTTTATAGGCATTAGTTGCTTTGTTAACCCTTCCACAAACATACAAGTATAAATTCAGAATATTACTTTATAAAAACAGTTCTTTAAAGTTCCGATATATTTTATAAAATCAAATTTACCATGATCTGATACAAAAATAATGTTCAGGCATTTATGCAAGTTCATTTGCTTTAGACCATCCATCAGCATTCCTACTATTTTGTCCACTCTCTGTAATGCCATAATGACCTGCAGGACAAAAATAGGAATGTAAAGTGAGTGTTAAAAATACTGTTAAATATGGCTAAATAAAAATGAGAGCCTGCAGACTGCATATCACCTGCACTGTTCAGAGTTACCTCCATCTACAGAGGACTGGCTATATCTACGCTATACAGCTCTTAGCCCAATTTTTTTACCTGTCCCATACTGTACTATTACACAGCTACACATTTTTATGTGTTGTTTCAGTTGCAGATGCTGAGAAAAAAATGAAAACCAAACCAAGCAAACAAAAAACACTCCACAGATTATAACCAGTGAGGGCAGTTTTAAAGGATGAAATTGAGGATGCCTTGTTGCATAACAAAGGGCACAACCAAGGACAGCAGGGATTGCCAAAKGGTGCAGATACTGATGTGCTGAATAGAATAGAGGAAGCCAAGCCTGCAATATTCTTTCTTAAAATGCCTGTTGGGCCAGACCTTAGAGCAAACTGTCCTTGAAATTGTGCTCTGAAACTTATACCCAGTCAAACTGTTTTAAAGAAACCGAAAAAGCCAAAGAATGAGCTACCAGCGTAGTGCTGCTTGTGATCAGGGGTCTGATGCCCAAGCTCACTTGCACAGGTACAGCACTGGAACTACTTTTGAATACTTGCTAAGTTTAAAAAGAAAAGTGTTTTAAAATGAAGTAATTCTGTTACCTCACTGAACTACTTGTACAAGCTGTCTTGCTTTGTCTCAACAGAGATGAGATGCTCCTGGGGGGACTATCTACAAACCCTCAGGGACCTTCTCTCCAGAGCATTCCTGACATACAGAACTTTAGATCCACTTATTAACCAAAGAAAAAGATAACAAATTTAAACATGTTCCCTGTACTGCAGTTCCAGTTATGTCTGCTACTTCCTTACACAAAGAGTAACTGCTCACAGCTCAAGAGAAATTGGCAAGAGCTTTTTACTCTTGTCACCACTGAAGTTAAATACCCAGTTATGATGCCCAGACTTCCTGACTGTTCAAGACGGGAAAATTTTAGGAAGTTCTTGAATTTCCAAGAACTTTTTTCACTTTGGTTTGTTAAAATGTAAAGCTATTTAGTACTTTTGAAAACAGTAACAGTCCCAAAGACTTCTTATTTATATAATAAATCACAGACTATGATGGGATCAATGTTCCTTTTATCTGCTTCTGAGAAGGCATAAAATATAACTGGGAGGGAGACAAGACTGATATCCATCCAACCTTAGCACAGAGACTGGGGTAAACTGAATGACAATTATAACATGAATACTTAACCACCAAAACCTGGACATTGCTATGAAAACCTCTGTTCTTGCTAAATTAAAAGCATACAAATTTTCTGCCCCCATTTCTCCCCCCATCAAAAATCAACATAAACCATTAGTACAAGCAGATAAAAGAACATACAAGACATACCCAAACATGCTTTGGTCATTTAAAAGTTATTGAAATAAAGAAAATAAAMATTAGGCTTACTAAATAGGCCGTTTATTATATGCTTTGTATCAATGTTAATTATGGATGGGCTGTCTATTCACAAATTTTTTGCCTAATAATATACTTCACACAATCTCAGTTAATCTAACACAAATTATGGAAGTTATAGAGTCAGAGCAAAGCTTCAAATTTAAAAAAAAAAATTAAGAAACTACAAAACTACTTACTCCGCTGCTTACTGGTCCAAACTTATGGCCCGAGGAATCTGGTTCTTCTAAATACAGAGTGTAAAAGTGTGGTCTATATCAAACAGTATCAAAAATGTAATATTTTACATAAATGTTGAGGCAGTTTGAAGAGATTATATTTCAACAATGGAGATCAAATATTGGAAACAACRCAAAATTCAGAGCAAAATCACGTTAAAGGGAAGCAGAGAAATGTAACTTAATTTTGAAAGCTTTTTGTCATAGAAACAGRCTTGCATTAAATAATATTTTAACATAGCTAGAATAAAGCATAAGATATTGTTTAAAACAGAAATCATGTTTACAAGGTAATTCGTAGCAATACCACTCAGAGAGGAACTCGCACTTGCAAATGTACGCCTACCTTTCATCTTCAGGTAACTGCAGCCAGCGAAGGACAGTCACCACCCTTTCTTCAAAGGGAATTGAGCTGTATCAGAATAATACAATATCAACCAACCATGCATTTCCAAGAGCTAAAAACTTTTAGCCATACATTACCAAAAAATCACTTTATCAGAAAAAAAAAATTAATTCATTACAGGCTATTCAGCAGGATGCAAATTTATCCATGCTAACTGCCTGTCACTCTACAGGAGTTTATGGTCTGACCTAAATCTCCCTTGAATATTGTCCCCAGTGATTGTAATATGATTAGAATAAAGCTCCCAGTAGTGTTTATGCTTATTATACAAAGCAAATAATTGGCCTCAAGGTGCAAAGTCACACATAAGMTTTCATTTCCGTATTATGTTTTGAAAAATTTTTGGTTTAGTGGCATTGGGTACTTTAAGTTTAAATAGGTTGAAAACAAGTTCTCATACTATGTCACAAAGTAGATTCTCTGTATCAATTACTGAAGTAGACCAACAACAAGTATGTTGACCTTTAACAACATGAAGCACACACAAAGTAAGCATTCAGTATTTAACACAATTTCAAGTGACAGCGTATCATCAGTTCCTATGGAAAAAAATATAGGTAGCAAATCAAGAATCAAAAATTCTATCCTATATGAAGGGTGTAAAAAGAGAAAATGATCCTATGAAGATAGAAATAAAAAAGCCTGATTTCTTGGGCAAAATTTGAGATTATTAAATGGTGATCAACACTTGCATTAAGCAGAAAATGTTTAATTGCAGTAAGGATAAATCACCGGCTAAAAAATGAGTGCCTTGATGTGAAATATTTTAAAAATTTACAATGAAAATAATTTTAAATTGGAACAGCTTGCCACAGTCAACAGTAAAACTTTAGTTTTCATGGACACTATCACATCAAAGCCTGATCCATTCACTGTATGAGAAGTTTGGATTGAAATACTCTACATCACCCAGAAAAGGTTTTTATACATAGAAAGAGAAAAGCACTAGAGCTTCGAAGCTGATTTTTACACATCTTACCATTAAAACATTTGCTGAGGAATGAAAAGATCATTAGACAAAGACTCTACACTATACTGAAACAAAGCTAATTGGATCCTAGCTTTTTTTTCCATATTGTACAAAACTATTTAGAAAAGCAAGAAAAAGAAGTTATGCTTTCTTTGKCATCTGTCTCACTGCAATAGTTAAAGTCAAATATTCATACAAGACACAGGCATTTACATACCCATTGTATATTTCATACAGGTTTGGAAAGGTTCCATTCACTGCCACGTCTGACCCAGGCCAGAAGAACGTCCCTGCTTTCAGCCCTTGGTACATGGCTGTGAGCCAAATCTGCCGGAGAACATTCGCCATCATTAGTGCCCAAATTACCCGRGAGACTGCCAGACCCACTGCTGCCCTCACCAACTCTGCACYCTTCAGCAAGGTCAAAAACTACCAGTTTAATGGAGCACTCCAGTCAATCTTGCCTGTCATCGCTATCTGCAGCCCAGATATACCTTGTAGCCTGACTCCTTGTAGCAAACACTCACATCCGTTCTGCTGCTATGCCAGAGAAAGCCAGGACAGAGGTAGGAACCATTAGTAGAAACGTAATGGTAGAACCATGGCTGAACACCAGGAAGGGGAAACGTCTCAAGTACAGTGACACAAGAAGGCATGGGAATATTCCAAGTACCTATATCCCACATACTCTTGACATATGGAAGCTACATTTTGATCAGTTCTGATTTTACTGCTGCTCTCACAGTTTGGAGATTTATGCCTTCTGTATGTTTTCTGCCTGACTGGTATCACTCTCTTCTCAGTGGCCCATGAAGTCTACACCTGTGTCTTCTTTCCTCCAGGAAAAAAAAAAAAAAAACCAAAACCACAGTCCTCCCCACATTACTAAATAATTGTGTCTGGTCCCTTGCTATTCTTCAGGCTAGCACTCACGCAAACTTTTCCATGCTACATCATTTTGATGGCAGTCTCATCAGTTTTGCCATAGGTGTATGATTGAACCAAGACAATTTCTTTTAAAACCACATCTTCAGACTTACGAGTAATTTGGGCAGAGCATAAAGCTTTATTAATGCTGCTTATTACTAAAACCAACTGGTCTGTCGATTTCCTCAGAGAAATTAACTGCAAGCCCACTCATATTAAAAACAGACCAAAATCTGGTATCTATATTAGCTATTTTAAGCTAGCATTCTCCTTAGGGAAAATTCTGTTTTAAGTTCAACAAAATCTGTTACATTTTGTTTCATTTGTTATTTTGCAGCTCCAGTATGGCAATTCCTAATCCTGCTGAGTAACGTTCCTTGGCTGCCTTAGAAGTACCCTCTGTACTCTTTCAACATCACTATGCATCCAAGCGATACTAAGTAACATAAYAGGGTGATGTACATTCTCAGAAGGGTATTAATACTTACAGGCTGGCCTTGGTACCACTGCGGATTAAACTTCTCCTCACTTTTAAGGGTGAAGAATGCATTTCTTTTGGGGTCATACATCTTGTTATCAATTATACCATGAGATTCAGGATACAGCCCCTGTAATTGAGAGTGCGCCTCGTTGCAATGTTATAAAGAAAAAGAACCTTCCAGCTACACAAATATGTCCTTCAGACAAATGTGTCCATTGAATACTCTATGGGTGACTTCTACTCCATCAGTAGCTCAGGACTCAAATTTAACAGCATCACCTACCATCAAGCCCTACCTTCCAACTCTTAATTGCTTCTCAGTGAGATTTTACTAAAATTAGACAATCTCCTTTGGGATCAAACTCAAAGACACTGTATGAGTCCACACATTTGTTGTATCTTTGGTACCAAAAACAAAGCAATTACCTATGCTGGACCTCCATCACAAGAGCAAAAGCTCTAGCTGAGATAAACATTACATGAGCAGTGAAAGAAGTGCTGGGGCACCGGTTCTGGGTAGTTTTAGCAGACCTAGTGTTCTGCTTTTAAGCAGACTAGTTCTTTTCTACATTTATAATGAATAAAACACCACCACCATTAGGACCTTGCTACTTTTCACAGGAATGGGGAGTTGAGATAAAGCTCTGTACTGTACACCTCACATGGCTGCAGGACATGATTAATGCCTCTTGGTTGCATATTCAATCATGAAGATTTGCAAGGATTACACAATCAAGAATCTCATCCTGAACCTGTGCTCCTCACTTATCAAATATCCTGACCAACTGGGAAGACAAGAAAGAAGGTGCATAACCTAGTATTTCATTGAATTTTAGTTCTGGCATAATGAAACCAAAAARGATTTCCTGGATTCCAACTCTGCATTTGGTGTTGAAAAACTCCATTTTTCTTTTTCCTCCTATATGCAAGAGGTGGCAAATTTACAAGATCAGCTTTGTGACATTTTTATGCAGGCTTGGGTACAGTCCATCACAGAGTCAACATCAGCAAGATGCTCAGATATTTCCTTTCATTTCAAACTCTTCTTTGCATCATGCCAAGCTACCCTAAAGAAGTGGAGTAAGGTTGGCAACTTAAAGGAGTCAGGCTGCTCCCACTCCAAGAGAGCAAGCTGCAATTTAGTGGAAATGTTTATACAAATGTGGAGTTGTAAGGTGATGTGACCCTCCACCAATATGAGAATTCTCACAGCTAGTCTTGGAAGGACTGGATTTACTTACATTAGATCTGGCCACTGAGCTCCAGTGTTACACAATAGTTGTTAACCTGAATTACATAAAGAATATAATATATACACTTTCCTATTCTGAAGGGAAATCCTATTATTTTAATAATGCATCAAAATATACTATTCCCTTGGAGACAACTTGGTAATGAACAGTCTCTTCAGTAGTGGAAACATATAATATACAAGAATTCTTACTGTGACAATGGAGTAATGGTTGGGAAAGGTTTTTGAAGGATACACTGGTCTCATACTGGAAGTGTATGTTCCACATTTCTCTAGAGGGATGAACAAAGAAAACCAGCAAAGTTACTGAAATAAAAATCTTGCAAATTTCTCTCATGAAGACATATACCATATAAAAAATCATATGGCTTTAAGGAGATTATTGTACAGTATGTGCTACTATAAAGAGGCATTAGCAAGGCCAAAACAACTGAGCAAACCTTATTTGAGGGGCCTAAATTTCCACCAGGAAACGTGTGGGGCCCAGTTTTCAGAAAAGAAAGAAACAAACCTTCATTAACAACTTTAAAAATAGTACGTGATAACCAAAACTGCTTCAACAGATGCTAAAGAGCCAAAAGGAATGACCCTACAGGAAAAACACCGCTGTGTCATCTTCATTATGACTCTGGGTAATTATATAGAATATAAATAAAGTAGAAATGAAAACCTTGATAACATAAAAAGTTTTGCATCAAGGCACTTTGAACTCATTGGATGGGGGCTTTGATTAGATTTCAGTTGAAGTAATCAATTTGAGCTAATCAAGATAAAAAGGAGCCAAGCCAGAAAAATAAATGCTCTTAAGTCACATAGACATCCCCTTCCACACTTGTGTTCTGTAGTAACAGACCATCACTTGTACCTTTTTTTATTACTGGAAAACACTTAACACATTTCAACTATTTCCAAATCTGTTGTTGAGACTGTTTTCCAAAATCGTACTTTTTTGGTTGGGGGTGGCTGGGGAGGTTGGTTTTTTGTTTTGTTTTGCTTTTTAAAGTAAGAGGAAAACACACTTGAAAAGTTTTGCCAGAAAACCTCGGGGCTTTTTGCTAGGACTTTCCATAAGAGTTATCTTTCTTCTTTTTGGCTTGTTGCCTTAGTTAAAGATGATTTAAGACAAAAGGATCATTTATCTAAAGCTTACAGTATCACAGCATATGCGTATATGAAAATGCCTCCTCTGAACACCACATGCACACAGCAAGAATGTGCCTGGGTTCACTAAAATCCCTCAGCTCCATGCTGAATTGTCCAGCTTTCTGCAGGTAGCAGGGAGAGCAAATGTATAATAAAACTTGCTAAAAGTAAAGTTATGATAGTGTCTTGCAGGCCCCTACTTTCTCCAAGGAGACACCAAAATATCACTGTAGGCACGGCAGAGTTAACAGGACCAGATAATGGAAATATTTTTATCTATCAGAATGCTACACTTCTCATCAAATGTTTTAAAGATGAAAGTCCGGGTATTTAACAAAGAATTTAACAAAGAACCAGGCAATCTGATAAGTTACTTAATGGGAGTAGCTGTTCACTGCTTTGTAAATGCTGTCATTATTAAACTGTTTCTTTTTTTAAAATTTAACAGAGGAATTGATTTCCTTACCCTTTCCTGAACAGTAAAATCCTGCAGGAGTATTTACTCACTCATATAGAAGTTTACCTTTACAATATGACTGCTTCCACCATTTTTGGTGCCTAGACTCTGGGAACATGAAGCACATAGCGATCTGAAGCCACAGGCCCTCAGAGTGTTATGGGATATACACCTCAGTGACACCAATTTTCATTCACGAGACTGTTTTCTCTTACTGAAGAAAATTTGCCTATCTGAACATTTCACCCACCATTTTACTATGAGGGCAAAAAGAAGAAAGCTGAAAATCCTGTAGTACATTGTATTGCAAAAGCCTTCTAGCATATTACCAAAAAATGCTCCAGAGTTAGTTTAGAAATGTGAACATAATGCAGAATTAATACTTGTCCCCAGACTATTCCTGATTTTGTTGTGTATAAAACATGTATTACTAGGCATTCTGGTATTAGAATCTTTTAAAAACATAAGTTTTGACAATCAAAAACTTCATCGTTCTGGACAAGTGAAATGACTTTGATAAAGGTACAAAGATACTTGTACTTCTTGGTAGTCAGAATTTATCATGGGTTCAGTGCAAAGAGAAATACAAGTTTATTACAGAAGTCAATGAGAGAAGCTGCACTGTAGCTTATCCAGACCAAAGAATGAAGAAACTTTACGTGTGGAAGCGGATATCGCAGACTGGAAGTCCTACAGATGCTTTGTGGCACTGCTATCTTTTATCTCAGGCAGAGCTAGAATTATTTGTACTAGCCAGCCTCTCCTAGCAATGTCCCAGAAGTCTTCTCCAGTTTACATTTTTTATAACTGCATCTAATGAAAACTTTTCAAATGCCTCATTTTAGTCTAGTATGGAAGAAAATTAAAAAGAAACAAAAACCTCAAATACATCTGTGAATTGTTATCCTCCAGAACACTTCCAAGTTGTAACAACCACTGTGTAAGAAAGCAAGTATTTTTACTGATTTATTTTTAGTCAAACTGAAACCAGGCACCCCAGGTAGTAATTTATGAATGTCAAGAAGATTGGCGTATTTTTCAGAGAATAAATACCATCAATTCTCTACAGACCACAGCCAAAACAGAAACAGGAAAAGTAACTAAAGCTACTTAGACACTAGAAAATCAAGTAAAACACTAAAAAACTAGGGAATATTTCTTCTGGAAATGTTTGTTAAATTAAGGTTTTCTTGGACTCATCACATTTCTACCAGCCCTTCTATATCATCTGTTCTTAATCTCTTCCTTCTCAGTCTTCTTCATCCAAATATAATCAAATGTTTTCTACCTTGCTTTCCATTTTCCAAAGCCATTCCACCTAAATATGAGATGATATACATTATAGAGTAAAAAGGACCTACTCCTATTTTGAAGAAACAAAGTAAGCTCACAGCAAAAAACATCCACCTCCTAAATATAACAGGGGCTTTAATTTATAAGATTTCATTGAAAAGCTGATGGACTCTTTCCTCATGCCCTCTGTCTTTCTGCCTTTCCACTCTCTCACACCTCAAGGTCTCCATGCATGGTTGTTCTTTAGGGCAACGACTTCCATATTCACGGAAGAACAGAGAGGATTTAAAAGAGTAAGCAAAGCTGCATCTACGGATTTTTCAGGTAAGACATCGTAATATTTCTTAGACAAAGACACTACTCACGTAATTTGCTAATAACAGGTAGAAGTCCACCCCAAGTCTGTAAATATTCTGCTCTGAAGCCATCCAATGAAAAAAGTAACACTGGAGACTTGGTAAATCTGAACAAACAGAAATTGAATATTAGAAGACAGACTCTGAGAAATAATTTCCTATCACTTATTTCAAGAAAGTTTCCCCCAAATAATGGGAATATTCATTATGGGGCTATAAACCAGGCCAAGGAAGTAAGTCTTCCTAAGCARGCAGGTTTGCAGGTTGGCACAGTGGTGAGCAGACAAGCCATCTGATCCCTCTGCTTGCAGGCTGGCRGAGCAAATCCTGCCCAAAGAGGCTGAGGTTTGCCGTAGGGCATGCACAGAAAAGTCATGACAAGGTCTAATTTCAAACACACCCACAAAATGAAGAACAAGCCAAGACACTCAGGTGATCTGCCTGGTGGTTTTGGTACTCCTCATGAAACCAGTCCCACTGGAGCAACACTTGGCCCCTCCAACCCCAATCTCCCACCCCAAGAAAAGAGCAGGGAAAGAAATAAGGCAACGCAAAGCCATAACTTTCCTTTATTCACTTTGCTCCTGAACAACCTCTCATCTAGTTGAAAAAAAGCTGGTTTTTTTTTTTATTATATATATACAATGCACAAAACTGTAAGCAAGCCTAATGTACAGGGTATGTTAAATCAGCAACTATAACAAATATTTTTCCTTTCATCTTATAAAGATTATTCAACCGAAAAGAACTTGCTTACTGTTCCAGAAGTAGTACCAATCTCCAAATTCAAAAATGTGTCCTTGTGACTGGAAACACTGTAAAAGTATTTCTGCCTGGAACTTGACAGATAATTCAAGTTTCAGTGAAACTGATTTCACTGGAACCAGCTAAAATAAAATCTCCCCTTCCAATCTCCACAGGACCTATGTTTTCCAGTCTTGACTTGTTCCCAGATTCAGCCCTGTTCAAACAATTTCTCTCCAACTGTAAGTACTTAAAACATTGCATCACAGACAGGAATAGTAACTTCTGTAACATCAGTAACTTCTTCCTTGAAGAAAACATACCCTATGTTTGACCTATGAGACATGAGGGCATGTGAGACTGAAAAAAAMCCCAAAAAACTGCAGTGCAGTGATAACTACTGAAAATATGGATTTTCGCAAAAGAATTGAATATATTTTGTATGTTAATTGCAAGCTCATGTTCCCTTTTTACGTTTACAAATTGTAAAATGAAAATGCTTTTTTTTAAACTTCGTTGCACTTTAGTTTCCCAAAATAAAACAGTAAGGATACAAGACAAATATTATTTATAAAGTGTTGACAATTTCTTTAGTGATGTACCCCACAAAAAAATCCAAACAAGTGAAACATTTGTAAGCCATATGTCAGTCAAACAAATGTGACTATATTAAACTAAATAGTCAGGCAACTAAAACATGTCTATTCTAAGAAAATTTTAATCAACAATTTGGACAACAGTTCAGCCAAAAGGATTTCATTAGTCAGAACTATTGCATAGCCTACCCAACACCCCAGAGAGCATAAAACATTTAGATGCATTTCTAAGATGTATGTTTGTAGCCTGCTTTTGAATTTATATGCCACATTTAGTATCACCTCTTGAAAATCCAGTAGGGACAGTTAGCTGGGAACAAGAAATGAATGGTTTTCAGATCAAAACTAAAGCCCTTCAGCAGAACAGAGTAAGAAAACTTTATGCACTATCTTTGCCCATATTACAAGTATTTTTTGCACCACAGTTTCTGATCTCTTCTGATCTGCAAGTTTTGCAAATACCTTCTCCATGCCCCTTCCTGCTCAATAAATTGATTCATTTCAATGCAGAGGTCTAAAAATCTTCACTGAAAAGTTCTGTACAATGAAACATGAACTTTGAGGCAAAGGCTGCTCAATGTTATCTTACCAACAACTCTAACTTAAAAAACAACAAACCAGCAAACCAAAACCAGAAAACCCCACCAAAATTAAAACAACCACCTAGAAAGGGACTTTACGCAACTGTTTCTGGTTTGGCATTTACAAGTAAACCAACTGTTAAATACATGTTTTGGTTGTCTGCAAATCTAGCTACCGACCCATTCGCACATGTAAAATTAACCTTGGCAAAATAGGCCATTGCCACAGTGAGAGAGATTGTCCATTTCACTTCTTGTATACTCCATACAGGCCAAAACTCATATAATATTTAGTGATCTGCCCTGGTGCTCAGGGAAGCAAAGCATGACAGACCATGTTAAACTCCACTCTTTGGAACAGATCCAGTAAAATCCCCAGACAAACTGACCTGAGCTCAGTTCCGAGGTATACCAGCCATGTCCATGAATTTTTCCTGTCAGTAGCCAAGACTGCACTTGCTGCTTCAGAAATGTGCAGTCATGAGCAAGTAAGCCTGGGAGGCTCAAGTTTTGGTCCTGACAGTGATTCATGCTGGCTGTGTCCAAACAATATGACAGGCATGTTTCACAGCTCTTGGAAAAATAGGTATGCCACAGTCACATCCTGACTCTAAACTGAAGGAAATGCAGTAGCAATTTACCCCTCCTATAAACTGGCTTCTGTGGAAACATAATGCAGGCAACACAGGCTTACTGTGGTCTAGTAGGTTCACCAGTCTGAATGATCAAGAGCCCAGAAGCATGGAACACACTGCCAAGCTGACCTGCCTCACTGCAGGCAGGTTAGACCATAATTAAAAGAAAGAAAAAGAAAACAAAAATGGAAGGAAAAGAAAGTTCCCTTGAAAAGCTTAATGTGCTACACAGAAAACTTCCTATCCCACACACATTCATACACTACTGCCATAAAGCCATAGTAAGCAAAGCCTTTGTTTTTCCCCTAAATGTACGTAAAGCCTCAACAGGAGGCATAATAGAAACCTTCAAATATACAGAGAGATCAGCAAAGAGGAAAGGAATCAGATGCTCTTCCAGCTCCATGAAGACAGAACAAACAGTAATAGGCCTTTAGTACAGCAAAAGACATTAGGACAAAAAGACAGCAAAAGTCATCAGTAAAGACACCTAGATAAGTGCTAGGATAAACTGTTTAAGTAGATTTGAATCGTCAGAGTATTATTTCAGTCCTAGAACAGTGGGAAGGACTAGATCACTCCTGAGACCTTACAGCCTATTTACTTTATAACCCTATTAAATAACATAGAACCCAGTCTTGGAAAGACTTAGGTGTGAACTTAATTTTAAGCAGTTGAACAGTCTCAGCAAAATCAGTGGGATTTCTCAGATTAAGCACCTCATTGAATGCTGCATCATTTTTCGTCTATTCTGTACCACAGGAACAGCTGAAACCCAGCTAAAATAAAAACAACAAACCCAGCAATCTGAACCCACAAAATATGCTATATTAATATGCACAGAATCAGAATTGACATCCTGAGGTCTCAAAATGAGCACTGCACTAACCCACCTGCACTCCTGCCTACCACACCATAGGAAGAAGTGGATTGTTTACAGAGGTGTTACTTTTGGGAGAGGCTTGTGCTAATAGTCTGAGATGAGCCTTCAGTCAACACTGTTTGATTCAACTTTGACCACACATCACCCTTTCCTGGGCTGGGTTTTATTGCAACATTTTGGGGTTTGCCAGGATTAAAACAATTTTAGAAGACTAACTGTGTATTCCTTTCATGCACTGAACAGAAGAAAAACAAACAGAAAACCCCAAAAACAAGTTAACCAACAGGAGTTGCCCTACGGCATTAACGTCAATAACTTTGGATCTGCACAAGACTCTTGTTTGTTTACCAGCCCTTTGAGGTCAACACTTCCTAACCTTGCATTAGGGAGATAGTATCCTAGAGCTAGTTCCCAGCACGCAGTCCCAAAAGACCCCTGAACTCAGAACAAAAGCTAATGACAAAAGCTTCAAGAATTGCCTGGCTATTACCTTCCTACATAGGGGATTACTGGGGACTTGGACTACAAGCTGGACATAAGCTTCAATTTCTGTCCTGATGAAGGTTCTGAAGTGTCAGCATCCRTTAGTGCTCTGAATCAGAATGAAGAGCACTCAATTGGTAGGAATATTTCAAAAGGAAATGTATTTTGTTTGACAGTATTATAACTCCTATGAATAAATACAGCACGATTTAAATACCTTAAGTCAAAAAAGTAATGACATAGGAACAAAATAAAATGGTTTTACTTTACTAGAAATATTCCCATCACACCATAATTTCAAAATCAAAATAAAATAGGTCTGATTTTTTTATACTTGTCAGACAAGAACATAATTGAATTCAACTTATCCTATAACGTGTCTACCAACTATTTACTAGTGGAACATATTTCAATCAAGAATTTAAGTCACTTCTATTAATAGCTTAGTCATACAATCATAGTTTATAGTCAACTTTAGCTATAAAGTTAATTGGAAGATCCCACAGCAAAAACAGTTCAAGAAATACAGGCTTTTTTTTCCTGGCTGGGAGCTTGGCTGTACTATTTGAGCCCGAGTGCTGATGCCATAAACCACATGAGTCATTCCTCACACAGTGTATACATAACTTGCAGGAGCAGGTCCAATGTGGAGCTGAGCCAGGGAATACAAGGATCCCATGGCACTTTACACCTTCCAAAGAAAGTAATTCAGACAGCTTGCAAATAATGCTGTCCCACTGCTGGTGGAACTGGAACAGTGATCTGCCCACATTTTGCAGTTCYGGGGCTGGAAAATGCAAGCTATTGGAAAGGTCTTTACAAGTGACAAGGGAGAGAGGCAGCCTTAGGAGCCTAAGATTGCTGAATGGGTCCCAGAATATTTGGGATGGTGGGTATTGGAGCACATGTAGGTCAGCAACACAGCTGGCAACAAGGCAGAGTTGCCCAGAGCACACACATCTGTGAGACACAGCAGGCTTGAGGAACAGGCATGTCTGGCAAGTCAAGCAAGTGCTGGGATACACAAGTGCTGCTGGGATAGAGCAACCTGATCTGTTAGTAATCACCAAATGCTGGCTGAACAGGTGTTCTTCTCAGTCTGGCAGCTGCTTTTACTACATGTGTATGAAAGGCAAGCAGGTCCCACGAAGGCACAGCAGGGAAAATAATCTCAAAAATGAAATGCAAGCAAAGAGCAGAGCTATGCAAATATACAATTTCCTCACCCTTTTGGACACTGAGGTTCAGAAATGTCCTCACACTCTTCTTCAACCCAGCTTGCCTCTCCTTAAAACAAATGAGTGCAATTTATTTTTTAAGACAGTACATTCTTACTGATAAATGCAAGGGTTCTTTCATTTTACCAGATGCTTTTAAAGTCATTTTATGTTCTTGCTCCTTTCATACAACTATGGGTACAAATGAAAGACTGTAGTAATTTGTTGATGATATTTACCTTTACAAACAGCTTGATAATTGACACAGCAATCCTTGTTTTCCACACAATCATCTGAACAGGAACAACGATATTCTTGTCGTCTCTTTTCTCCGCACCTGAATTTATTGCAGGTCCATATGTGGGCTAAAAAAATAGAGAGAGAAGGACAGCACAATGATTACTACTGCTGTAAGTGCAGAACTAATAAACCAAGTGTTAAGTTCTATCTCAAATGTCTACTCACTGAGAAACAGTTCTGAGCTTTCTCATACATGCATAGTATTGCAAACTTTGGCATTTCAGGAAACAGAAACATCCAAGGCTGAATAATCCAAGAGCACAGCCATTTGAATACAATTGTGCAGCATATGGGTATAAACATCACAGATCAGAAAGAATCCTCTTTACAGATCTCCTTAAATTTGGTAATTCATGTGGATTTAATCTGGTAAACGCATACTATAAAGAAGTTCCCAAACAACTCCCCCAGAAAAAAACCAAACAGTCAGAATTTGGAATGCCTGGAAAACACTGAGCAGCAGGATTTTACCAGTCACCATCAGGCACTCCAGTCTCCTTTGGCACCTCTTAGGCATAGGCATCACTGCCACTATCTTGAGACTATAGATAAACTCACAGGAAGACCTACTGACTTCAGCTCCACTGCTGATTTTGTTAGAAAATGTTGGTGTTTGTCTGAATGGCATATTCCAGTACATTGTATCATTTGAAGATCTGGATGTCCTGGTTAATGGCAAGTTGAATATGAGTCAGCAGTGACCTGGCAGTCAGGAGGGCCAAGCGCGTCCTGGGCTGCATCAGGCACAGCATCGCCAGCCGGGCAAGGGAGGGGATTGTCCCGCTCTGCTCTGCACCGGGGTGGCCTCACCTCGAGTCCTGGAGGCAGTTTTGGTTGCCACAATATAACATATTACACTATTAGAGAGCATCCAAAGGAGAGCCATGAGGATGGTGAAGGGTCTGGAGGGAAAGCCATACGAGAAGCAGTTGAGGCTATTTGGTCTGTTCAGCCTGGAGAAGAGGAGACTGACGGAAGGCTCTTCAACATCCTCATGAGGGGAAGCAGAAGGGCAGGTACAGATCTCTTCACTCTCACGACCGGTGACAGGGCTCAAGGAAACAGCACAAAGCTGAATGAGGTGAGGTTTAGATTAGGTATCAGAAAAAGGTTCTTCATCCAGAGGGTGGTCGGGCACTGAAACAGGCTCCCTAGGGAAGTGCTCACAGCACCAAGCCTGACAGAGTTCAAGAAGCATTTGGACAATGCTGTCAGGCACATGTTGTGACTCTTGGGGTGTCCTGTGCATGGTTGGGAGTTGGACTTGATGATCCTTGTGGGTGCCTTCTAACTCAGCATATTCTGTGATTCTATGACTTTGTTAACAGTCAAACACAAGTAGATCCTTTACATTCAATGAGGATAAACACAAATGACTTTACCAGTCGAGTGAGTAAGTGCAGATCTTAACAGAGACATGGAAGCCAAATCTAAATGTTTGAACAGAGGACACTCAATGATTTTCATACAGGACTAGCAACTAGAAATCCCTAAAAACATTGTGAGGAAGTTAATCTCACTTTCAGGATACAGTACTTCAATAACTTCACTAATATCAATAGATCTTTTCTTCTGTGTATGTGTGTGTGTGAGAGAGAGAGAAGAATCTATTACGGTTCTAGTTACATGATACTATTGGGAAATTAGAATTTGATTCTCCACTGATGTTAAGGCTCATTTTTAAAAAAAGAGAAAAAAAACACCAATCAATTCATTTTCATTCTTGGCGCTAAGACAGACTTTCCAGTTTGTTTTTAAAGAATTCTTTAAACTGAAGGAGAGTGATGTAATGAAAGAAATAGGAGAGTAAACCCCATGCAACTATACATATATATATATCAACTATATATGTGTGACTTTATATAAGCAAAAAGCTTTAGGCAAATTAAAGGACCTTTCAACAGCAGTCAGCTGAAGCAGGGATCTGAGCTCAGTTTAATGATTTAGTTTTCAAAGTCAACATTGGAATTTTAAATTTATCAATGTAGTTTCACCCAGAAATTAATTAACTGCATGTAAAGAGGAGAAAAATAATAGTTATCTGAAAAGAATGCTGCATTTGAAGCATTAAGGCAAAATCAAAGTAGACAAAATAGTCAAGTTCTGCCCTTAGTGGTCTACCCGCACTAATATCTTTCTCTGTAAAATTTCTCCCAGGTATTTTTCACACCTTTGCCTATCTGACCTTTGCTTTCTGGCAAATTGCAATTGCCTCTCATTTCACAATCCTCCACCAGCGCACTGTTTTGTCACCCTGCCTTTATTCATGCTCACGACCCTTACTTCACACTCAGACTGGGGAGTAACAAGGCAGAGGGACTGAGAAGCTGGATAAGGAGAGATGGCAGCTTTCACAGAGCTGCTCTGTCCTTCCCCTTTTTCACTCAGGCAATGACAGACAAATGCAATATGCAGAATGCACTTCTCTTCCAGGCTTGCCCGAGAACGTAGGAGTTGTCCCTGCTGCCAGGAACAATGCAGGTCACTGTTCTCTCACCACCACACAAAAAAATGCTGGCTGAGACCTCGAGTTGCAGTTTTTCCTCCTGTTTCCAAGGGGGAGGGCAGCAGCACAGTCTGTAGCAGCCCTCTCTCCTCACATAGGAGAGCTATGGGAAAGCCAGCCTACTGGCTATGTCAGCTCCTATGTAGTACAGCTGGGTGAAACACAAGCTTTGTTTGTGTAAAACAGCAGCTGTACCAGCRCCCTGATGATTCCACAGGAGTCCCCAGTACCACCATCACCACTGCAACTCCAACTAGGAATGCAACACAGAGGGCACAAAGAGAGGGAGATGACTGGCACCAGAACCACTCCGCTGTTCAGTAGCTCCCCTTTGCACTCACAGCCCATCTGAAAKAAGTCCTGATCACAACAGTACTCACATATGCTGGGCTGTCCCTTGTCACAGAACAGGAGAGATTGCTCCCTCAGCCTTTTCCATCCTTACCTGGTTGTATACATGTTTCCTGGTAATMTAAGCAGCAGTTTCCAAGCTTGACACAATCTTTATCACAACGGCAGCTTCCAAAGGTCCTTTCAAAGCAACGACCTTTGCAGGTTTTCACTGTAATATTGGATAGTGTTAGATGTCAGTGGCTGAGCCCAAATCAGTCAACATGCAAAAGAAACTAACACAGTCAGTGTGTGAAATGACACAGGTGGCCATTCCACATCTTACAGGATGGCTGCAAAAACAGTGACAGCCAAAGGAAAGTCTCGATTCAAACAAATGTTTATTTCCTCTTACTGCACAAAAATATTTTTTCATCATATTGAACAAAGGGTTCTCTTCTGTTTTAGCAGGAACATGGTCTGTCAGGATTGGCAGAAACAAATGAAATAAAAAACTGCAATCCTAGTTGTGACTGTCCCTGCCTTCCTGTGTCACAGGAAGATGTGAGTACAATCATTCAGAATATGTAAGATCTCTGTGGGAGGAAACATGAAGCTTTCGTGTCTTCACTATGGGAGCCCTGGACAGTGAAACACTTTTGCAGGGAACACTAATCTTCATTTTCATGTCTGGCAGTGTTCCACTTTTTATAAATAATTTCAAGACACTAGAAGGGCTGTTCCAAAGCAGACACAAGAGACACAAACTTGAGTATACTGCTCACTGCTTTGTTTTTTGTTCAATTTTAATATGAAAAAAAGACATAGCATTCTTCCACTAGATTGGTGTTGCTGAGGGCGGGAGAATAATCATTTAAAAAAAAAAATTCACAATCAGAAACTGGCGATGTGAAGGATTAACAAAACTTAAGAATTTGGTCAGACTGTCTAATCCTGTGCAATCACCAGAAGGGAGTGAGTCAAATCCTTCATCGTTTGGCTCCTCTTCTCAAGAATCTTGAGGTGTGTGATATTAAGAAAATGAGATATTAATGGACTGATATTGCAAAGCTGTAATAAAATGAGAAGAAACCTAAATATATTGTAGTAGAAATTTAATAATCTGAACTTCTGTTAAAAATCATTGTTTGTTCAATTTTGAAATTATTCTTCATAGTTGTTCCCAAAGTGAAGCTTAATTTCTCAAAAAAAAAAAAATCTTTCATAATGTTCTACCTGAAGAAACTTCACCATTGAAAAAACCACATATTTTTCAGGACAGAAAACAGACAGAGGAATTCCACAAGGAATGTTTTCAGGCTACAATTCTAACCAGTAAAAAAAATAACTTTTTTTTCCCTCCATAATTGACTGGAAAAGTTGAAAAACAAATGTTCCAGGACAACATGAAATAGAAGTTGTTGTGTTTTGGGTGGGTTTTTTTTTTTAATGGTAAACTGAGAAAAGCCAGCCATGTGACATCACCACAGTGAGAGTTGGGATACATGGAAGCTGCCAGATCAGACACTGAGTACCAGGATCACTTTACCTCTCAAGAGAGTACACACAAGTATTGAGTACACCTGAGGTTTATTTTCTGGTATTTTCATTCCCCTCTAACTGATACTGCTTCAAGCAAAGCATGCAATCCTCTTCCTGCAGCAACAAGGGTAGTATTCTGATAACACAGAAATTAATTCACAAAAAGAAAAAAAKGAATTGCTTAGTAATATTACTAAATTAAAATGTATTAGTTACCATCTTTTGAACAGCTAGGCTTCAGGCCAAATATGCATCCTAGGATCGTCGTTAACATGCAGACACAGAGTACCTGTGGGACAGGAAGGAAAAGAAAGTAATCTTAAATCACCATTGAATGATTTTGAGAGCACTCATTTTCTCTATAACGCTATACAATTGTCCTAAAATTCATAAACATGCTGATTAGTAGGCTGATTTCACTGTTTTCACCAGCAGTTTTCACTTCCACAAGTAGTTATGTTGTTGGCAATTAATTACTAGTGTATGAACATGCTTGTCACAATTGGGCCTATGTATATCATTTCTTCTCAAGTCATTCAACATAGACATACATCATCATGTCTCTCATGTCTTTCTTGATTTCTTTTATATAATTCTTTCATGGTCATATATTTCTATTTCTTACACATATATCCATTTTATAGAAAACATTTCTACTCCAGTCCTTCCTTCCTTGTACATTGTTCTAAGAAGGTTTTGCCATTAACCACAAACTACAAACAGACGGCATAGCCCTTAAGTGATACCTATAATTTTCTTCAGCAGGAAAACTTTTTCCCACTTCCTAGTATCCAGTTCATACTAGATCTGGGTCCACACCATGGTAAGCGACTGTGGGATGTCACATTAAGACTGACCACAGTGTCTTGCACTGACCAGAAACTATGGCTGTGTTGATTCTGGATGCATTAAAGTTATTGAACAAGCATCATATTATCCTTGTCCAATATTTTAAGGCAAAATTTAATGCCTGCTCAAATACAGAGAAAGATTTATTTTAGCCTCATTAAGTATTGGATTAGATCCATAAACTCTTTAGAAAAAGTATATGTACTATCAGTGCATATACAGTAATTAAAGAGAAGCCAACAATGCAGCTACAACAGCTATTCTGTTGGAGTGTAAAATGTAATAAAGTACTTTGCCAGAAGTCCTGAAAAGAAGACACTGCAATCATGCAGACTTTCTTATACAAAAGTATTTGGGGAGCTCTGGGTAGGGAAAAAAATGTACATACCACCTTACCAGTCACTGTTTTCTGATGAAAAGTTGCTTTGAAGTAATACTTCAATAACTTTACATACATGCCTACACAGTTCTCTCCCTTTTTTCCTCCYTTCCCATCAGCAAAAGCTGCTGAGTCAGCCTTGAGTAGGATGCCTGAAACATATTGTGATGTGGCAAAAATTCCTTCCACTTTAAAATGTACCTAATTATTTCTCAACCTTATTCTTTTTAAAGACTGAGCATTTCAGTAACTAAAAACTATTTGTGTTGGTTTTAACAACTAAACAGTTTATTATGCAACTTTGTACACTAAGCAGTTAGTAAAGACAGAAAGAAAGGAATTTCTGGAATGTATAGCATTGAAATTCAGATATTACTCTGAATTTTTGAACTACAAATTAGCATAAGCAAAATTAATATTAATAATAATCAATAATTAAATATTTTATATATATATATATATATAGCATTCATTAAAAAATAGAATGATAGACTGGACCTGATGAAGCTTTGGCCTAGAATTCTGAATCAGGCAAGTCACTGGACTCTTATTCAAAGTCATGTTGAAAAATAAGCACTTTTTCAGTTCCAATCTGTCTTTGAATTGACAGRGAAGGAAGGAAAATAATAAAAGATAGAAGGGGGAAAAAATCTAGCATTATCTATGCACTCAGATATGCAAAAATTTACAGAAAGATGCAAGTCTCCATTAAACCCAGCTATCAAGAATGAACACAAGTGCCAAGCTCTGTACTTGGGGGATTTTTGGTTTATTTTTAAACCAGCATACTAACATGTGCAGTATCAACAACATTTTCTGCTAAGTCCATATCAACAATATTATCTTCAATGTAAATTGTTGTGGGCCTTTGAAATCCCCCATATGAAATATAACCTAGATAAGAGCAGGGGCACAGCTAGGTAGGTAACACTTCAAATGCAAGATGTCAAAGTCCAGCAAAATCAGTGGAGAGAGCAAAACATGTTATTGTCCTTTTAACATTATTAATTATTATTACTACTGTTATTGTTGTTGTTATTATTAGATTATAAATTGATTAATTTATTTTTAAAAAGCCAAACTGAGACTATTTTATTTCAGGGTGAAGATACATTGCTTCTCTGCTCCCACCAGGCACTGCTACTAAGATCAAGGAGTAGAATGTCCTCTGACATGTAAGCACAAACACACTTTAAAACAAGCAAAACCCACAGCTACTCTGTCTGTAACAGCTTTATTCCCATATCTTCAAATAGCTACAGGACCTATGGGAATTATGCCACCTAATGCATCCTTGTACAGAAAACACATTGCAGTGCCATTAAATGGACTACTAATATTCCCTTATGGAGCTCCAGTGTAGGTAAAGCAGGAATTTATTCACAACACCAGATTAATGTAAAAAGAAAATCTACATAAAACCTACTCCAAAGCAATATATAGCATTATAGTACCTCTCAACATAAAACTGGTAAAACCTCACTAAAGTTCTCACAAATAATTCCTGCGATTTTGGCACCAAATGTTACAAAATCAGAGTTTGTATTGTATTCCAGGTTTTCAGTTTTACGCTTCTATGAACATAATTCCAATAAGCGAAAATAAAAGGATTGTGTTCACTGAGGCACATGAGTGCTCTTTTGGGAACAAAATACTACAAAATGCAATACTAAATGCAATAATAAATGAAGAAATGAAATGACTAACTATATTAAAGTCGTTGTTTTCTTAACCTTAGTTCCACTAGCTTAAATTTTTGTCTTAAAAATATTTTACTGCACAACACTTAAGCTTCGCCCTTCTTTTTTTGGTTTTTTCTTTCTTTCTTTGCTTCTTTAACACTTGGTAAAGAAGTTTTACAAAAACAGTAAGCTGAGACATAAAGCATTTGACAATGTTCTGGGACAGCCAAATCTAACCCAGTGGAACCCCATGCAATTGCAGCTTAGTGTTTAAGGCTTTCAATTGAAGCTTTATCTTGAGCCTGAATGACTTCAGTCACATGGATATTATCCGCACAAATGGCAAAATGTTCTGCTGGAACAATGAGGAGCAGCTAATACTGGCCAGCAGCCRCAGTAGTCCTGACTAGGCACAGCAAGAGGTGTTACACCAGTAGTTGACCTACTGTCACTGGAAAGGTCCTAAGATTACCAACTCTGCAGATCATGAAGAATATTCAAACTGTTTTTAAAGATCCAGATACAGAAAAGCATCTTACTGCTGCAACCTAAAGGTGGACTAATTTGCTTTGCTTCGTTCTATGTTGCAACATATCTCTGTTGCCCAGAGAAGCTGTGGATGCCCCATCCTTGGAAGTGTTCCATGAAATGGTCCAGGCCAAGTTGGACAGGGTTTGAGGTGTGGAAGGTGTCCCCATCCATGGCAGGCGTGTTGGAACCAGATGATCTTTAAGGTCCCTTCCAAACCAAACCATTTTGTGATTCTAAATGGAACCTCACTGCAGCAAGTAGGTTACTCATATTACCTGAACTATTTTACATACAGGTTTGGGACGCTGCAGTCTGCTGCATAAAGATGATTTTTTTTTTTTTGAACCCATAGAAAGAGAAATAGCTGCATGCATTCTTGTTTACTAACAAGGACCTTGTTTAGCATCCTGCAGCAYTGTACTGCAAGCACCAAATTCAAATCTCCAGCTACTACCACACTGTCAACCTAACACCCGCCTTGAAGGTTTATTCTGCCTTTTTAAACAATACTTTGTTTAAAAGTTTCTTCTTTTTTGAAGAAATCTTTCCTGCTCTCTCTCACCCATATTCTTCCACTCAAAWGAGAAAACAGGAATTGAGAAAAAGGTGCAATTAAGAAAGAATATGGGAATCCAACATTTAGTAGGAAGACAAATCAGATTAAAAAAACTGGCCTTCTAATACACAAAAGCAGAAAATTAACTTTTTATGATTTGTATCTTGAGAGGTTGCTAGAACAAACTGTCAGATTCAGTTTTAATATAGTATCTGAGAAAAGTTTTTTAAAACAACACAGTAACAACTGCAGAGAAGAAAGTGTCCTTTTTTGGTTTAAAAATAATTTTTAGAAAGTTTGTTTTGGAATCACAAAAACATTGTCATCTAGGGATGAATCTCTGTCCCATCATTGCTTCCTTTACGTGGGAGGAAGCAATAAAAGCTATGTTTTGTAAACATTATAATGGTTGGGAATAGGTGGTTGAGCGTCTGGAAAACTGCAATCCTGAGAACATTTCAAAAGCTTTTTATTTCAAAAGCCTTTTATTTTGAGCTGGGTTGATGGAAATATGATAGCATGGTTAGAGAAGAGAATCATTTCYGTCACTCATCTCTAGAACTGCAGCTGAAGAGAATTTCTCAGCATTGATTTCGGGGAGCTGGCRGAAGGGCCAGCGGCAGCAAGCATGCAGGCTGCACACACCAGACCCCAAAGAGACTCGTCAGCTCTACAGGTCTTACTGACATACAAAGAAATCTCTCACTGGCCTTACCTACTGCCACCTTTCCTTTGTTATTTTATTTCACTCCTCCTTTACACAATTAATACTATGGTTCCTTTCTCTTCACTCTGCCCTAGCTCTGTCCATCTCCCCCCTCTTCTATTCTGCATTTTCTTTGGCAAAGAATGCATTGGTACATCTTTGAAGGAATAATCATTCTGAATTAAGTTTCTTTCTGTGTTGATCTTCCTCACTCTTTGCCTGCCACTTACCCAGTTGCCTTCCATTTCCCTTCCTTCATCCCTGGTGTTCCATGGCCAACAAAACTCATCAGTCCAAGGTTTAAGACAAATTTATTAACAACAATGCAAATATCAAAGAAACAACGCAAAGTAATGGTTTTCCATTCTAATCCCCATGATTGGCTCTCACAGTTGTGTCATGTCTATCCACTAAGGGAGGATGTCTAGACYGGGTCTGTAATGCCGGTATTAAGAAAACCCATGGAATTTTCCAAAACCACTGGGATCTTGAAAGGCATACTATGTTTTCACTGTTTTGTGCACCTAGAATAGACAACTAAAGACCTGAACCTTAACACTGAAATATCTGTGAGAAAGAATTTCACCTGCAAAAGTGTAAAGAACGCAGTAATAAATAACAAATTTCAAGCAAGAGCACGGTCACCTTCTGTCTAAAAGGGCACTGTTAAAAATGCAGAAAGCATACTGTATGAAGAAAAAAAAAACAAAACCACTTATCTACACTTGCCAGGGGCAGTGGAACACTTACTCATGCTTGTAAAAATTATTTTTAAACCAGCATAATCCCCTTGCCAACAGCTCAGTTTTATTCAAAAGCAGGGKATACTTAATAAAGTTTAATAAACTGAAAGGAAGTAGATAATTCACTCACACCAGCACAGCTACTTAAGTAACACTTAAGTAAATCACCTAAAAAAAAAAGTTAATCAGCACTGAACCAAGTGCAGCACCTCCTTCTTGCACCAGTCATCTCTTCTTTCYGCACTTGTAAATATTTTTATGAAGTTCAAAGACTTCTTTCTGTTGATCCACATTCCASTCGTAGAGGCCAACAGCAGGAGAGTCTCTGAGGCTCTCAGGTCCTGGCTGCTGTAAAACACTGGAGGTGACTAAATTATTCTGAAGTCAGTGGCTGAAAATGCTGGAGATAACACCCAAAACTTTTTCAGAGCTAAAAAGATTTACTATAAAAATGTATAGGCATTATTGTTTTTCTTCTCAAAGCAGCATACAGAAGGTCTACTCTCATTCTTTCTATTGAATGTTCTCAAGGCTGTTATTATATGCTATTGCAATCTAAGGTCATTCAAAGGACAAGAATGTTTCAAAGGCAGATCGAGCCAGTGCAAGGTATTATAAAAGCCTTCATGGAGCTCACCAAAGAGTGATAATTCTTCACTCAGCCGAAGACATCATCATACTATAGCTCTCTAAATACCTTCCAAAACTATTCAAGCRTCTGTTTCTTAACAAAAAAGATACCAAAACACAGAAGAGTTAGCATCTGTCAGCTAGTCATCTGGAATCTAAAGTATTTTTATTATTTGTTGCTTGCCCAAGAGAGGTACACACTCTCCTGGAAGTCATTAGCACCTGAGCTGTTATCAAAGCTTTACCTTGACTGTTATGTTTTTCAATGCACTTTACATCATGGGAGAATTTAGAAAGAGATTAAAGCACAATGATATGCTAGCCAAAAAGAGGGGCAAATAAAACTTCCACTTAAATTCCCAGAAAGCAGATAGCARCTGACTCTGCTATTTAATCAGCAAGTAGACTTTTGTAAAAACTTYAGGATAAACGATACTGAAAACTCATCTTATGAGAAAAAAGTAAATATTGTACTTTCAAATACAATTCTTTTATTCAGCACAGCAGACTAAGAACACAGAACAAAGACCACCACATGTCATCCACTTTAGTRGCAACCATATATGAATGCATGGCTGCACAGAAGGGAAAGAAACTGTCGGTAATTATGCCAACTAAAAACTATTTTCCAAATAAGTTGCACTTGACTCATAAATAAAAGCAAAACTGAATCTGAAAATATGGCCTGGAGCCATCTTCATGCCCTTCTTATTCCAAAAATCCCTTTCCAAGAACAAAGCTAAAGCTGTTCCAATTTAGATTACTGTCATGAGAGTTGTGACAAGAACAGTGTAYGGAGGGGGCTGCTTCTGCAGGGTACTGATTATACCACCAAATATACCTAGTAAACCTATATTCACACCCGTTTTCCCTTGGCAGATACTGTTATTACTGCCACCATGACAGCAACATTAACTTCCACAGGAAGACACAACGACCTTAAAGAATAAGTGAAGAAATTACGTAAAACACTAAGATTATAAGGAGTGTCAAAAAATTGCAGAACCACAAGCRGTATGAGAAGAAGTTAGGACAAATAAGGTTYTATAGAATCATKTCAKTTGGAAAAGRCCTTTAAGATCAAGTCCAACTGTTTCAGTTATTCATTATAGGTCTTTACTAACTACACTGATAACGATCTGTGTGTCTGTACACATCTTCAGCCCTGAATCCTGTGGCCATTTTCCCAAAACAAAGACCAGAGCTGACAAAGAGGCCATTATTTACCTTTGCACCATTTGAATATAGCCCCTCAAAAAAYAAAAGGCAGGCTATCAAATTTTGATGCCTTACAACATGGAAACGCATTTGAGCCAGAAGAAGATTGAAGAACTGACCCACTTAMCAGAGTTAAACAGCACAATGAAATATACTTGGCCAGGTTGGATTATTGACTCTTGTTGAAGCAGCTATAACAACACTATACTTTTTGTTATTCTATGAACAACAAACAATCAACTTTTAACACAAACTTGTACCCACMTACTACCACATTAGAAAGCATTTATAGAGGTTGATTTGCCTATATGCCATTACACGGCAGAACTGGGACAAGGTTYATGCTCTCTGAGTTTCTTCAGAAATGAAAATATTTCATCTTTTCTTATTACTTCCCTTTTCTCCCTAGCTAACTTACTCAGTGTCGARCAATTAAACAACAGTCCATTTGCGAAAAGGATTTACTTATACTACTTTCCTTTGCCCTCCACYACATCCCATTTACAAGAAGATCCACTGCTGCCTTATAAGCACATTTAGAGGAAACTTTYTATACAGGGGACTTGTGCAACACCTGTGCAGAAAAGTGGAAAACAGGTCAGGAAATATATCAAAACAATGTAAAAAATATCATTCCAACACTGATTATAAAATAGCTTCTCCTAAAATCRTATCTACTACTGTTTCATTCAAATGGGACACTGTCATGATACAGCATACTGACAAATTCTATCACAGCATACGGTCACAGTGATATTTGCCAATATATTCATTTCTAATATCAGCTCCAAGATGAGAAAYCCTTCATACCTCTCATGTTTTCAAAGGCTTTTTTTTACTCTGCTCCTCCTTTCAGCTGGAAAGCAACAGTAACATAGCTTCCACTGCAAGTCAAATCAGAACAATTCACTCTGTGTAATTCCAGTGATACTAGTGAAGGAATGCAAAGGAAAATTTTTGAAGAGAGGGAGTTGGAAGGAAGCCTTGCATAGTTTTTGTATCTTTGGCCTTGCCTGAAATCTAAGTTTTTGCACAGTAACTAAGTGTTCTGAATTCAAGTTAATAATTATACCTACAGAAAGTCCATCCACTTACACTGTTAACGTATTCTTTATTATTTGAGTATCTGAGTGTCTTGCAGAACTATATGACTGTGTGTTCAGAACAAGAGCACCCTCCCTCCTCCCAGGAGTTTGGCTGCGTGTGCTTGGGGCCACTTCTCCRATATTGGTTCAGTTATTGATAGCACTGTTTGGGAAATCTCAGYCAGCCTTGAAGATATCTCTTCAATAAAAAGCTAGAAGAAGCCTCAGAAGAGTCTCTCTCCCCTTGTTTTAGCYAGCCTCACCTCTGTCCCCTGTCTGAACTGTGTTACAGCCGCACTGCACTCAAGTCCATCCTGGCCAAGTATTCTGTTGACCCTAACTCCCAGTCTGCCTTCCTTTACCTTGGAYCTGTCTTACCATTATATACTCACCTGGCAGTTTAGACTATTGGCTGGTTGTTGTCCCCAAACCCACTGTGTTCACCTTGCTCACGTATGGTGAGAATGTCCCTTTCCAATGAGGCCACTGCCTGTGTCTGCCTTGTTGCCATGACTGGATACAGTTTTACCTTTTCTTTCAGCATGACCTGCCCTCATCTGGTGCSTGACAGGTAGACAAAGATTATTACTGCAAAATTAAAGAAAGGTAATGGAAACCCTGAGGCATGGATTGAGTCAGAGCTCTGAATGCTGGAGCAGTAAGTCTGAGCAAACGACAGCAATTGTGAACCCCAGTCACTCACCTGTTTTGCCTGAATGGACCAAAGGGCTGATCCAAGCACACTACAGCCTAATCTATCAGCAGATATTCTATACTCTAATTCCTAGGCACAATCTGGCTGTTTTCAGGCAGGCAACCAGCTAGCAGCATTGACAGATGCACCAGTCACACAGCTAGGTGTGCTTCAGCCTGTCACAAGCTTTTCACTCCAGCCAGAGTCCAGGCAGCCAGAAGCATCCACACACACAGTGCACTCCAAGGGGTGACTGAAACCTCCTGGATGGCTTAAGTCCTCCAATTCAGCTACAGAAGAGAGTATCTGGTAGCCTAAACTCCATGCTGTTTTGTCAATGCTGAAAGCCATACCTAAACTACCCAACTTTAAGCAAGGTGAAGCGTTCACAGCCAAKTCACAATCACTCCTTTGACTGTGCACCCAAATTCAACCTGGTATGGCAATAAAATTTAAACTGAGTTCTGAGTACAGTTATAAATAAAAGCRGTCTCTACTCCCTCTTTGTGAAGATTCCTATAAAAGTAGAATTTGGGGAGCTGGTGGTTTTTGGGGTTTGGGGTTGTTTTTTATTTTTCAGTTGGAGTTGGGTTTTGTTTGTTTGTGTTTGTTGTTGTTTTGATTTGGTTTTTTTTTCTCTATACTTAAAAATCCCCAACCAAACAGAAAGATTCAATTTCTGCAAGTGTTTCTTTAGACAATATCTTTTACTTCATATCAGCTTCTCTCTTTTAGGATAGGATATGGCAACTAGCTCTGTGAAGTGTAAATAAAGCAAGAATACAAATTGACTCTGTAAACACTTCAGAGTTAAAATGTCTAAATATTTCTTTATTTTTTACTGTATAAGAGCAAGATTATAATTTTTGTCTTCAATACCCAGCATGAAGGTCCCCATTTGAAGAACAATAAAGAGATTGTGCATTTAGATCTCCCTGTGTATAATGAGAATTATTTGCAAAGTCTTCCTCGAAAAATTAGTTCAATGAAGAGAAACATTAAAAGTTATAATTATTTTAAAATTCATGAAACTCCAAACTTTCTTTTGATGGCTTAAATTGAATAACAATGTTTTGTATCTATAGTTGCAATTATATTCTAATTAATGCATTTAAGCAATATCAACAGCAAACACAGTCAAAAAAAAAAGTTTTGTCAAACACCGGTTTTTACTGTGTGTTCAGACATAAAACCAAGTCACCATTGAAGCTGGATAGCTGTAACATTGACAGAAGGCATCTGTAAAACATTCTTGTTTCCCAACATTGGAATAAACTTTCCTACAAAATATTAAAATACTGGAGATTGGCCAAGAACTGTTTTAATATTGCTAAACTGAAAGTGCTTCAAAGTCTGTTTAAAATACAGCAATCCTCTCACTGTCATTTTTTACTTCATATTTCACCAAAGGATGTTTGATGCCAAAAAAAAAATTAAAATTACCCAACACTCAGTCACTTTAATATTACTGTTAAATTGTGTGCTGTTTCTTGGATCACAGAACTCCCATCTAAGCTCAATCCAGCACTGTCACGGGAACAAGTAACTTCAGCAAGGACCACTTTTCCCTACTGAAACCTATAAAAAAAAAATTACAAGGCACATAAAGCAAAATAATACAAAAAAGGCTGAAATTGAATGATTTGCTGAGGGCCAAAAAAAGATTAGAGGAAAGATTGAACATGGCACCCAGGCCTCCCAAACTCAGACAACAGTGTCCTTCAATCCAGTGCTTAAGAACTGACTGATACCCTTAAAAATACCCACACCAAAGTTGGCAGAAGTCAATAACCATGTTCCAAATCACGAGGTTTGGGCAAGAACACTTTCCTGTCATTCTCTTTTCTCTTCTCACATAAGTTACATTCATTCCTTAGACCATATGGTAAGCAAAATGGAAAATAATCCATGTGTTTGGAACCAACGTTCTACAGTCCTTCCCCTGGAAATCAAGACCACATTGCAGCAACAAAGCAGCAATGGCAGAAGTCACAGTAGTTCATCCAGTGATCACACCCCTCAGTAGTCTGAAACCAAGAACAGAACAAGCTTTTGAAGGGTCTGGGCCAACACACTACTTCTCAACAAGCCCAAGGCATTTCCCACCTGCTCTCTCACTAACTGCTCCCCATCTTTCCTTCTCCAACAGAAGGTGTAGAAGAGAAAGTAAGATTAAGTTGGCAAGTATATTAAATAATTAAAGACATATTCTGTATTTTTCGTGGGAAAAAAGGATAGAGAAATGCATTATTAAAATTAAAAAAAAAAAAAAAAGTACTAACCTATACAAATGTTTGGGCACCTTCAAACATATTTAGGAGGAAAACCATTAGCATGAAAACAACCAAACAGGAATACAATCTTCCAGAAAACTATATAAGTAAAGGTTGTTTCCACACCTTCATCTCTGCAAAGGAAAAAAAAGAAACCAAACAAAAAAACCCAAACAAACCAACAGCTGTCTCCAAAATCCTGACATAGCACACCTATCTTTCCCTTCCTGAGCAGGAAGTCAGCAGCTATGGGTTAYGTTAGAATCAAGTGATAAAAAACTTTCAGGACTCTCATGGAGTATCTTGATATCCAACAGATCTTTTTTCTGTAGTTAGACTGTCTCCTGACTGCAGCAACGGCAGATATTCACTGTCAGCAAAAACTCTCCCTTAGGCAGAGTCCATGTCATTTATTTATGATAAACAGGGGTTTATGATTCAGACCTTACACACTAAGCAACCAATGGACAACTGAAAACAGATTCATAGAATCATGCAGAAGATGTTCTTGAAAACTACGCTAAGGCACATGGAAAATAAGGAGGTGACAGCCAACATGGCTGCACTAAGGGCAAGTTGTGTCTGACAAATTTGGTAGCCTTCTATGATGGGGTTACAGCAGTGGTAGAAGAGGGAACAGAAATTGAAATAATCTACCTGGACTTGTGCAAAGCATTTGGCACTGTTCCACATGACATCCTTGTCTCTACTCTGGAGACACGTGAATTTGACAGAAGGACCACTCAGTGCACATGGAATAGGCTGGATAGTCACACTCATGAGTTATGCTCATGATGTCCCAGTGGAGACCAGTGAGGGGTGGCCTTCCTCAGGGTTGGCATAGGGACCAGCAGTGTTTGACATCTTTGTCAATGACATGGGCAGTGCAATCAAGGCACACTCAGCAAGTTTGCCAACAACACCAAGCTGTGTGGTGAGGTCAACATGCTGGAGGGAACGGATGCCATCCAGAGTGACCTGGGCAGGCTTGTGCAAAGGGCAAGTGKGTGGTCCTGCACATCAGAACAATCCCAACACCAATATGGGCTGGGCAGAAAATGGTGTGAGAGAAGCCCTGAGGAGAAAGACTTGGGGGTGTTAGTGGATGAGAAGCTCAATGTGAGCTGGCACCCTCAGCTGGTCTGCAGACAATACAAACCTGAGTTGGTGCAGTTGATGCAACAGAAGGAAGAGATGTCATCCAGAGGGACCTGGACAAGCTTGAGAAGTGGGCCCATGAGAACCTCATGAAGTTCAACAAGTGCAAGGTGCTACACCCGGGTAAGGGCAATCCCAGAGATTAGAACTGGGAGAAGGATTCATTAAGGACAGCCCTGCAGAGATGGACTTGGGGGTTCTCACAGATGAAAGCTGGACACAGGCCATCCCTGTGCACTTGCAGCCCAGAAGACCAACTGCATCCTGAGCTGTATCAACAGAAGTGTGACCAGCAGGTCAAGGGATGTGGTTCTACCCCTCTACTCTGCCCTTGTGAGACTCCCACATCCAGCTCTGGGGCCCTTGACATAAGGACATTGACTTCTTGAAGCAGGTCCAGAGGAGGGCCACAAAGATGATCAGAGAGCTAATTCACCTCTCCTGTGAAGACAGGTGGAGGGAGTTGGGGCTGTTCAACCTGAAGAGAAAGCTCTAGGAAGACCTTACAGCAGCCTTCCAGTACCTAAAGGAGGCTACGAGAAAGTTGGAGAGGGACTTGTTTCAAGGGCATGTAGTGAGAGGACAAGGGGGAATGGCTTTAAACTGAGAGAAGGTATGTATAGATTAGACATTAAGAAGAAATTCTTTATTGTGAGGGAGGTAAGACACTTGAACAGATCACCGAGAGAAACTGTGGATGTCTCAACCCTGGAAGTGTCCAAGGCCAGGTTAGACGGGCTTTGAGCAACTTGGTCTAGTGAAGGTGTCCCTGCCCATGATAGAGGGGTTGAAAGTAGACGACCCTTAAGGTCTCTTCAGACCCAAACCATTCTATGGTATGATAAGGCTAGAAGAGACCTGAAGAGGTTTTCAGTTCAATCTCCTGCCCAAAGTTGGCAGTTGGTTAGTTTTTGGGACATGCATAAAACACCAGCCTTTAGAAAACCCAAACAAATAAAAAAGACTGGACTGCCTTAATGGAAAAGTACAAGAAAAAACTTACAGACTTAAAAATATTTTAAGTGTATTCCACAGCATTTTTTAAAACTTCACAATTTATTATCTTTATGCACTCTGAAATGCTTGAGTTAGTCTTGTCTAAAGAGTAACACATTTTGAATGTCTCAGTCTGGACCTTACCTGGAATTTTTTGGTAATTTTTTTCTACTTAAGAATTCTCAAGCTGCAAAAACTCCTTAAGAATTTTTCTAACAAAAGTGTCAGTTTAAATGAGTTTTCCAGTCCTGACAAACAAAGTCTGAAGTTGTTGAAAAGAAACATTCTCTTATGTTATTACTTTTATTTCTCTCAACATTTCAGCTGTTATACAGGCATGGAAAATTTTATTTTAATGGGATGAATGAATCAGACCAAAATGCAATGCCTGAGAGTGCCTGGCAAGTAGAGAGAGAAAACCTCAAACCTAAGCAAAGGTTATGCTGCTCTTGGGCAGCAGCAAACTGCTCAGTCACATAACAGCAGTGAGTGAGCCTGGAGAGATGACAGACAGACAAACAGTTCATTGGGCTTTGAGGAACAAAAGTTTGAGCTCAGAAAACTGACAAGATGGTAAATGAAAAGGTGTGCTTTAGGTGTTTAGGGAAGCACTGTGGATTAGTATATTCTTGTGGACCTGTCCCACCATTTGCAGAATCCTCCCTGTGGAGCAGCAGCAGAAGAGTGACCTGCAGGGTATGAAAACCTGCCAGAAGTGAAGGTGATTCTATACCATCTCCTTACCTACATCCTCCCTCGACCAACATACACTCAGTTAACAGCCACTGACACTGCCATGTAACACAGACTTCTGGACCAATCAACAGAACCCATGGGTAGAGTGCACAGGGGATTTTGTACATGGGAACTCTGCAATTGTTCCAGAATAGGGCAAGATTGGCTCATGGACAAAAGCTGGGAACACTGAGGTTGTGTTCACAAATTGCACAGACATCTGCAGGTGGCAGACACATGTGAAGGAAGAGGAGAATGCAGGACAGTCTGTGCTTTCCAGAAAAACGAAAGGAGTAATTTGAGTATTCTCTAATCAGCAGAAATGCATTCATAAGTTTTAAAAACATTTCAACATGAACTTGCTTGAAACCAGATTTGTTTTTATCTACAAAAATAAAGGAAGCAATGGTGCATACAATCAGGATAAGTGCAGGCAAATGAGGTTTACCTACATCTAGACACTTTAATAGTTTCACATTACTGTGTGAAACTATAAACACAAAGCAGATGAGTCTACTCACTTGTTTCTTACATCAGAATATCATAAATGCTTTATAAATGCATTGGCTTGTGAGAAAGAACAAGCTTGCATTTCCAGCTCCAGTTTTCCACTTTCTAACATGTTTAGGTTAAATGCATTGTTGTTTTACTCAATGCAGTATCACCTGCAATATTAAGAAAATTTTCTGAGTTCTCTCTGGATATCCTGCATTATCTCAGTGTTTGCAATCAAAGAAAATAGTGCTTGGTCTTTCATATTTAAAAGTTTTAAATTATTTCTGTATAGATGACATATATTTCACTCTGCCACTTTAATCAGCACAGGATGAACCTTCTGCCAGTTCTCAAGGAATGGCTATGGTTTGCAAAATAAGAATTCAATTCAGAAGAGTAAGTATCTGCAAACACTAACTTGTGCTCCAGTCTCTGAGTGGCTATGCATCTCTAATAATTTTGTTCTATTAGACCGCAAAAAGCTCAGAGCAACAACATTAGGTTTTGAATAGCATATCATTATTTTCCACTATTAGTATCTATTTCTAAGCCTGAAAAGAGATGAGCTGTTTTCACCATCCAACTGCAGTGGCTTTTATGGCACAACCTTAATGTCCCCAGAAGATAATGAAGTAATGAAACAAGYTTCAAACCACAACCTTTATTTCAGGGGACATTTCATCAGAAAAGTTGCCAAAAAAGCTTCTGAATGGAAACTACCATAGACCTTTACATGAATTTTTGTATTTTTCTTATAACTTTCTTACAAACTTAGAAGTGTAATTTATCATCCATCATGTCAGAAAGTATGACCAACATGCAGTCACTATGGTATGGGCCGGTGGTTCATTTGAAAGAGTAACCAGATCACAAAGCTATCAGTGAATTTGGAAAGGCACTTGATCTCTATGCTTCAATATATTGGAAGACGGCTACTTATGTGTAGATATGTAATAAAGCCTGCTACAGTTCCACTAAAGCTTCCTTCCAAGAACACCTTGATAATGATTTTAGCCTCATAATGACCACTCCAGGCAGTCTGGAAGACCTTATTTTCACATCTCTACAGGGAGGAWAATTATAATACAGCAGCATGGCTAAAACTGGAAAGTGACCTATCTGCTAACAATGGCTTTGTCTACTGGGGCTTCTGAACAAGGGCCAAAAGTGCCTCCAAGCAGTACTTGAAGACAAACTTTCAACCCACAGTACCTCAAACTCAGTGAAAGGCAAGTTTTTACACTTCCTCTGTCCTTTTGGGTCTTGATCTCTTTTTAGCTTTTCAAGCCGTATTTTCCTATTTTAGCCTGGTTTTGTTTTCCCTGGTGTCCCCTCTACAGCAAACAGCTAAAATCACATGATGGAAGAGGGGACAACCATTAACACTACAAAAAAAAAAAAAAAGAAGCTAAAAACATTCAACGCTCAGCACTGTCAAAAGTCAAACAAATATTATGTCATATATATATCAAACAATATATATGTCATTTGTCAAACAAATCCAGAGTTACGGATCCCTCTTTGAGCAGGTCGCTGTCTATACGCAAGTACCCCGCTCCCGCCCGAGGCTGACGCCCGAAGCGGAGCCATCCCCCATCACCGCTGCCCAGGGCATCCCGACGAGCCCATGCTGCCGAAGGCGGTCTTCCTCTTTCGACACCGCCGGGAGGCTGCGAATGTCCCGCCACGGGCTCGTCTCCATCTCCTGAAGCTTGGAGCGGGGCGAAACACCTGCGCCAGCCGCACCGCTCGCCACGCTCCCGCCGGCGAGGCGACACCCGGGTCCGCCCGCCCGGCCCCGCGGCGCCCCGGCCCTTACCAGGGAGAGCACTTTGTAGGTGTTGGGATCCTTGCTCTTGCCGCCCGGAGGCTTCTCCGGCTCCTCGGCCACCTCCATGGCCGGCAGCATGGGCACAGCCGCGGCCGGCAGCGCGCCGTCAGCCGCCCCTACCCCGTCCAGGTGGTCTTCGTAGCCCTTCCCCGCTTGCTGCCCGTTCCCCTGCATGGTCCCCGTGGCTCTGCCCTCCGTCCGCCCGGACACGGCTATTAATAGCCCGGCGGCCCGGTCCCGCCCCGCCCCGCCCGGAGCGCGGACACCGGCGGCCCGCGCTCCCTGGCCGGCAGCGGCGTGGAGGAGGGAGCGGGATGTTCCCCTGCTTCCTTCCCTGCTCACCCGCCTGCCCAGCTCGGCTACCCCTCGCTTTCCGAGCCCTCCCTGCAGGTGAGGGCGGGCCGCGGCCGTCCCTCCCTGCGGGCCGGGCCGGGCCGGGCCGGGCAGGGCAGGGAGGCGGTGCAGGACCGCGGGACCCGAGGACACCGCGCTGCTCCGAAATAGCGCCCGGGGGAGGGCGCCGGGCCGTGTTTACGAGGGAGCGCGGAGAAAGTTTCCGCTGCCCGATCCCACGGGCGGAGGCGATGGCGCGGCTTTCCCCGAATCCGCCCGGCGGCGGTGGCACAGGTGTGCGCGGGGGCGGGGGTCCCATTCCCGGTCCCGCTGCCATAGGCATGCAGCCAGCCTCCGGTGCGCGTTTGCACCCAGAGCGCTGCCGGCTGCTGGTCTCCTTCGCAGGCTGGCGGTGCTTCCCTCCCTGCCTGCAGTTCTTCGCCCCTTCCCGTGGAGGTTTTTCCCTCCCGTCCGTAAGTGCCCGCGGGGCGCCCAGGGAAACCCCCGACGCGGGGACACACCCGGGGCGCAGCTCAGCAGGCGGCTTCATCGCCCGCCCAGGGGACATTGGGGTGATTTGTTCCGTTGACCCCGGAGAAGAGTAGACTGAGTCTCGTCGCAGTCTACAACTTCCTGGTGAGGGGAAGAGGAGGGGCAGGCACTGATCTTTTCTCGCTGATGGCCAGTGACAGGGCCCGAGGGAATGGTCTGAAGTGGTGTCTGAGGAGGTTTGGGTTGGATATCAGGAAAAGGTTCTTCACCCAGAGGGTGGTTGGGCACTGGAACAGGCTCCTCAGGGAAGTGGTCACAGCACCAGACAGACAGAGTTCAAGAAACGTTTGGACAATGCCCTCAGGCACATGGTATGACTCTTGGGGATGGTGCTGTTCAAGGCCAGGAGTTGGACTCAATGATCCTAGTGGGTCCCTTCCAACTCAGCTTATGCTGTGATTCTGTGGCTAATCACCCCTAAGGCCCAGCCGTGCTTACAGGGGCATGGTGAAATCCATGTTTGGTGCCCTTCAGGGCCTTTTACTGGGACAGGGACCATCTGGCTCCAAGGTGTCACCTCCCATGCATTCGCACTAAATTCATCCCTGCTTGTTTGGCAAGAGGGAGGTGTTTGTACCCACCCTGACTGCCCATGGGGAAAGGCAGTTTGCCCCGTGTGTGTAGGTACAGCCGTGACTGCAGGGGTGGCTTCAGACCTGGGCACTTCTCCTTTCTCTAATAGATCTGGGAGTGCTGAGTAGCATCAAGACTTGCAAAGTATGCCTAAGCTTAAAATTGCTAAAAGCATCTCATTTTCCATAATTTGTTAAGTTTTTGTACTATATACAGTTATGTACGTTGACATTAGGCTTAGTCTTTCAGCTCTAATAGGATGGTGGGTTTGATTTCCTAGGGCTTCAGGAGTTTATATTAGATTTATTTTAACTGTCAGTGTACTCAGAAAAGAGTGGCACTTGCATAGTTTCTGACAAAAATCCGCATTTCCTGAAAAATAGCTACAGTGAAATGCAAATTTCCTTCGGAAGTGATTTTGATCCCTGTTGAAATGTTGTTGCTCTGCTTTCTATTTCAGTCGAGTTGCAAGATCAAGCTGTCACTACAACTTTCCTTTAAAAATAATTGCAAAGATGCAGCKTGTACGTAACTGCTGGTCTGTAGTGCTGCTGCGGCTCACAGCACGCTGAAGGTTACTGCAGGGCTGCCTCCTTGTGCCTGTTGTCATCTAACGAGGTTCCAAACGTGCAGTCTTGGGAATTTCTACACTGATGTTTCACTTGGCTGCAAAGGAAAGAAAAAGGCAACAGAAACTGTGAGCAATAAGCTCTTGAGTGTGCATTAATAATCTCCTTTATTCCATTAATGTGGCATTTCAAACAGCTGTCCAACTGAGCAGCCGACTTATTACACGTTCAAGGATTTTGACATGTTAACTGTTAAAAATTGTAAATTGGATACTTATTGCTCAATAATTTTTAAATTCTCATAAAAATTGACATAGTCAAATTGTTTTGGTTTGGTTTTTTTTTTTTAGTGAACGTGGCTTTAATAATTAATGCTAGTGGCAGTAAGAGCCTTACTTTTTTTTTTAATAAAAATGGAAAGATACTGCAATCACATGTTTTTAAGTTAAAATCTTTTTTTTTTTCTCTTTCCAGTCACACTAGCAGGAACATAAATGTTTTCCAACCCCCCAAAAAAGCGATAAATTAAAAGTTTACAGGGTTTTTTTACAAATAAAATTTCATTTCTAATTTTCATATTTTTGTATGTAGAAAGATAGTTTTTGTTTAATTTTAAGTCAAATAGAAATCTTTCTTGTCCTGTCTAAGTCACCCACTCAAAAATTTGAATAGCAAATATTGTATACTGATGATTCAATGAAAATTATGTATAACTACATTTCAGACAAAAAGGTATCTTTTTTTCCCATGGAAAGAAAGGATATGCTGCAGCTGAAGCTAGCTTCTAAGTTGCTCATTCATTAACTATTCATTAACACTCTTTTGTGTACAAATGTTCATGAAACAGGCTCAATATTATAATTTCTTTCTGTGACAATACAAATAGTTAAGGTACTTCAGGCTGGGCATGGAAAATAATTAACCAGCATGGAAAATAATTAACCTAACAGTGAGAAGTAAGCTCATTTCAGCTGACTGACAGGGTGTCAAAGTGCTCCAGACAACAGGAGATTGGAAAACCAAAAAGGACTAAGTTTTGATGCTGAATGCATCAGATGTATCTGAATAAATTTGTTGAATACTGGGGGAAGGGACAAAACATTCCCAATATTAAACCTTCAGAAATCCACAGCTGCTTGATCTCTTTGGGGTGAGGTTGTTAAATAGCAGTCAATCCAATTTTAACAAATCTGTGACAAAAGACATCGTTGTGCAATGAATTAATTGCAGAGATTACTGAGGTTGCAAATCCAAATTCCCAAAAATTGGCTGCAGCCATTTCAACAGAGACCAAGGAAGCTTTTGAGGAAGCCAGGGCTGCTGCCAGCAGAGCAGTGACTGAATCAAGCTGCCCAACCAAATGTCAAGGGAGAACACCAGTAATACTAGCTTCATATTTTCAGGCCTTATCTGTACAGGGAGTTAGCAGAGATTATCAATTTTAATTTGCTGTTCAGCTTTTAGTGGCTGCAGCAAAGACAAATGAACATAAATTATGTAGCAGGAAAGAGAGGTAAACACAGAGTTTTCCATGCTGCTGCATATCAGAGCTTGTGATGTTTTCTACTTGCATTTTTTTACCTCGACAAAATCTCCACCAAACATCTGTTTTTAGAAAGACCTGAGCAAACACCAAGTATTCTCATCTGGCCCCAGTCTGTGAGGTGGCTGTGGCCCAAATAGGAGCTGTGGTTAGTGACAGGGGTTGTAAATTGCACCATGTTGCATGATTAGACTACCCACTTGCTCCAACCAGAGTTGGGAGACCCTTGCTGCTCTGCAGCGAGAGGACAGACTGAGCTTGCAGGCAGAGGAGCATCATCCTGCGAGGTTGCCTGTGATAATCAACTCCAGGCTGGCTGAGCCTTGACCCTTAAATTGCAATAGAAACCGTCTTCCAGTGGTCGGTGGTTGTGGCAACTATTTCCTGTTGCATGCCTCTAATCCTCAGCAAAATTCCTGTAGCCATGAAAAAGACCAGGAGCTGCAGGAAAGCCTGAAGCTGCTTGTTAAAGACCATTGCTGCTCAGTGTAACACTGGACTCTATAGGAGCTAATTGAAGCTGTTTCTCAGCTCCTGCTTTAAGGACTTCTCTGGCATTGTTGTATGAGAGCTGCATTGTAAAGTAGTCTAGAAATCATTGGAAAATTGGCAATTATTGTAATTTCTGAAATATCCTTATGGATAGTTTTATTTAGCATTCAAAGTCCGTCTAAAACTTTGCAAAGGTGCAAGAGGTCCTTAATGAAAGGAACAAATGAAACTGGAGGTATATCTCAAAACGGTTTTATTATGTCTGGGAGTAATGCCTAAGATGAAGTCAGAAATCCCATGGCATTTACGGGCATATCAAACTGTGTGGACTGAACTGTGTTTTTCAGATTTGCATCCATAAAGCCAGCATCAAGGGATGATACATAACTGAGCAAAGATCCAAGACATGAAGGCAAGGCAGAATTTCAAGACACACATTGCAAGTCTTGAGTTCTGAACTATCCATCAAGATGTCTCTTTGTCAGGAAAAATTACTGAGTCCTTTATAACTACGTGCTTTGAAATCTGTTAATTTTACTACCCAACATGCCCCTTCTAACACGTACACAAAGAAAATTGTTTTTGCAAATAATTACCCATTTTTTGGTTGCTTTGCTGATCTCCAAAAAAAAATCTAGGTATAATAAACTGATAACCCAATATTTGCTGTATAATTTTAAAAATGGCATAATTGTCCCTTCTTTCAGTCTTAGTTTGGCATATTTTATTGCAAATTTAATAACTGTTAACAGTTGTTAGATTGCTGGCAACAGGAGAAGCAAAATATGAAAAGTCTTAGCAACAGGAAATAATTGCTTGACAGTGATTGCCCATCTCCCTAAACTATACAAAAATACCTTTATTTAATTTTAGAAAAAGTGCCTATACTCCTTTAAACGATAAAATCCTGACATGATGACAACATGTTGGCAGTATTTTTGGGGAAGCACATTGTGAAATGTTTGAATACTTGCACGCTACCCAAGCAGACATCCATTATGCCCTTATCAGTGTAATCTCTCTAGCAAACATCACTTCAATACCTAACCTGCCAACCTAAGTGGTCTGTGCACAAACAAGGCTATTATCAGAAAGAATACTTTTGTACCTACAGTGGAAAAATTGTAGGATCTTCACCAACAGAAAAAAAAGGGGGGGAAGGGAGGAATACTGTGTTAGAATAACTACTCTAGAGGTTTCTTGAAGACCTGAAAGGTTAATTCAGTGCTGCTTGTAGTAATATTAAAAGCAGTGTTTATCAATCGGAGAGAAGTCCAGAACACAGCAATAGTGTAGATACTGTAACATCCACTGCAGCTGGAGGGCGATTTAAAGAAGATAAAATGTTCTTTCACAAGTTAAATGTTGCATTACTATTTAAACTAAATATCCCCTTACATCTCATTGATTTTTGACAGCTTAAAGTGAACAAGATTCAACACAAACCAGGATGGGAAAAAAGAAAGGCTTTCCAAATAGATGGTCAGTTGGGGGCAGACATTTGAAAAAATGCATAAGGAATTTAACAATGGACATCTGGCAGCTCCATACAAATTTATATTCTAAATCATACAAACAGTTTTGGAATCCACTTTTATTTCATCCCTAGAAGTACAAAAATGGCTGTATTAAATTAGGATAAACAGTAATCAAAGATCTGCAGATGAGAAAATTTTTGAGCCAGAGGGATCTCCTGCTAAATACTGTTTGACATAATTTTTCATCATGTCTAACCACTTTTAGGATCTACCCCATCCTGCAGTAAAAAATTTTGCATTCTAACTTTTGGTGCCTGAAGAAATACCTCCTTAAATCTTAGTATTTGTTGTCATCATGTAAAATATGTAGGTCAATGTAATTTGAGGAAGTTCTATGTCCTGTATAGTAGCATTACCATTCAGATGCTGCATAGGTCCTTTTAAACTCTTTACAGGCATTGGCACTCACTGCCTTTTTACTGGAAACAAGTGCATGGAATGCCAAGTTTGTATTTCACTGCTGGAACAAAACCTATTTCATATTAACATACTAAAATCTCATCAAAACAAGATTCTGGAAGAAACCTTTGCTTTTAAGAAGCACCTGGAATGATGCTTTAAGTCAGGCTGCGCTGAATTATCATGGGAAAAAAAAGTTTGTGATTTTCACAATGCAAGTTGTTTCTTCCGGTGTTTCAAAAAACCACAAATGATCCAGGAACTTGTTGCACATTTAAGGAAACATCTGGTATTTTAAAATATTATATTACTCAATACACATAATTAAAATACTACATGCAGGGATAATGAGAGAAAAACCATGTGTTCCTTTCAAAAAAGGATATAAAAAGGTATAAGATGGGAGGTTAACATTATTAACATTAATATTAACATTATTAACATTAGTGTTATACTTGACAAGTATAATGTTAAGGCCAATTGGAACACTGAAGAGATAAAACTCAAAGATCTCCAAGAGGGAGGGAGGAAGAGACAGATGGAGAGGAGCACCTGGAAGGAAAAATTTTATCTTTGTTTTTTAGTGGTGTAGAGGCTATTTCTCAATCATCTAAATTTTAGTGTCCTGTATGCAAGCATCATAAGTTTAGCAGATGATCTGATTTAATAGAACAAAACACCTAATGAACACATTTTGTTGTTTGGATCAAATTTCCTCTCCATAAAAAGGTCATCCATAAAGCCTCCAAGTAATTTGAATAGTTGTGGTATTTCTGTTCTTCAGAGCTGTGGCAGCAATAAATACTCTGTGTTTCTGAAGTCTTGACCATCACAGCCTTCACTGGACAGCTGGTTTTGCAATCCTGAGAAGTCTCTGCACAAACACTTTTGAAAGCTCAAACACTGCTTAAGAATCACGTCTGTGTGTACATTTTAAATAAACCATGAATTTTAGAGCTAATAATCTCTAAGAAAGCTGACTAGAATCATGTTTTCTTGGGGAGACTATCTTTTCTAAGGGAAACAACTATCTAACATTAGAGACTTACATGTTAGTATCAGAAAGAAATGCCTGTCCTGTCACTGCCATGTCAGCCTGTGCCCGAGTTGCTCGCTGGTGCACATCTCTTGCTCACCCATTCTGCTTCTGTGCTTCTTCTGACTTGATACACATACAGAGAAATTCACCAAGCAGGTGGACATGGTCTTGTGATAGGAAATGTTCACTCTCCAAACAGTCTGAGTTGGTGTGACCAGCACCTGAGCTCACCAGTACTCCCTCAAACCTGGAGTCTTCAACTCTGCTTTGTCATCCAGCTAATCTGTGCTGCTTCCTCTCAGGATCCCACAACAAAAGAATACCCACGGAAGTTCTGGGAGAATATTTTAGTATTATTCTTTTGGGCTCCATTATTTGCCCCCTCTGCGTTTATGCAAGCAGATATTTAGAAATATTTATAAAAGTCCAAGAGATTGAACAATTGTTTCTGGTAGAGCTGTTCCAGAGTCATAAAATGAAACCATTTTCTGGGACATGGCCCAGGCAAGAAGCCCATTAAGAAAGGGAAACAGTGGATGCTTAAATAAATATTTTTGGAGAACCAGCATGAAGTCTCTAGCAGGGTGCTTACTGCTGAATCCCTGCTACTGTATGGCCTGGGCATATTATGCCTGACCCAGGTATCATCAAAAGACTGTCTAGAGATTCACTAGAGCTAGGTGTCAGGAAGAACAGCTATTTCTGACTGTGGAGAATACCAGGAAGTGCATTCTTCCAAGTTTGATAAAAAATCTATGCAATATACCCTAGACATGACCTTCAGAAGCCCAGAAGATCACAAGGCAGGAGAGGGATAGGGCAACCAAATCCTTAAGATGAAGTAACAACCTGCTTTGAGAGTCAGAAGTCATTGCCCATATTCTTCTTGCCATCAAAACTCAACCCACTGCTTTACTTTCAGAGCAGAATTTGAGTATATCATTATGAGTAATCATTATGGGAATTTGAGTATATCATTAGTTGATGGACAAAGGACTGAAGTCGGCAGGCGGGGCTGACAGACCCCATCTAGGGAACACGTGCTAACGTGGTGAGTTAGTCAATGCTGGCTCCACAATCAGTATAAGGAGTACTAAAAACGTAAGCCTTTCAGTGTCTGCTATTCTGCTTTCATACCTTCCTGTAGCCTGTAAGAGAAATGGAAGGCAATACTCCTGCATCTATTCAGGAAGCAGAATAACAAAAACCAGGTCTTTAATAAACGGAGCAGCCACTCCTCTGCTGACTCGAAGCCAGCCCTCCAGGCAGCAGGCTCTTAGCCCATTCACTGTTCAATCCACTTTTTGTTTCAGCTTAATTTACAAATGAATCTTCTGAGGAGTAAAGTATCCTTTATAAAACTCCCAAATCACTTATGTCAAGTTTGTTAAGAAACTTCCTTTTGCAGATGTCTAGGGTACACTAAATCAGTAATTCCCTTATGTGGACATGCCACAGCCAGATTATCTTCAGATGTCAGAGACACATTTGCTCGTTCCATATTTGCTTCCCTTGCCAAAACTTGTTTGTTCCCAGTTTCTCAGTAGCCCATCACGTATGAGAGAGCAAATCTTGGCTAGGCATCACTCACTGTAGGATATGTAATGCCTATATGCCACAGTGTTGCCTTCTCATATGAGCTCTTCCTGCTAGGACTTAGAAGCTGGAAAAAAGGAAAATATCTCAAAAGGCAGATGTAGGAGATTTACCTGACAAACAAATCCTCCAGAGCAAAGCTTAAAAACTAATTTTTACACTAAGTTTTCTCTTCATGTTTTTGTAAGAAAATATGAAGAAAAATAAACCAAATCTATTTTATCATCAACTTTTGTAGGGTTTCTTTAGACTGTCACTTTTTAAAAACTAATATGTTCAACCAAACCAAACCATGCATTTGACTTGAGGGAGGTTGAATTGACTCAACCAGGATGTTAGTGGTGTCTAAAAGTCATTTTATCCTCACCCCAAAAAGAAACATGGTGTGGTTTTAGTTAAAGTTTATTTTTGTCTAGGGTTCCTTTTTCATGAAAAGTTCCAAGAGCTCTATGTACCAGATGTGTTGTAAACATAGTTTACAAGTTGTTAGTAAATCAGTTTGTCTCTGAAGAATTGCTTGTCTGTGGAAGGTATCTTTGCAGAGGAAGCATTTGAACAGTAGTGACAGCTGGCATTTTGAAGATGGCAAAGCATTTGTGCTAAGGCACTTCTCTGTTAGCTACCCTGTTAGACATGTTTAGTGTTGATAATCACAGTAGCGTTCACTGACAGTGAGTTGACTCATAGTGATGCCCTGTGACACACAGTTAGAACTGCTAACCAAAGAGCTAGACAAGACTTTATATTTTGAACTTAAAAATCTTTTTTTAATCTAGCCTATTTAGAAAAAGATCAAGAGTATACTTTTAATTGCTCTCCATGGAGAAGAGGGATCGGGCAACCAATTCCTTAAGAGGAAGTAACAATGTGCTTTAACTGAGTCAGAAGTCATTGCCCGTATTCTTCTGGTTTAGCAATCCACCATGCCCCATGGGCTTTCAGATCATGTACAAAGAATTATGAAACAAGAAAAACTGTGGGCATAGCTCCATGTTCTTCCTGGCATTCTTAGAGAGCAATGGGAGTGTCTAAGGGGATTCAGTAAAAGCAGATTAACTTTTCCACAGTAACAACACGGACTATTTCTCCATGTAGACAACAAGGCATACTTTCTTTGCCTGATACCTCACAGAGACATTTCCTCTGGCTTTTGTTACAGCCCTCTTTACTAGCACAATGTATAGTACAGGAGCACCAAGCCTCTCACTTTCCATGTCTCTCATTGTTCTAAAATGAGGAAATCCAACTCAGCAACCTGAGATCAATCAGGAAGACCGATCTGATAAGGAGGCTGACTTACACAGGACCAACACCTGGGGCTCCCACTGTGACCTGGTCTCTTATCACAACCACCAGTTCCAAAAACGTGCTAGTCAGTTGGCACCAGGTAATAAAGTAGGATGAATCGCAAACACTGATGGCAGTGCTGCTGCCCTTGTACTCCATCCAGTCTGTACTTTGTTCATAAAAGCCTACATGTTAGCAAGTATTTTTATTTTTTAGATTCTCCACTAGTTATTGGAAGATAGATATTAATGGAATTAGTTTCGAGGATGCAAGGAAGATATTACTATACTTCTTTCTGTATGTCAGCTTAAAGCCTCAAAGTACATGCCACACATCAGTCTTTTTACAAGTTTTATATGAAGAACTGAGCTAAGTAAGCATTCATTGTACCCTATGAACTACATAAATACTGAATCCTTGCACGGTTTACATGAAAAGTATTTGGAGTAACATTTTTAAGGTTAAAAGCTACAAGGCAGTAAATCTGTTCATCCTTCCCCTTTATGGTATAAAAATCCAAAGCTCCAGCCTACCAGTTTCTCTCATGCATTGGCTCAAGCATATAAAAATATTTCCCTCTGATCTTTTGTTTCCGAGGGTATTTATCAGCAATTGATGTTTATCTTATGCATTGTGTATCCCCTAGATAAATGAAAGGTGGACAGAAAGGTAGAATATTTCTTTCAGCTACTCTGGAAGTCTGCAAATGATAAAACGGGCAGGTCTTTTCACTGTCCAGCATCCTAGGATGACAGCTGAGAAGTCTTCTGTCACTAATGAAATAATACTGATGAATAGTGATCAACTGCTGCATCCTGCATCCAAAATAACAAAAGATATAGGGACTCAGCTATTATGATAGTCACCTAATAGTCACTCGGCCATCATTTCTCACATCTAGGTAATTTAATACATTTAATTGCCTTTGGTCTCTTGCATTTCTTCTCTATCTTCTGACTGACTACTCTCAGTAGATATAAATAGAAATGACCTGCAAGGCAGCTTCTCTGAAATGAAAGCTTCTGAGCAGACCACATCCTCCATCATGTGCCTGGTCTCCTTTTAGCCAGGCTGCCTTGGCCCAGTCTCTGTGTATATTCCAACAAAAATTCATATATTTTTTCTTATGAAGAGTTGGAATAGGATTTTGGCAATGAAAGCAAGGACAACAGCATGAGTTTTGGATGTGCTGAAGAGGAGAGTCATGGCAGAAATGCTGTGCTGGAAAAAATTTCCTGTCCTCAGGAAATTTTTAGGACTTCAAAAACTTTCACATTCTGCACCAGGTCAGAGCCATCTTTCAGGTGTGGAGACCCATCAGACAGAAAAACCACAAAACAAGTAGCAGATTTGTTGTTAAGACACTTACTCAAGTTATACAAACTCTGGCATCAAGTTCATGCCTGCAAGCTGTTCGAGCTCTGGATTTTGTCACCTCAGCAGGCCATGGAGCAATGTGGCTGTCAGCCAGGATTCAATGAGTTCATGTTGTTTGTCAGCTCAGGAGAAGCCTGAAAGAAAAAGTCGTGGAGATGATGTGTTGGCATCTAACCTTGTTCTGAAAATTGTTTGGCTGACAAAGCTGTGTTGGGACGGCACTGAAAGCAAATTCAGACTCTGCAAAATTATTTAATTTCATGGATCTGACTAATTCATACAAAAAAAAAACCAAACAAAAAAACAAACCAACACCAAAAAAACACCAAAACCCAAATAAGTTTTATTAAGCTTTTTCTAACCAACTCTATCCATGCCCTTTTCCCCTAGCTAGTCAAAAGCACTTTATACAGATATTTTCTGGCTCAGCATGACATCTGTCATTCTTCCCAACCTCACAAACACAGCTGGAAGTAAAGCAAGTAGGGAATACTGTTTTCCTATCCACATGTTCAGGAACATGATTCACAAGCAATCAAAGTAGAGTGGGAGCTAGGACTGATGAAATGGCAGCACCAGCAGTGTTCGTACAAATCCTGGCCACACAGATCCTTTGTATTTAAATTGCAGTAAACCCGGGCAAGTTTCTCAAGTTACTGGTTGACAAGGACTTGAGGTGTTAAACATCCCTAATCACTGTCTCAATCAAACAGATCTTTACTTTCTAAAGTAAAAATGCCTCTTTTTTGTCTTCATTTAATCATTATTCACTGAGGCAAAGAACACAGACCCAATTGAGTCATTGAGGCAGTCGCCTGCTGTTGTGGGTAACTGTCTAATTCAGGCTGATTCAGAGGTTGACCAAGCTCTTTACTTTAAAGTATTTTTGTTCATCCCTTGCAATTTTCATAGAATAGCTGTTCCAGAAGCTTACTGGTGAGAGTCTGTCTTCTCATTTCCAGTTGGAATCTACTGCTAGCAAATTTATGTATCCTTATAATTATTTGGTGCTAACATTCTTCTATACTATAAATTACTCTTTTTAAATTTCTCTGCTGTTCATCACTATTATCACTCCTAGCAAAAAAGCTAAAAAGAGTGGTTTATCTCCTCTTGGGTTCTGAGTTTGCTCTGCTAAACAATAAAAGGTTTTAAAATCTCTTATTGTTTGTGAAGAGATTAAAGTAGGTAAGCATATAGAGACTTAATTTTCCGTATCATATCAGAGCCTTCCTTTGCTCTTGCTCCAAAGTGAAATCACCACTTCAGGAACTGGAATTACAATGTTCCCTTACATTTTGAAGCCCCTTTCTAATACTAAAAAACAGCAAAACTGTATCATCAATGTGCATTAGCCAGCCTTACATGAGCTCTACTCTGTCTCTGCCTACAATAACCACCTCTGAGGACCACGTGGACCACTATTTGTCAAGCTGTTTAGCTACTGACAACTGGCAATCCAAGGCAGGGAAGTGTCACCAGTGACAGTCACACCCTTTTTCCCCTTGAAGCAAGTTTTTTGTTATATGAGAGTCTTCTGAAGCCCTGTGTGCGCTCTGTACAGGCTTCAGGATGACTAAGGCCACTTTATTGGAAGTTTCACTGCCACCAATGGTCATTCCAGGTCTATACACAATCTCTGTGCCCCCTAGTCTGAGCTGGCCAAACCCGTTAGTAGCTATATGTGAAACCATTCAGAATTGATATCTGAAGAAGAAATTATGCCATTCTTCATTTCCTCTCCTCTACTTGGCCATTAGGGCACCACTGTGGTCACTCAGTGCAACGAAGCCCCTGTGGTCGTATAAACACCAATACACATGGGGCACCTCATTTGCGTTCAAAGCAATGAGTACAAGTTGACAGCAGTTCACAAATGACACTGAGCAGTTAAAAAGAAGATGGATTATCAGAGACCAGGAGGAAATCACAGTTTTCTTCAGTTTAACCTCAAACCTCAGTAAACAATCCAAGATGTCACACAGGAAAAACCTTGAGCATAAACAAGACACTGATGTGTCATGTCCCATATGTCATTATCCCATGCTATAGCTGTCCAGAATAGCCGTGCAGCTTGCTTGGACAAGAAGTAGACTGTGGATTTAGTGATTCATAAAGCAGAAGCTTTAGCCAGAACAAACTTTGTTCAGTGCTATTTTACAGTGCAGCTATTCGGCATTAATCACATATAATAGAAAATAGAAAATCAATTTCTATGAAGAAATATAATCTCTCTTACAGAGGGTTTCATAGAGGTCCTGAGTTATTTCAGAAATCAGATTTCCTTTTGACTTTATGTCATGCATCAACTGTGTTTCAAAAGATCCCATTTTTTACAGCAATCAGTCAGCAAATTTGTCAAGCAATATTGCAGCATTATGTCCATGGTTGTATTAGGTTATTCATAACTGGGAAAGAAGGAACTTTCCATAACTGCACTAACAGCAGGTAGCAATTTCTCCCTGCTGCTTTGAAATATACACTGCTTATTATGCGAGATACAAAAATATTTTATTCTATTTTTATTTCTATATAAAGCTTTCACATTGCTTTTATGCACTTCTTTTGGTAACATTTGGTAGCTTTTAATAGCTAGAACAGTTGGCAGTACCCCTGACAACATTTCTGCTGGATTATTTCTCTTGAGCATTTTGCTTGTGAGGAAGACATGTGTGCCCTCCACAGCCCATGGTCTCCTAAGGAAACATTACAAGTCCTTTTAGAAACATGCCTCACTGCCATCTCCTTTCCCACCAGACAGCATCCTGTTTGCTGTCACTCGGTCTGACACTACCTTTAGGAATCAAGATTACAGGGAATTGTTAGCTGCCAAACCACCAAAAGCAAGTTTGGTATGCCAAACAGCACCTGAAAGTTGTTGAAAATGTTCAAAAATTAAAATTTACTGAAACAAACATGAGCTCATATTATGCGTGTTTCTTAAGCCCATGCAGCTAAACAGTTTCCAAAACTTTGTACTGCTCACAATACTGAGTTGCATACCACACAAAATGCAATCTAACTCATAACTGAGTAAAGGAAATGAGACAAGATTTCTCATTCTGTGGAAAGAATTAGAGTAAGCAACAGCCTGGACTCACCTTTCCCATGGGTCTGCAGTTAAGCTTTTAAAAATACCAAGGAACAAAAACTTCAATATTCTGTTTTTTTCTGCATTCAGACAGTGTTTTTTTTCTGACCTTCATCCTCTTCGTAACTGAAGACTGATCTGGAATGCTTAACGGTGCTAGGGAGATATCCAACATCTGTAATCTGAACAAAAAGTTTAAAAGAATATAAACTAGTGAGATTAGAAGATGTGGACCATGCCCCTTGGGAAGAATGGAAAGGAGGGCTGCAAGCTAACCTGTTTGGAATATGCTACTGGCATGAAAATGTGTTCCCAGATGCAGAAAAGGCATCCTTTTGCCTAAAATGAAGCAGAAATTCATAAGGAGAAATTAAAACTTACTGTAATTTCTGAATCATGTTTTGCATTCTTGGCCGATGGGAATATCCTTCAAATGTTCTGGAGATGATAGAAATCGTATTCACAGCTGTAGTTTTGGTAGCTAGACACAAATCCATCAGCTTTTCCCCTGAAAACAAATAGGAATGGTGAAAAAAGTCCAAACTGGTACAGCTGAATAGATGGTAATTACATTCGCTAGCTTGCCTGAAAAGCAAACAGAGTTTTTTCCTTTCCAAATGGTTTTCCTCAGCAATTCCATGTAAGTCCTCTTTCTTCCCTGGGAAGGGTGGTTATTCCTGAGATTCAAGAGAGAATTCTGTGGTATGACCCGTATATGATAATAAGAGAGCAGAAGGATTGGACTATCTTTTCTACAAGAAAAGCGACTGGGAGTCCCTGGGAGAGAACTGGGACTGGCCATCCTGGAGAAGAGAAGGCCCGTGTGAGTTTGACCAATGTGTGCAAATACCTGAAGGGAGGGTGCAAAGAGGATGGAGCCAGTCTATTTTCAGTGGCACTCGGTGACAGGACAACAAGCAATGGACACAAACTGAAACATAGGACATTCAACTTAAGAAAAAAATGCTTTGGTGTATTAAGATCCACAATGTTTGCAGTGATCTATAAAATACATCTAGACTAACCTTCAGGCTACATACAGGTCTTTTCAGGTTTTGCCTCCATCTTACCCTATAAGTAGTCCTTGTAGGCATCCAGAGATCCCCCTGAATTACTGTGGATATCCCTTCTGTAGCTGGCTTAGAAGAGCACAGGTTACTAAAGGAGAGAATGAGGGGCGAAAAAACTGGGGGTTTTGATTTAAGGAAATGACAGAACTTAACTTTGGCTCATGCCACTATCAAATTGTGGAGCCAGACCAAGAGCTCATTTTTCTTCAGCCATAGAGCACCACAGACAGTCATGCAAGTTGTTAAAAAACCCTCAGTTGCCTTTTTTTTGTATGCCTTGCAGGCACAGCTGGAGTTGGTATGGTTGGCAAATCCGTTTGTGAACCGTTGGTCTCACTGAAGTCATGAAGTGGTCAAAATTCACTTGTCCAGCCATGGCCCTGCTGAGAGGGTGGTTTCTAAATCATCTCCTGCTCTCACTGTAATTATGATTCTGGAATCTATTGTTGAGGTACGACCAGGCAGAGAAATGCCATTCTTACTGCCAAATATCAGATTAGTTGAGTCTCTTCTTTGGTAGGAAGGAAAGACTGTGCCTGCCATCTGCCCAGATGAGGCCACCCTGCCTCTTGACTTGTAACACCACTCTGTACAGACCCTAATCTTGTGCAAAACCACATATCCTTTTAGGCAGTTGTTCCATCTGTTGGGCAGCAATCTGACTCACTGGTAAGAGGCAAGCTAGACACCAAACAAAGCTCTGCAAGTTTACCTTCCCTTGAAAAGCCTCTGGAAAACCAAGATGCTCTTCCTCCCAGCCACATTTCTCTCACATGGGGTAAGACCTGGAGAAATGTACTTCTTCGCAGCCAGTCTTGGGAAGCACTTGCTCTCCTCCCAACTCCCAACCATTACAGGCAAAGCAGGCTGTGGCTGAGCTTCTGGGACAGTGGGCAGGTTGGTTTATGTGACACATCAGTTGCCAAGTCTCCTTCATATACATTCGTAAGCAATTTGTGTCCTTGGCACTTCTCGCTCTTTAAGTGTGGTTGATCTCAAACCCAAAAGTGTCCCAAGTCCTGACCCTGCAAATACCAAATTACATTCCATCCAGTACTTTGCATCATTCAGAGAACTGAACCAGAGAACTCCTGTTCTTTGTTTCATGCTTCAAGGTCTGGGAAGGAACTGTATTTCCTGCTACTTTCAGACTATGGTAAGGAAAGTGATTTCAGTAGTCTTCACTTCCACCTCCCCAGGGGAATTGTGATGGGACAGGGAAGTGCTGCTTTATTAAGAGAACACTTCTGAGCCATCACTTTTCCCAAGACATTGGGTCCAGAGGCATGACAGATTTGCCTCCATCCCTATTGTCAGCTTTTCACCCAGAGATAGTAATGGCCCCACTGCACAGAAATGGCACAGTTAGGGTAGAAAAAAATCTGTACTTATAAACACAATTGCACATTTTGCATATGAAAATTCCGTCATCCTACGTACAAACATTGCAGGACCAGTGCAGGAGGTAATTTAAAAAACCCATTCCTTTCTATATATATCCATTGACATTATTCTCCTTAAGAGAGGATGTCCAAGGTAGGAGTAAAGGGTATTCTGTGCCACTTCAATGTCTACATTCAGCTATGAAGGTACTTCAGTGAGGTACTGACAAAAAGCCAGTGGTCTCTATAATAAATATGAAGTGAACAAAAAAGGTTTGTTTTATATGGTGACAGTCTCACAGAACCAGGGCACAGTGTTAGGGAAACATTAGCACTTACAAAAAAGCCATCAGTTAAGCTTTTCCTTGCTCTGGCTTTTCTAGAGCAGAATTTATTATTACTCTGCCTTGCTACAGAGAAAAGACTAGATGTAGGTAGTGCCATATATCTATATTTGCTTAGAGGTTTGGTTCTAATACTCTAAAACTCAAAATGACCCAAGCATAAGAGAGGGAAACAGCAAGGTCCTCCGGAGTTCAGATTTTCAGTATCTACAGGAGGGCTCAGCTTCAATAATGGTCTATGGAAAATCATGCTTTACAGAATTTACATTTTTAATTCTCACACATGAGGTGGCTCTGAGAGCTTGGACTCAGGAACATCTGCTTTTACAGTCAGCAGATTAATTTGTGCATATTCCACTTCAGATTCAGGGGTTTCAAAACTGGCTTTAAAACACAGAAACAAAGGGCTTGCCATTTTGGGAAAGATATACTCACATCACCTTGGAAACAGAAGTTTGAAACTTTTACAAGCAGCATGACTTCTTAGTTTTCAGGACAAAGCAGAGTGGTTAACAAAGGAGGATTATGTTTTTAAATTAAATATGGTGGGTTTATTATGTGTTATTGCCTATTTGTTGTTTCTTTATTTTAACTTTTGAATTTCTCAGCATTTCAGAGCAAAAAAAAAAACAATCCATTTTATACATTCAGTCACTGTTCTTTTGTCCTGCTTTTCTACAGTAAGGAAGGTGACCCAAGTAAACTTCTCACAATGCCACATACAGTGTCACTGCCTTTTAAATGCAAGGGAGATTATTCCTCTCCTACTCTCCTCTACATAGCAGAACTTCCATATATTTGATAACTTTAATGAAGAATAAGTATTCTTTCCTTTTGTAATGCAAACCAGGACAACCGGTTGAGAGCCTTGAAATGTAAGTGACTGAAATGTTCGAGACCATGGTTATTTGAATAAAATTTTTTTTTTAGATTCTCTGAATGACTGCGCTGTAGTTTGTAGTTTTGGTGGCACATTAATTCTGTTTGAGGCAGCCATTCATTTCCACCTGCATGCAAATTGCAGAAGTTACTCTATTTCAAAAAGGGAAAGTTCCATATAAATGTCTTAGGGAATTGTGTAAGTTTCAGACTATATCTCCACTGATAATGTAACCATATGTACACTGTATTGGGTGTTTTCCTATTAACTGGAAGGATTTTTTTATTTTTTCTTTCTATAAATGGATGACACAACACCCTAGATGAACTTAGTAATCACGGGGGAAAGAAAATTTTCCATGACTGTTCTCTAACTAACAAAAAAGTTCATCAGGTTTAACGAAGCCAAAAGCAGTTTATAGCAGAGTTTATGTTATGGGATGTGACAGAAGTTGCATGGTAGTGAGTTGCAAAAGTGCGAATTGGAGACTCTGCAACATGAGGAGCGTACCGGGCCATCAGTGCCAAGGAAAGAATAAAGGGCTAAGAAGTCCTTTACTTATAGAAAAATTTCAGTTAGATATGCCTATGTAATCGCTATACTTTTATCTGTAAATGACCCACTATACCTTTGAATACTAGATATTATGACAGCTGAATGAATAGTTGGGGGAAATAAATATGACCACAGCAAAATCACTTTCATGTTTGCTTTCTTACAGTAACTGCAGCTTCAGACTCCATTACCACAGAAGTTTGTGTAAAACCCAAATATATGATAAAGAGCCTCTTGTGTTAGGTGCTATATAAATACAGTTTTTGTCAGCAGGGATCTTTAGACAGAAGGGCTCGACTTCCATCAGCAGGATGGAGTGCTTTTGGGGAGAGGCTAGACATTTGGATAAATAAGAATATTGAGGAATCTTGTGAAGGAGAACAATGAAATTATTTTGCTGCTATGAATTTTGTTGCCAAGTCCAGTACCTGTCATGTATAAGAACATGGATGAAATTAATTTTCAGAAGTCTGCACAAACCTCAAAGATATTATTTCATCATGCAGGTACCCAAATATACACATAATTCAAACATGAGTGTAACTGTTCACAAAGACTTTGCTGCACCAGAAATTCATTTTCATAATTGAACTAGAGTAGTGGCCTGAAGATTGTATTGCTGACACAGCTGGTGAAAAGTTAACTCAAATTTAAATATATCAAGTCACAAGAACATCACAACATTCAAGCTAGTTCTACATCAAATTGCTAATGTAAACATACCAAATATACTCATCATAAACTGTTTCTTCTTATCTTTGAAATTAATTTTATAATTGTAGAGTAGTTAATGTACATGCTTTAACAAGTATGTGTTGTGTAGATTTATTGACTGGAGTTAGGGTATGATTTACCATGCAGCAAAAAATCAGTTGTCTTCTTAATTGGGGCAGTTTAGCAGAAGTCTCTGATTTAGATGTCACAGCACTGCAGGGTGGTAAACTACAATTCCATGTTCAAGGAGATGGTGCAGTGGTTTAACCAAGATCAAAATCTTTACATTCAGCTTGGTCCCACATTGTGATTCTAAGATCAGTATTGCTAAACAATGTCTGGTGTGTCTGCCTACATTGATCATCTAAGACTTGGGGGAAAAAATGTCCTGTTGTGGGTTTGGAGTTTTTGCGCAGAAAAAATTAAAAGTTTTAAATTTCCCTCTTTAAACAGACATACCTCCTTCAGTCCACAATTAGTTGTATGGATTGAAACACTTTGACATGTTTCTTTAAAATGCCCCCAATATGCCTATAAATCAGACAAATGACCAATTGTCTGCTGCTATTCACTACTATTACTGTATATATAATATATAATACATTGTGTATTTAATATATTAATATAATTTATTAATTTTTCTATAATAAAAATATATTCTGTATTTTGAAAGCCTGGCTCAACAATGATGATTTAATTCACTTTAGATAATTTTATGCATAATTTTTATTCAAATTTTATTGGCATAAAATACGTGACTGAAAAACACAAATTTGAAAAATATTCCCACATACTTTAGCAAGGAAAAAAAGTGAAATCAATTAAATTTTCTTTCTTCCAAGACCTGACACTTTTTTCAAAGATAATCAGATACTTTCAGTCTCAAATATTGGCAAAAATGTCTTTAGCTGTAAGATCTCAGAGATGGATTGATTTCTTTCCTGGTAGAAGTCAAGCCCGGTTAGCAACTCCACATCCCGAACACGTGCAGAATGAGCCTGGACTCTTTCTTCTACCCATTCAGAAAGTGTCTTATTTTCCTGTCAAAACAAACAAGAACAATGTTGGAACACAAAAAAGGCCTTCTGTTGTTTGGTGGTGGTGTTAGGCAATTACCAGCGTTTGACAGACTAAAGGCCTCCAGTTGGTAAAACTTCTTTCAGGCTTTCCTAGGCGTCTTTACAGCCTTGCTTTTAGGGATCTCAATTTAAACAGAATCAAATGGATGTCTCCTCTCCCTACCTCTCCACTTCCAAAGTGACAACGAAGCCAAATTACGCTGAAATGGCAAGCATGACTTTTAACTACGAAATACATTTGAGTCACGTTTCAAACACACAAATAAGGATAGTTTTAGTTCCAGTACAAATTAGCTGCAGTGCTCAGGCCAAACAAACAACAGGCACCTGACAACCCGAACAAAGTCCTTACAGCAGCTCAGTCTTGATTGTTGGACAGCAACAATAGTAGCTGGTTAGATGGAGAAAACAATGGAAATGTAACCACTAATCAATTAAAAATGTTATTTTCAGTTCTTTTACTACAAGGGTTTTTTTGCAAACAGACAGTAATTTGCTTTTCCATTAACAATATCTGCTTCTGGCACAAATGATCCATTAAATTTATGTTACTGCAAGACACAATGAATATAAAGTGCAAAGATATTTCGGGTTTATTGCTAAACTTTAGAAACGAAAGTCAATTTCTAAAGTATAAAGACTAATTCATTCTAATTATTAGTCAACCCTCAACTACAAAAAAGATCACAGTGAAGTTGTGGATTATCCACACTACAAGTGAGGAGACACAGAACTTGTTTCCAAGTAGCGCAAACTTGCACCTGTCTGGAGTTATGAGTTCAGAGTTATAAATAACCTAAAAACTGGCTCTGAGGGCCAGTTCAAGTCTGTGCAGCTGTACTTGTGTAATACACACACTGAGTTAAGGAACCTCCTGCAACCCAGAGTTTGTGGAATAGACACTCAGCTGGCTCAACAATACATATTACACTCAGATAATTTATTTTGTTTGCTACAAGGCATAAGATTTACACTGTCAGTGGTGAATATAGATTTTATTTAATTCAGGTGTGAATTTCAACTGCAGAATCATCCATCCAAATGCCTGCTGTATAATTTCTCATAGAGGTGGAACAAGTGATGGAAGGAATTTTCTAGCACACTGAAGGGAATAACACTCAAAGTCCTCTGATACCTCTGGAGTAAGTTTATCCTGCAGCCTTCCATAAAGGTATCTCATCCCCCTGTTGCCTGTGCTGCTGTTCTCAGCCCTTCTCAGGTGACAGGATTTCCAAGTCCTCTTATCAAACCTTCCTTTCCTCTTCCTTGCATCGTATCAGCTCATTAGTTTCCAGCTACCTCTCCTGGAGCTCATGCTCTTCCAGTGATTGCTTTAACTCTTGACTCACTCTCAACTCATGGGGAATGAGTCAATTTAACAGACTTCTAAAGATTCTCCAGATGACTGGATTCCAATTGGCATCGATTCACAAAGCTGATTGGCACACAGGAACACAGAACTATACTTACAGCACAGCTTTCAGTGTTGTCAGGTCGATGAGGAATGATAAAAGACAAAGCATCCAAGGACTCTGAACAGTTCAGCGGAGTATTGGCTTTGTTCTGGCAGCTAGTCAGAATCACGAAGTAATGGGTTGGAACAGGAATTTTTGTATTGTTTACATACCTACAAAACGAACATTAATTAAGAGATTTATTGAGATATGAAGTATTAAAACCACTGATGCAATTAGCAATTTATAGAATTTGTCTCAGCATAGATCTTTCAATACTATATGATTTAAATTCCTTTTATAACTGAAAAAATACCTGATGGGATAGACAGCCTCACTATCTATTTCATGAACAGCCAAACATGTATGGATTACTCCATTTGCTACAAGCAGTCCCACTGAAACAGGACTGCTTACATGGTCAATACTCTATTTTGCCAAAGCCAGAGACCTCTACATCTGGAAGAATCAGGGTAGAGCATCATATTTGCCCTTCATTATACTAAGAATTTCAACCACAGGAATTGGAGGAGAGTGATGAGAAAATTAACTTCTGACTTCTTGCCATTGAGAAATGCCACAATGATGACTTGTGGCTATGTGCTGTAGAAACCAGTTTAGGATACCCAATTAAAAATGTCTTTGCTGCCCTTTTCTCACTATTCAGCAAACATGGTCACTTTTGTGTATAAACTGATAAGGAGCTGAATGCTTCCCAAGCTTTCTGTACATCTTCAGTATTCAATAAATCACCATCTCTGAAATTATTATACTGCTTCATTTGACTGACTAACCATGCTGAATAAAACATGGTTATTCCAAACTGGAGGCAGCATTATGTGGTCAACTGGGTATTACAGCATTCTGCTTGGAAGGAAGTTGTAGTCTCTCCTCGCTTCCACCCTCCTACTACGTGGCAGAGCTGATTTTCCCATTCTCAAACTGTTTTTAACAGATGTGGTCAAGTCTAGCCTTGAATAAAACATCTCCAGTGACAGATTCAGCTGTGCAGATTTCCCAGCACCTTTCTACTTCATAAATGCCTTTACCGTCACAAGGCATTTTCCCTAATCTACGATGTTGTTCTAATTCTGTTTTTATTTCCTTCTGTCCTTTGTCACTAACATAAATAATTGGTCTTTATCTTTTATATGTACCTCAAACATGTCAGATGTGGAATTGAGCTGTGTGAGCCTAGCTATGCAAAGGTGCCTCTCAGGAATGCTACATTTTGCATGCCCAGTTACACCATTCAGTGAAGGCAAACACACAAATCTTATCTTTGATAAAATAAATCAGTTTGAGACAAACAGGTGAGTGAGCACAACATGAAAGTGAGAAAATTATGGTTAAGCATGTCTTCTGTGGACTTAAATGTTATATATTCTCCCAGCACTTCCGTTGCAGAGGCCCAAAATCTAAAATCTAGGTATAATCTTGGGAAACTAATTACTAGTCTGTATCTGTGCATGTGTATAGAGATACATATGTCACTGCAAAGCTTTCTTACTTTTTACTTGAACTTCAATTTCTACAGTACTGTCTCTGTTTGCAACAGCATTTGCTGTTGTATGAATAATAGTGGATGTAGGATTATAAAGAGAATACTCCATTCTCCGTGATACTTGTTTCCCGTTCTTTTAAAATACTAGTTTGTTTGTGTGGAAACACAGAGGAAATCACATAGAGTTTGACTTCTGGCTTTTCCATGTACTTACTGCTTTATTTCATCAAGATTATCAAAATGGCCATCATAATTGTAGTCGAACACTGGTCCACTGATAACATTTACCCCATTCCTTTCTCTAGCATACTTCCAAAGAAGCACATTATGGAAATAGTCCCATATGTCTGTCATAAAAAGAAAATAAAAGAAAAATTAATATAAATTCAAAGTAATTTCACCACTAAAGAACAATAGCACATTTGTGATTTCTCTATAGATTAATAATAAAAAGTTCAGAACTAAACCGCCTGTAAAATCAACCTGCAATGTGCCAATTAGTAGGAATGGTTTTGTAAGAGGAATATTCACCACCTGAGTGTTAGTTTAACTGTACAGAATTCATACCAAACATCGCTAGACAATTTGGCTCATTTCATAGACGGCACAGAAAATACAATTTGTATTCGAGAAAATACAATTTGTAGGATATAAGCTAGTGAGACTACTCAAATATTTACAACTAGCATGGCAAAAAAAMCAGATGGGTTCAGGGCATTCTGGGCATCTCCTATTGACTTCTCTCGAACTCTTGTAGTTTTCCTTGAAAGATTAAAGACACTTAGGTCTTCCGGATTTCTGGTTTTTTATATKACATGAGTGAATGAATAAATGCGGTCTGAACGTATTAGAAAGGTAGTTATATCACTGGTTTTTTTCCAGCTTTTTCCTTACACWATTCCTCTTTTTATCCATTTTCTAAGAAAATGAGCCTAGGCCTAAGAGTAAAACAGGATCACAGGCAGTTGTAGAAAATTTCTTATCAGTGATTACAAACAAATGAGAGGGAGGCTGGATGGGAAGAGTTAATGTAGCTTACCACACTTGTATAATAAAAACATCTATTACAGAAATAATATTCCAAGATTAATATTGTCTGGGTCTTCTCTCCAGATTTTGCAAAAAGAAAAAGAGCCATTTTCATTCACCTTGAGCATTTTCCCAAGTGCAATTTTTATGAGAGTTTCATAGCTAGCATTTTTTGTTAGGATGGCACACAGGAGGTGAAAAGCAAATTCAAACGTGAACAGGTAAGCAGAGATAAGCAGAGATCTGATGACACCATAYACAGAAAAAAAAAAGCACATAAAAGTGTTTTAAATTTTCAAACATCTACTTTTAAAAAGTTTTAAGTATATTTTCACAACGTCTGGATATATAGCAGGCCATGCATTGATGTTTTAAGTCCTTGTGATAGCTTTATCAAATCCAGAACCATAATTACAGAAAATTATTCATAATTAATCAAAATTTTGCAACCTACCTCTGAAAGCTCTATACATGGGAACAATATTGCTGGTGAGTAAGGCATCATACTGTTCAAGATCAGATGAATTGAAGTCTATATAAAAAGACCAAAACATAAATGAATGGAATACTATACAAAGACAAATTGATTCATATGTCACTATAAATTGTAGGTACATGTAATTCAATTACATTTCACATTTGGGCATGAGTGTATGATCCTACTGCAAACGTATCTCCAAATTAGTTTGTACAATCTGTTCAATAAATAATAATTATCAAATTTGAAAATAGGAAATGAGTAGTTATGCAGAGGAAGAGGGACAGCCCTTCCTTCCAATCCTTTACATCTTTCCAACCAGTTTTCATCACATTCAAGTTGTTTTAAAAAAAATCTTAGATGTTCTAAATCGAAAATATTTAGATAGAAGTGGCAGCTGCCCTGCTTTTGGTCAGTCTACAAACACTGGAAACCTTTTTCTGCCCAACATGCTGATCCAAAGAAGTTTGTTTTGGTGTTTGGGTATATGTTTAAACATAAACCCACATCCAGCTGATTAAGACTTTCTAAGGTCTCTCTATAAAAAGAAGCATGCTCACTGGGAGGATAGAGGAAACTGCGGGTGAAGGTCAGCCCTTCTGGGTAGTCAGAACAATTTTGGCTCTGAGCAACAGGGRTTCTAACATCAGGCCGCAGACAGTCTGAAACAGTGGGAGGAAGAGGAGATGTGTTTTCCTGTGAAAAGGAAAAAAAAGTATTACACCCACAGCTGTGGCTAACCCAATGCTCTGTATGGTTTTAACTTTCTAGAATGGACTTCATTGAATCTTCTCCTATTTTCATAGTGAATCAGGTCAATGCAAGTAATGGACACGAATGTTTTCTGGGTAGTGTTTTTCTTCTATTTTTTTTTAGGTAATTCAGGGAAATCCTTATGCACCATGTAAAATTGTAGCAGCAAAATAAGGTTATACCTTAGGCAAAACCAGAATACACATTTGACTCATTTGTCACTTTTACATATTTCTGGAAATACAAATGTCACATCCTCCTGGAAAGCAGCTAGTATATAAAAATGACACTATCACCTCATCTTGGCATCTGAGGATGCTGCCTCTGTAATAATCTGTGCTGCTGAAGAGTTACAGCTAAGGAAATCCATAGTACATTTAGTACATTTTACTGGCTTCACTAACTTCACCAAAACATGGCCAAAAGTGATTCTGATGAGTATAATTGTTTCTATAACCTTCACTGTTTTTTCTATAACCTTTTCTACAACCTTTTTCATAATTTTAMAATAACATTAACTAAATCATCTGAATATGCTTTTCTCTGCTTAACTTTTTCTTTTCATCCTCATTTACATGTAACTTGTTTTCATTTTGGTAGGAATGGAACATATTTTGCTTTATACCTTTATAAACAGTACTTAAACATCTAATTTGATTTTCAGTACATTGTTTATTTTGATCAGTTAAAACCAAGCAGAAACAAAGAACTGGAAGGTTCTTCTTGTGGCTATTTGTACTCCTTGATTTAATTTCTTTAGTTACTTTTATCGGAATTCAAGAAGATGACATATTATGGTCAGATTGTATATTAATGGAAAATATATATACTACATGGAATGAAATATAAAAGACAAAAGTCTTCCTTTGACACCTGAGCAGATCRTGTGTCATTGTCAAGCAAATGTAAATCCCAGTACAGATCTGACATCTAATTCATTTGAGCAATTTGTTCTTTCTGGTGTCTAAACCAGTAAGGCAGGTTTGATGGATCAGAATCACTGAAGAAACTATTATTTTAAATTTAATAATTAAGCTGTGATAGTCAACAACAGCTTCAACTTTTTATGGTCTCTGAAGCAAAACCTGAATCAAAGTAACAAACGTCTGAGTAAACATGCCAAAGACTGTTCTGAGGAGAACTTCATCCTTCTCACTAAATACCAGAGTCACACCTAATGTTAGCCAAATACAGCAGGGAATCTCTTTTTGACCTATATAATGAATCTGGGTTATTAGTAGCATTCACATTTTCTCCAAACTGATGAGCACACCACTGAACTTTCTCAATATTTCTCATTTCTTGAAGCTAACTATATGAGCTATCAGCTCTCATCCAAATGTCAAGGCAAGCAGACAGTGTCTTAGAGCTGCCTGTCCATCACATATGCAATACACCATACAACCAGTGTTTTCATGAATACTTTCATACATTTAGGAGATGAAGACTGTTCATATYTATTTCCATTGGTCATCACCAGAGAAAATTCTCCAACTGAAGAAACGAGAACTCATAATGAGCCTACAAACCCTCAAAATACTGAAAAAGCAACCATTCAGGAATATTTCAGTTTGTTTTTTCAAGGATCTGAAAGTCAGCAAGTAAACAGATCAAAAGGTGTCAAGAGATGAGAATGGCCATGTCTGTGTCACCTTGTAGTACAAGATCAGCTACTAATGCAACCCGAGATTGAAAGTTGCATTGCTAATGCTCAGTGAACTAATAAACTCACTCTGCTACAACCTCTCTTCATTTGCTTTCCTGAAAATAGARGAATAAGTTATTTCTAAACAGATCATAAAGAAGCTGAAAGTGCTTATTTATTAAGAAATGAGATTTTCACAGCAGCAGCCACTACCTCAAAACTTCTGAATCAGAAAAAAATAACATTCATCACCAATTCAAGACCTTTGGCTCCTTCTATTTCAGGTCAAAGAACCATAATGTCTCCTGAAGAAAGCAGTTAAAACTGAAAAATAGCTATGCCTATCACATAATGAATTATCCTTTTTGACGCAGGWTATTGTTTTTTGATGAGCCAGTAATGTTAAGAAGCATGAGTTATTTGCATTACGTAACAGAATTTAAGCATCTGCTATGGTCTGTCAGGTCAAATTCAACCCCCTTCAGGAGTGCCTATCTTTTTGCAAGAAAATGTGCCTTCCTCCCTGACAGATGAGCATGAAACCTCCAGAAAACAAATGTCCTTCAATCTTAAATCTTCCTTATTCCTKAGAATACTACGTAACCAAAACACTATCGGACACCATTTATTTAAGATCTGCAAGTGTATGTTATTCATTCAGTTTCAAAACCCCCAAATCACACAAAACCAGTAAAACTCCAGCCTGCATTACCTACTTTACTGTTTGAGACCTTCTTTATAGCTACTAAATGACAAGATATGCCTCGCCTTACAAATTGTGTGAAGCACTGCACAGGCTTCATCCACACACAAATAAACCAGAGTGCAATAAAAATTCTGTAGAAAGTGCAATTTTCTGTCTTTCCCAAGTATTGTAGCCAAAGCTTACAATCAAAGGCATTAGCTCTAGCCCTCTGTCCTTCCACTGGTGTTATAATTTATAAAGCCTATTTCTCTCGATTAGCACGTGTTGTAACAAAAAATCATGTCAGCTTACTGTGTAAAGTAAGTCAGTGTGCGAGCTCTTACACTTAAGAGACTTTCACTGTTGTGTCTCTGACACTATTACAGATGGAATTTATTCATTCCTATTCTTTCTATAAAAAACATACATCACTATATTAGACTCTGCTGTGGCCTATACCCTCCAATACTTCAGTCTCAATCATTCACTGCTTCCCACAACATTGCATAAATTGCTATAAGAAACTCCCGCAAATATGTCTTTCTCTTAATTTAATTGTTAAATTGAGCAAGAACTTTATGCACTTCCAGTATCTGAAGGGGGCCTACAGGAAAGCCAGAGAGGGACTCTTTGTCAGGAACTGTAGTGATAGCACAATGAGTAATGGGTACAAATTGAAAGAGGGGAAATTTAGGTTAGATATTACGAAGAAATTTTTTACTGTGAGGGTGGTGAGACACTGGAACAGGTTTGCCCAGGGAAGTTGTGGATGCCCCAACCCTGGCAGTGTTCAAAGCCAGGCTGGATAAGGCCTTGAGCAACCTGGTCTAGTCAGAGGTGTCCCTGCCCATGGCAGGGTCAGGTTGGGAGGACAGGCAGGGTGGAGCACTGTCTGCATATCCCTTTTACAGAACAGGCTTAATAGAACCAGCTTACCAGCAGCTCTATTCTCCTATATCTTTTGTGTCCCTAGCAAATTGTCATTCCTGCTTTTTCAAACTGTATTTTAACATAGCTGAAATTTAAACGATATAAAAGACACTTTTTCTTTTTCAGACACAAGAGCCCTAGTCACATGATATCCACCAGTCCTTAAACAGGGTTTCTGACGAATGGACCACATTTTTAACCCATTAGATCACATATTTAAGAGTAGTACAGATATTTGATAACCTACAGGCTTATTCACAGTGTATGCAGTCCACAGTGGCATCCAGATGTCATAGCTGTATCCACTCACATATTGATTATGGGAAAGGAGGCAGTAGACATTATTCTTCTGAAGAACTTTGGGTCTCCCATATGGCAAATGATACGAGCTTGCCTTCTTTACTAAAATTTAAATAATAATTATCAATTTATGCTACTATAACATTTTGGATGGCACAAGGGATTAAGAGAGCAGACAAAAATTGTTAATTAAAACTGTAATAAATACAAATAAAACCAACAACAAATCTGGTCATGTGTTTCTTTAAGCTTTTTGCTTATAAATAGAATAAAAAATGTAGAAAATAGTTTTCATATTATGTTTAATGTACAAAAGTAAATATATCAGATTTACTAATTCTCATTTCTTTGACATTTCAYACCAATGTAAATATTTTGAACTTATCTTGCCAGTGGAGTGAAATTTACATCTTATTTGACTAGGAAGTATTACAATGTTTTGTAAAATTTCCAGAAACCCCATTAAAAAAAGCACGAAGAAATATCTACAGGAATTTTTGATCAGGGAAAGGCAAAGTTATGGATACAAGGCAAGGAACAAGAGCTAAGACATATAGCCTGACAATGTTCTGATTTTCCCCAAGACCATTGAAACCAGTAYGGTTTTTTCCAAAATTTTAATGGAGTTCAGATCCTATTCCTATACATACATGTTGCTATAACAGAGTCCCTTAGCATTTTTTAAAGAAGTGCAAAGGAAAAATTTTAAAAAAATTATGCTTCTGACCTAGTTTTCCTACTTCACTTTCAATTGTAATTAACATTGCAAAAATTCCCACTGAAATTAATGATATAAAATATAAACCAGGTGTAGATTTAAAAATGCTGCTGCCCTTTTCAAGTTTTGCTACTTACTTTCTTCTGTGGTGAGATTTAACCTCTCGTTTAGTTGTACTTCTTGTGACACATTTGAGATCTGTAAAATATAAGACAATCACTCAGAATGAATCTATAGTTTAGAAAAAACAAAGAAAGCAGAACACTCTTCACAGAGATGATTTTAAAAAGCCAGAAATCCATTTACTTGTAGGCATTTGCATCCCAGGTCATCTTCAGAAGTCAGACTGGAAACTGGACATGAAGAGGGAGATGAGACTTCTCTTGGATGTGAAGGATTGTAAACAGGTTTTTTTAAGAGGTGATTCAAGCTGCCATGTGTTCCATTGTTATGTGCTGGTGATATATTCAGCAAATCTGTTGAAACATTTGAAACTCGTAAACGTATTTTAAGACTAAAATAGTATTTTAAAAACTTATTCTCTTTCCAATCCTACATATTTGCCATTAATTTTAAATGTAGAAGAAATAGCTTATTCCATTATTCAAACTATTATAGTAACCACTCCAACTAACCTGCAATTTTCTAGGTCTGMAGGTTCTTTGCTACCTTCCACTGCATCAAGATTTAGTAATTATAGATTTGAGTACTCTTGGTACAGTTTTATACACTGTCAACACATTCACAAGATTAGATGGCTTAATGCAAGTATAAATGTTGTTGCGAGTGCATCACATTGTGAAGCATAGTAGCCTATTGCATTTTTGTGTGATGCTTTAATCCGTATTATCTGAGGCACATGCTTCCTAATTGCTCACTGCTGGGACTGCAATAGTCCATCCCAAGTTATGAGCAAGACCAGTTACTCTCTAGAAGATTCTTGTCCACAATTCCACAGGCATCAGTTYAACAGCAAACCCACACGGCAAGTGTGGTTCTCTCTGATTCTTTAGTGGAATTCTTCTGCAGTCAGAAAAAACCTTCAAAGCAGAACAACTTCTGGCAGTTAATCTCTCAGCAGTGTAAAGAAGGCCTAAGAGCATGGCTTCAGTGCTTTGTTTTTGAATGAATTCACTTAACTTTTAGCTAGGCTTCTCTTAGCTCTTACAACACAGGTATTGGAAAACACTAGTAGTTTACCATCTAAAGTACTGGATTGTATCTACTCACCACACATAAGGTTGTAAAGCTCAATGTTTTCAAAGCCATCTACTTCTGTTTTCTCTTTAAACCCTGGGCCATGTGCTAAGAATATAGCCTAGATTGTAATAGTAATAACAAAAAAATAGGTTATCTAAAGGAATCCAAATTCAAAAACAATTCAGTTGCACTTTATGAAAACTGGGACAATGGGAAAAAATATAGTCTTTTCACAGTCAAAAAAGCTAAAAATACAGGATTATTTTGCTAAGAAAGGCAAATTTCTACCATTGTACATAATTTGAAGAAAATTGCAAAACAGAAATTCATTTAGCAGGATATTTTATACTATATAAAGAATGGAGTTATATAGTTTAGTTGGTTTTGGGGTGTTTTTTTAATACCTGTTTGTCCTGGAGTGATCTAGTCTATTCCATGATCCTCTGCTTATGCCAAAAAATTGTTATTGTTTTYTCTTTCCGCAATCCTCCCCACCCCCCTTCCCGGCTTGGGGATATCACGTGAGCCCAGCCAGGATCCTGGTGGGGGTGGGGCGMGGAATTGCTCTCCCACTCTTCCAATTCCAGGATCAGAGCGTGGTGGCTGCGTGTGACAAGAGCCGAGACCAGAGCCACCCTCGCCGGAACCCTGCCCTGCAGCGTGGTTCCTGCTGCGCTGGGCAGCATGGTTTCTTTGTTTGGCTGACTTGGATTTTGGCCCAGGCAAAACACTTCTCCTTTTCCCTCCATTGGAGAAGCTGGAGCAGCATTTTTTTGGCTACCAGGAGCTGAACTGAACAGGCTGCTGCTCCGAAATTGGCAGGAGCAGGATCGCCACGAGTGGAGCCACTCTGCTCCACCTCCAAACTCCAGGGAGCCAAGCCAGSGAGAGAAAGCACACCAGAAGGCTCCAGCCCAGCTGTTTTTGCCTGCCGTGACTGCCGTCAGAGAAAAAAAGTTGACACCAGGAAGCCACTGGAATTTTTCTCCACTGTGGGACTGCTCTGTCAGGGAGTCTACTGCCCTCCGTGTGGAAAGCCGGCACCATTTTTGGATCACATGTTGGGAAGGGTGTATTCCTCCTGCACTGCCTCCACCCTCTGGACACTTTTTGGTGTTTTGTTTCAATGTGTGCATGGGGAAGTGGGTTCTTACGGTTTAATGCTTAACAGTTATYGACTTTTTTTTTCCCTTGCCTTGTGGGCAGGCATTCTGTTTGTTAATCAAATGTGTGTTTTTTTCACTTTCGTCTATTAGTATTCATGCCCTGTTGGTGGAAAGGGGATTGTTGGAAGCCTTTCAGAAAGAAGGATTCAGTCCAGAGAGTTCTTTCTTAAATTTGTCTCAAAACCAAGACAGTGTCCATAATAGAAAAGGAATTTTTCATTTATTATAGAAAGATGACATTTTGCTCCTTTATAAAGAAAAAAAAAATGCATCAGTTGTGGCACCTGTGTAAGGTTATCTATTATTAAGGTTTCCATGGTAACCAGAATTTACCTTTTCTTTCCATACAAACATTCAGCATAATTCTGATCATTGTCATTTGGTTTTAACATAGTTGTGAAGATCTGGAAGGATCTGATTCTTAGGCACAGAATATGGGACTTATAGTGGCATGCTTGACCTTATTTAAAGGCTCACATCATAGAAAGTTCATGAAAAACCAAAAGGTGAAGACCTCGAAATCCTTTCACTGTAACCAGAAGTGAAAATGAGATGAAACTGCAACACAGGCTATACTAACATACAGCTTGTGCTAATCATACCATCAGAACAAAAAAAGTAATTAACTCTTGTGAGATAAGCAGAGACAATGAGATTTAGCTTATTTGAGCATACAGGCTTTCAGATGCTCGGGCGAACTCACAGAGCCTATGGAGATTTTTCAGTCATTGCCTCAGTGGAAGAATGAAAGAACAAAAGAATTCAGTGTCCTGTAGCTAAACATGGTAGACTTGGTTTACTATAGTCTACCTGTCTCCAAGCAGGTAAGGTAATCCCAGATGGGTTTTACTACAGGACTCCAAAGAAACAGGCCTCGTACACACTGATGAAAAGCAATACAAATATTTGGACCTAGTATATGCTAACAGCTTACATGTCTTGACAGAAAAGAAAAAGCATACTGCAAAAACTATCATTATTTTGTATTCTGGTGATTTACCTACCACATCACGATTTTGTATATAAGAAAGTGCAAGACTTGAATAGAAATCATCTTACCTCCATACTTTTAAATTCGTTGTTATAGCCATGGTTACCTCCATCACAAGATGTGTAACCTTTTTGCCTAAGGAGAAACCATCACAGAGTGTAAATAAAAATGACACAAATTGAAGCAGTTAGTAACAGTCATTGTGGCTCACTGGACTCTGGGTCATGTCTTAACTGACTCTGCCATAATATTGCAGTACTTATTCTTCACCATAGTGTTCACTTCTGTGAAGATCTTTTTCTCCTTTAACAGAAATTGGTATGGACAGAAATAAATTACCCTAGCTGGCTACAAGTGTACAGTGAAACAATATTTTCAAAACAAAATTGAAAAAACGGCTATTTTTGAACTGAGGCCTTTACTGAGCTAAAAGTTGCAGAACAAAAGTAATCTGTTTAGGATGAATTCGTCATTATATTCTGTGGTATTTTAACAGAAAATTTATAATGGGAGAACTCTGCTGTTAGCCTCTGTGGAATAATATAAATAAGACTGCAAGGGATTTTGCCTTACAAGACAGTGCATTTTCATCATGGATTCTGAAGGGTGAAGAGACGTGGATAATGTGGGGTTGGGTTATAGAATTAATAACACGTCGGAATAGTCTGACATAGTGACTAACACTTATTTTTATCTACTCACTGCTGAGACACATGGAAAAATAAAGAGATAGTCACCCTGTACTGATTCAATGCACAGTTGTCAAGGGCATGTATCCTGTTTTCAGAGGCCCAAGAATATTTGAGCACAGTTTTAAAAAGGGTGATTATAAGATTTTTTTCAGTGGACATTTCTTTTTATATGTCCTGGACAGTTACTTAGCTACACCAAAACAATCAATCAAGTCATATATTCATTTAGGTCAGGCATTTTCTAATGTTTTAGTAGTCTTGAAATTCCAACTTGGATCATGCTTCTCCTACAGCAATACTGTAGCTCAGTATTTGCTGCAAACACTACAGATTTTTGTATTGAGTTTTCAAAGCCTCAGGTCTAAGACTTGTTTGAAATGCTCTTAACTTGCTCAGGGTTATTTTTTTAATGTTTCACTCTTACAGCAATTTTTTGTAATGACCAGGTAGTTATGTCTAATTTGTTACCTTATCAGCTTATCTTTGTGTGATAATGCAAGTACACCTAACACACGTAGAATGCATCATGTCTCGTGAACTGAGATGTAATGTTAACTTGTAGGCCAATGAAGAATGAGCAACCTGTACTGTTAGCATGCATATAGGAAGAACCCTCTTCGGATCACTGAGTGAGGAAGCAGAAACTTCAACAGCATATTCCACCTAATGAAGGACTTGCAATGCTGATCATTGGCCATATCCACACATGCACCAGACTAAAGTCATCAGCCTTAGAGAAGGGCAGTGGAGGGGTGGTAACTGTGATGCCAAGAAAAGGGCTAAATATGGGAATGCCTTATGTAACAATCTTACATTATTGTTTGCCTCATTTTTGAGAATTTTTCTGTTAGGTAGTATTCATTTCTTTAMTCTCTTTCTTTTTTTTTTTTGTAAAAATTTGATGTGGAGCAACAATGATTCTTGTATTAGACTGTTAAGTTTTGAATAACACTAATAACACATTCTTGGCTTTTTTGTATGAGGCATATTTCTTTTTTACACATAGTATGGTTTTAACTGTAACAAACATGGAAATCTAAAAAGTCTAAAGCAAAACAGGAAATGAAGCATCTGTGAAGGAAATTAAAAGGATGAAAGTGGGATGAAAAAAATAGCATAGCGGTCACACAAATTATGTTACCTCGCAGCCAGCCACTGTCGATCCACCAAAAGATGAACTTTATCAATACGAATGTTGTTAGCATAGTGGAATCGTTTGGGCAAGTCAGGCGTCAGATAGGGCTTGAAGTGCTGAGGGGATCTTCTGCACTGTGCAAGAGGAAAGAGTCCAGTCACGAGTTTCGCTCAGTTTCAAAAAACCGCTCATCATTCAAAATTATCACAAACATCTTAGTGACAGGAACGTAAGCAAAAAGCCCATTATTCACAGATAGCTTCTCGGATGACCTGCAGATGCCAGTTTTGGCCCCAGAAGCAATGCAAGGAAAAGCGACAGTTTTTTGGAACTCTTTGAAAATATACCACATACAATATGTATATCAAGTCCACAAATACTGTGGTAAAAGTACACCTAAGGCTGAAAGACATTCAGTAGACATGTTTAGTCTATATCTCTGTACTAATGTAATTGGCATCTAATTGGTAAGGTTACATTTTACAAGAGAAAGTTCCCTGGCAGTTTATTTTTGCCACCTTCTGTTACTTTACCATTCAATAAATGACAAAGCAAGCCAAGTATACTTAACATAGCACGGTCTAGGGTTTTAGCTGCAAGCCTGAACATGCACTCACTTGYCATGTAGATGTCCATTACTCAGCTGTTAGCTAAGGGTCTTAGCTTTTACACCCACATTTAATGTGTTAGTATAACTGCTGCATTAGCAGGCATGCCATAGAAGAGTGGAATAGAGAGTGGAATTGTGAGCCTAATGATAAACATATGACATACTGCAAAGACTTAACTATATATGGCCATTAGAAGCTATTCCAGTTGGCTGCCAAGCATCATGGCAAAGTTTCAGAAGTGTTGCTCCTGTTCAGGAATCCAGCCCTGGGATAACACAGAACATCTAAAATGTTGAAGGAATCGCTGCTAGGAAGCTGGGTAGGCCACAGARGTGGACTCATTTTACCACACAGGCTGTGCAAACTGTACCACTCTTGGAGTCTGGTCTGACATCTTCACTTCTAAGTACTAGAATTGCATGCTTTGCACAGAATGCAGACTTTAACATGTGACATGAGAGCAACTGTGCCTCAATAGTCATCAAAGAAGGATAGAGGAACCCAGAAACATGAAAAATAAGGATTTAATGTGTTCGCTAGCCCAGAAGAAGAGGTCTAATTAAAAGGAAAAACAGGAAATCAACACATGACTTTATGTCTATTCATTAGCAATTAATATACAACACACAACTCCCTTCTCTGCCAAAACCCYTCATTCTAAGAGCTTGAAAGGAATGAAATACACTAACCATTTATGGAGAGAAAAGGAAAGAGGACACATCCTGATATCAGGCTATTTCCATAAGGCACAAGATGTCACATCTCTGTAACTATTAGCAGTAGCAGTTTCAGCTGAGGTTGAAAACAAGCAAATTTTGATATTCCACTCATACCAATGCTCTTTGATATGACAGACTCCACATCATACTGCGAGGTTGGGGATGCAGCACTGAGAAAGCTGCTTCTGCTATTTCCAACCATTGATCCTAGTCCTGCATGTTCGACAGATTAAAGGAAGACCTCTAGTGGTGTATCGGAAACACACCCATCTGGGAGTCCAGAATTTTTCCAAAGTGAGAGCATTTATTCTAAATGTACCACAACACCTGTCTACTGCTTAGCCTTGGACAAGCCACAGAATAGAAAACTAGCAATGGAGAAAAGRAGAAGAATTTATGACAACACACTGAGAGCAAGCAGTTTAAATATTTAACTCACTGTATATTGTAAAAGGAAAAAAAACCAAAAAAAACTGTCTTACAAGCTTTTTAGTTTGCCCACCACATATGTTAATATATATCTTGAACAGTAAAAAAAAAATAGAAGGCAGTGAATTATCTGCCTAAAAAAGTATAAGGAAAAAACCATGCACTGTCACATCTTATCACCTTTCAGTAAAAGAAATAGGTTTGGTCTTCCTTTGTTTTGCACTCTGTTCTGCACTTCTTTGTTTGTATCCTTCAGAACTCAGCTGTCAAAGGGTACCCACCATGAGCAATGGTCTACATGGGAGACACAGGCAAGCTTGGACCTGCCCTCAAGTGCTACATCCACACAGCACAGCTCAGTTCCAAGCCGAACTACCAGTACGGGGCCCTGTGGTGGTGCAGCACACATAAAGGCACTGCAAGTATGTAAGTGATATGTCAAAAGATCCTAAAAGTCATACTGCCTGATGCCAAAGGCCCATATTGCCTAGTACTCTGTTTTAAATCAGAACTCCAAAATTTCCAGAATCAGACACTTAGAGGAAGTGTGTAAGAACACGCCAAGTATTGAATGAACCTTCTTTCTTATACCTGCTTAGTTTCATCTAGGCTTCAGGGATTAAGTCAGACGTTCCTCATGGATCAGGTTTCAAAGCCCTTACACAGCTGTCCTGCATTACTGTGTCTAAAATCCCCCCTTCCTATTTATATTTCCAGCCTCTACAACACCTCGTTGCAATGTGCTCTACAATGTCATTATCTGTTGTGTGGAAAAATTACCTTAACCTAGYAGCACTAGGTGCATCTGCACAGTGCTAACAGATGCCTATTGTCTAAAGCAGCTCTGTGCTGTATTCTGTTCTATCATAAAGATATACCCGACTTTCTCCATGTGAAGTCAGCCACTTCTCTTTCAAAGTGAAGTACAGAAAAATTTTCTCTGAACAGAGATCCCCTATGGCAAACCTTTGCGCGTCATCTTTTAACAACTTCCAGAACTGCCTCCCGTGGCACACTGGAGTCAGTACACTATTTACACTGGCACCATCATCTCATTTTTTTACAAACTGTGCTTTTTCATCAGATTCCCATTAAGAGTAGCTATGAGTAAAAGTTATGAAAATATTTACTCACTGTGAGGTTCTTAACAATTCCTTCTGAGTCAACTGTTAAAAAGAAAAGACGAATTAATATGCATTCAAACAGCTGAAGAACAAAGCCTCATGAGAAAAATTTCAACATGCTTTTTGTCTATAAAACTGATGTTCTTTATTAGCTTGTGAAGATTATGATAACTATAGCCTTCCACAGGTAGGAATGTTATGTTTGCAATGGTAACTGCCTGTAAGTGTGCCTGTGTAAGTAGCACTTTGGGTACATCAAGACAGACTGTAGAAAACTGCCGTGGTGATGACTGCCTACACGTAAAGCTGACAGATCACGAGACCCAAGGTTTTTTCTCTCATCTAACCTCTGTTTGAAGTATAATCTTTTCTACATTGAATCAGACCTGGAGAACTTGTATTCTGCTTCCAGTAACAGTCACAGAGAAAATTTCAGTCTATCTTAGTATCTTCACCTTGCACATTTTCAAAGAGTGATTTAACCATTTGACATTAACTTTCTAAAAAACAAATCTGAGCACTCTACAGAAGGAAAATTCCTACAGAAGAAGTAAGACTATTAGAGGAAATGAGTCAACAATTTTATTGAGATTGAGACACGCACAAAACATGAGCATTTTTTCCTCAGCTCATTACTCTGCTTTTGTCTCACTTAAACCAAGGAAAGTCTGCTTTATGACATATAAATATTGTGCCTACAAATACAAATACAATTATAAAATATGAATAAAAAGTGGTAACAATGGTATTCCAGCTCTGATTTCTGATCTGCAAACTATGCCTTTTACAATACTTTATGAATTCCAAAAGGTCAATACATAGAGAATTTCCATGATTTTATCTCTATTCTTTTCTCTGATATAGAAAGTTCTGGGATTTTTTTTTTTCCACTCTGGTAGCATGGTATCTATTTGAAGCCAGAGTCAGCTCACATGGTTATAATTTTCTCTTCTTTTGAGATACTAGCTAAAGGACTCAACCAAGGCTTAGATTCCACTGTGCTAAGGTTCAGATTCTGTAACTTTGTACGCACAGTTAGAAATATTCACTGCTTCACAAAGACTGACTCTGCCAATGTTGCTCAAGAAATCTGTGAAGAGCAATGCACTTATGAAAGACCTGAATTCCAGTTCAAAACAATAAAACTATCTTTACTTCATATTTCCACGCCAAGAAAATACAAATCAGAGTCTGCAACAATCTTTTCTAACCCTTAATTTCATCTAAAGTGGTAGTTCTTGCAAAAAAAACCCTAAACAACTTCCATGGATGTTGAAGCCWGGTTAAGTGAAACAGAAAGCTGTTCACTCTGCTGATTACTACTGATTATCCATTTCCTTATTTATTTCCCGCTATATTGATTGTGCAATCCCAGGATTGGTCCACACTTACAAGTAAAATAGTCCTCTGGAACACTGCTTGCTCGAATGCGACCTGCAGGCCCACCATACATGTAGAAATCAACCTGTTCAAAGTAATCAGTCATATATTCTATCTGACTGCAGTAGGTCTTCTCCATCCCTAAAGGACAATATAGAAACAGTTATTTTTTATATGGCAAGGAAGATAAAGTGAATTATAAAATGGATTAAAACTACTAAGCCCACATATTGCACAGAGGAAGAAAACAGTGACTCAGTAAAATTAAATTGAAAAAAGAAGTATATACATTACCATGATCAGCTACAACAATGAGGTTTACACAATTGTGCAGGTTTCTTTGTTTAAGTCCATCCATGAGCATCCCCAGTGCTTGATCTGCTACCTGTAAGGCTTTGATTACCTGTGAGATAAACCAGTTACATTAGAATTTTTCTTTGTAATTTTAAGTTTTCACTTAAATGTAATCATCAAAATCTAAAACAGCAAGCTTTTCTGTGAGTTTCCCAGTTCTTAACATTACTTTGTCTTTACTTTTTTCTATCACCACCACAGAGGTGAAGAATTCCATTACTTACAGAATATTCAACCTAAATAAAAAGACTCACAATTAATTTTTTACTATTACCTTAAAAAAACCCGAGTTTTAAATAAGTGTATTGAAAGAAAAAAATTGACACATTCAGATTCAATTTGTTCCTCACTCTCAAATTTATATAAAATACTTTATATAAAATACATACTTATAACAATACAATTTTTAGTCTAGTATGAACATGTCCTTGCATTAAAAATAAACCAAGATATTTACACACATATGATCTCTAAGACCAGTGTCACATCTGAGAAGGCATGGTGACTTTCTCTCATATAGACAGTCCCTTTAAAGTACCTGYGGAAAACCACTGATCCCCTCTGAAGTAATATGGGAGAAATCCAGCACAACCCACTCTGTAGCATTCACAGCGGATGGCTCTTCCCTAGTTGGCACAGCTGACTTACGTTCCTCCTGGAAGTCCTAGAGTGAGGCTGACACCCAGCTGAGTCTGAGAACTCCACGTCTGAGCACTTGCACCCTCCTTGTTMCCCTGACTGCTGCGCTATTGGCCGTCTTGTGTGCACGGACAACATACACATACACAATTACACACACAGCAAGCCCTGTATGCACAGAAAAACTGAAGTTCCTTTTCCAGTTAGGGAGTCTAAAACTGTCCTACAAAGATCAGTTTTTCTCTCCTTGTCCACTACAACAAGGCCTTCTGCTGAAGACCATTTTCAGACAAATTAAACAAGGCCATTCCAGGAAGGAGCTGATGCTAAGGCCTAAGATCCTCAAAGGTTGAACTTTTTGCCTTCATGCAAGTAAAAATGTAATACTTTTGGGTTACAAATTAGCAAACATTAATGTACAGTGTCAGGAATAAATAAAAGACAATTCTGCGGATTTGCCAGGCCACGTGCTTCCAAATATCACTCTGTAATATAATTAAAGTTCAGTCTAAATATAACTATTAATATTTTTTCTAATAGTATGATCTGAAATTATTTTCTTCCAGTCTGTTTGGTTTATATTTCTTTTGATTCACACACAGTGTTGGAATCATAACAATGGGCTCAACCACAAGCAAAAGGTCATAATAAAAAAAAAAKTCATAAAACAGTCAGGGCAATTTTTCCTCTACTATCCTTTTCAGATCTATAAACTGGTTGAGTTCACAGCACAGCACCATTTTTAGTGCAATTAAGTATAAGAAAAATATAGAAACTACTTACACCACCACTAACTGGTCCAAATGAATGTCCAGAAGAATCTGGTTCTTCAATATATAAAGCGTAGAAAATAGGCCTTGAGTGAGAAATAAAAAAGAATGGAACATTATGAGAATTTGGAGGCAGCATTTGAAAAGAACACTTTCATTAAAAAAAAAAGCAATATTAAATGAAACTTTAAAGGGAATTATAAATAACCTCTTTAAACCTTGATAAAAGTCCATACAATAAATATAATCATTCAACTTCCCCTGAATTTTGTAATTAATCAATGTGGACTCTTTGAAGTTACAATTTCAGAAACAGTATCCAGCATCTTTAATGGGTAACCAGAAATGAATCTGAAAAAATTCAGGATCTCAGACACTAGAGCAAACAATCCTTTTTGAGATGTAAATGGAACTACCACCTGAAAGAGCTCTTCCTGACTAAGCACTCTAGAGAGCCTCTAGAGAGCATCTGCTAACTGCAAATACATTAGGATTTTATTAACAAATTATCATATAAAATATTTCATTTGTTTACATGTCACAAAGTTAACACCACGATCAACACTGACATTTACTTTTCATCCTGAATTACTTACTGCAATTACTTTCGTGTATTTAAGCTTTCTTGTGCAACAGCCTTCATATAAAATCTTTTATCCATACACTGAGACTAGAAACCGAATGTTCAATGTTTCCTACAGGCCATGCATCAAGAAAAAAGACACAACAATAAAATTAAACTCATACAAAAGTACATCCTGTTCCAATAAATGTTCACTTTTTACTCTTTTGTACCTACAGTCTTATCCTGAAAATGTTTAGCAATACTTACAGAACAGGCTTAAGTGCAGCAAATAATCATTTGAAATGGTGAGGAAGATTCCATGTTTCACAAACACTAACAGAAATTTCAATTGCTAAGCATTAAAACCTTTCTAAGCTACAGTCTCACAGACCAGGTAGATATTACTGTGTGTTACCTCTGAGGCTGTTTATAATCAAGCCATTYCAGTATTCCTGAAATTCTTTCTTCATATGGAACGGAGCTGAAAAGAAAAAAAAATAAAAAAGATATCATGTTAACAAGACTTTCTAACTAGCACTTCTAATTCTGAGGTACAGAGAAAGTGTCCATACTCTAGTCATATGTTACAGTCACAGATTTGGATCTAAGAATGATGCATTTGAACAAGGTATGGCAATTAATTTTATTATTCTCATTTTTGATTAAATGTAAGTCACTTTCCGTGGTAAATTAGACAGACCCTGATTTTGCAAACACAAATCTGTGTTAGTGGGACTACTCATATATTTATAAACACATGCAAAAAAAGATATTTTAAGTTCAGGAAATAAACCTGAAATACAAGGTAGAATAATTTTTATTCTTTCCAGAATGTATAAGCCTTGGACTTCCATATTTTAAAAGTAAGTAATAATCCCACAAAGTCTTTGTGAGATCATGCTTTGTTTTCTGTGAAAGAATTCATACATTAATAGCTCTGCTTTCCCTCAAAGTCATGCACAAGCTTTATGTTAGTTACTTACGGTACCCAGATGTTTTCTGAGTACCAATCCTACACATCACTGCAAAGTCTGTTATCTATAGAGACTGACAGTTCTATGCTTGCTTTAGATTACTTTTCTARATGTGAAGAATCATGGGAAATTTACTGAAATCATCACAAAAATTTAGAAACAATTTACTGATATCAATGCCTTCCATAGCAAAACAAACAAACTGCAAGAAACACAAACAAACAAAAAAACCCACAACAAAAATAATGCCACAAAAAGTATGAAGGCAGTTGCTACTCCACATGTGTAACCTTTGAATGAACTAGAAAAAAAACATACAAGAACTATGATTCAACAGTTGTGCACACATTATCAAACATGCAAGCAAGACGAGAGGGAATTGATTAGAGCCCATCTTCCTTCAGTAACTTCCCTATCCAGCATTCTCTCTTCAATTAGTTTCTGTCTTCCATAGCCTCTTGCCACGGCTTCCTCATATGTGTTCATTGGCTTAGTGTATAGGTCATCTGTGCAAGTGCATCATTCTCAAGTGCAAGTATTTTTAAAGTGCTATAAAGTATCTGTAGATTTAATGCATGGAAATATGGCAATCATTGGTGCAGCTTAGCAGTGGCTACCAATCAGTTCCAGGACACTCTCCTAGTGTTTTGCAGTTGGGTGAAACTTCCAAACTGTCTACGAGAGCAGAATATACAGTACCCTTTRACTTTCTCATTGTGAAGCCCCTGAATGGTTTTGAAAATTTCAACTATTTTTGGTAGCTCCATGACATAACCAGGATGATGTGACATGGCGCTTAGCTGTCAGACTTGTTTAAAAATCTTGTATTTCATTTCCTTCAACTGTCAAATAGCAGTCTGGATTTTTGGAGTAATTTACAGGAATTGAGTACAAGCACTATAAAATCTTACCTGTTGAATACCTGGTAGTAGGTGGGGTATGTTCCGTTAATTGAAACATCAGAGCCTGGCCAAAAGAAGGTGGCTGCTTTCTTATTGAAGTATATTGTTGTCAGCCAGATCTTTGGGTAAAGATACAAACAAACAATTTTATGTCACCACTGGAGGACCTCAAATTAYAAAAGTAGAAATATGTGCTGCAAGCATTCATTTTTCCTTCTCCTTTCACACATCACACGGTTGCCTAATGACCGTATCTGATCTGCAGTTTTGTTTCCCACATGCATGTTCTCAAGAAAAATTAGTAGCATGGAAACGACGAAGCTGTCATGTCTTGGATATTCTCATCAAACAAAAAAATCAGATAGTTATTTCCATAATTGGCAATGGGCAGTGATCTTTTTTCCTGTGGCAAACCCCAGGATCATGAAGATGGAAGAATGGTTCAAAGCTGCATTAGGGATAGTCAGACTTGACATCAGGAAACATTTCTTTACACATACGGTGGTGAAACACTGGAACAGGCTTCCCAGAGAGGTGGTTGCCCTATGCYTGTCAGTGTTTACGAGGCATTTGGACAACGCCCTTAACAATGTGCTTTAACTTTCGGCCAGCTCTGAGTTGGTCAGGCAGCTGGACTAGGTGATCATTGTAAATCTCTTCCAACTGAAATATTCTATTCTATTCATTTTTGTTTCATTTTGGTTTGTTTCGTATCTATTTCTATTTCAGATATAGATTCTAGTTATATGATTTTATTGTAAGAGGGCATATTTCTATTAATCCTAAAAGCCTACCAGCTCTGGTTCTGTTACAAACCCGATGGAATCCTTCAGGAAAAAAATAGCACCAAAACCTGGATATTCGAGTATACTATAAACATGACTACACAGACACACAGACACAGACACACATATATAAATGTATTTTAAGTAGGTGTACTATATATTGCATATGTTTGGGTTTTTTCAGCACCATTATTAGAGCTTGATGTGTCTAGTAAATTAATAATATTAATCATAACCATAGGTACAATTCAGGGTTGTTATGAAATGTGCCATATATTATAYATAATTGAAATGGAAATTAAGCTCTTTGCTACACCCTTCCTTGCTTTTAAGTGCCTGGACATTTGCAGATAGCTATAAGTGTATTTGTAAATTGATGTAATTTGGAAACCAATTTAATTTCACAGCAAGTTGTCAAACAAAAAAAAAAAACCCAAAAAAAATACCCCAAAATCAAACCACACCAAAAATTTACTATGGCTCCCTGTGGCAAGAAATCCATTCCAATACTAGCAAAAATATTTCAGTCTTTTTTTACTAACTGCCACATGAAGTGAAAATGTTAAGACTCAGAATTAACATTTTAAGAGTTCTTTTACTTTCATAACAAGCAAACTATTTTGTAGGCAGCCTATAATATGAAGCCTATAGGTTATCTAGTACTTGCTGCAAATATATTGCACAGTTTTGAATGTCATTCCCTTTTCATTTTGTTTTATTATAGGACACGAGCCACTCCGGACATAAAGAAATACCTTATGAGAAACAAACTTACTGGTTGCCCATACCACCATGAACTGTTGAATTTTTCCGTCCCCGAAAGTGAAAAATGTGCATTCAAGTTCACATCATACATGTTGTTATCAATGATACCATGAGATTCTGGATACAATCCCTGCAAAATGAAAAGAAACAAAATAAAATGCTTAGTCCAAAATCAAATGAACCTAAAGTATGTTTCAAGGCACACTGCTACAGTGTTGCAATTTTTTAAGAACTGTTTTATCACCAAAATAGAACGTGCTTTCCTAATTCATGCAGATCATCAGCCGCCTGCCAATGAATTTAGCGTGCCTGTCAAATTCCCAAGTTTCCATATTTTCTTCCCAGCCCAATTAAAACCTGATGTGCTATAGATTAAGTACCCTATATGTCATATGGCTGTATATCAACTGCCAAACCCACTCTAACAAACACTATCATCAAAAGACTGTGTCCTTATCCATACTGACCCATACCCAATTAGACAAGGATCAGGAATAACTGGCTTACAGGCCAGCGTCAGAGASCACAGATATATAGCCACATAGTACATACAGGCATGATCCATCTCAGCACCTCTATCTCTCTTTTATATCTACAGCATGAGTTCCCATGTCCCACAAAAAGACTGGCACCGGAAAATCCTTTCTGTGTTATTCAGGTAATGACAAGGAAAAACAAAAATTCTCACTTACTGTGACAATACTATAATGGTTTGGAAAGGTTTTTGTGGGGTAAACACTTCTCATGTATTTTGAATGTGTTCCACATGTTTCTGCAACAGATCAGGGTATTAATAAATATTTTCTTAATTTTTTTTACTTAAAAACTAACAGTCTTAAAAACAAACAAACAAAAATCACCACAGTCAGTTGCTGCTGTTTTAGATGGAGAAATATCACTCCAAATCAAGACTCATACCATCCTGGTGTCTCCTTGCGAGCTAAGCCTACTGTCCCACTGCAGTCAGCAGACCTGGATGCCCAATTCAGCTGCCTAAAGCCTAGGGGCCTAAGGTCCTTTGAGAAATCTTTAATGATCCTGTCTGGCCTCCAGATGCTGTTCCTACATCCTGTCTGCCAATCCAAATAAATTTCTCTGGTACTTCTGAGATCCAAAATGGCCTAGATATACATGTTTACGCAATGAGACTGAAGCCTGAGATCAGACCAAACAAGGTATTCTGCAGAGCTGGTTGGTGACAAGCAGGGAAGGACTCAGTTGCTTAAGCACTGGAGCCACGTGCCATTTGAGAAACCCTCTGATGTCCAAGATACCTACATGAAAGTTGACAGTTTTGATGCAAATCGCTTTGAGATCTGTATTCTCCTGACAGAGCCGGTGAAGGCCATGGCACACTGAAGCATACTAAACACACAGGTTAAGGCAACAAGTTGTCCTGTGGCACCCTCTGTCTGTTGATTGAGCTGACTTGTTCTCTAGGCTCTTGCACTGCACTGTACAGACTATATTAAACATAAAGGCACAGACTTCAATGAGTATGTAGACATCTCACATGCAGACACCTCCAAGAAGATGTCTAAATGTAGGTGTTCTGGCCTGGAGTGAATCCCACCCCAGGTGTCCTACCTGTATCTCCAAACATTGTGTTATTTTTCATCAATCAATGGTACTTGGCATATAAACATCTGTAATGTCTAAATTCACTGTAGGATCCAACTTATTTACCCATAAAACAAACATGTGAAGACTGGAAGATGCCTTAAAGCAATTTTTGCATCTAGCTCACATGGAGAAAGTTCTGTATTAGGCTGTAACCAGATGATTATTTCATTCATGCTCAAATACACTTTATTCACTCGTGTAGAGCATTTCAGTCAAAGAATGGAAGCCAATTTTAACTAAACAACCTAAACAATGAAAGTCTGAAATTTTTCAACAAAATTGTTCCAGTGTGGTACAGAAAAAAAAATGCTTAGAGAGTGTTTGAAGAAGGGTTTGAAGGAGAAAATCAGCAAAATTTTCTATGGATTTCTCTTGAACAGTAAAGGAGCTATATTCATAGTGTACATATTCTATAACAACTAGCTTGATTAGGTCTACTGAAAGTTCTAGGTTAAAGGAGTTAAGAGGAAAGATTTTATGCTACAAATCAACATTACATTTTTTCTTTTGCAAAGAAAGAAATTTCCCTTTCCTGTAGATTTCTGAGAAATATAAGCATGAATGTGCATAAACAATTGCTCAAATTGACTACAAATATGAGTAATCCTGAATTAGATCTCTTCTTGTTTCAAAGGATTTCCTGGAAACATACACATAGCATGGTATTCGTTCCTTTTGTCAATTTGGCATTTCATTTTCAACTTGTTTCAAAAGACTGGAACTGACCACTGACTTTAGCATGATTCCTTCACTGATTCAAGTTCCTTCCAGTCAGAATGACGTCAAAGAATAAACCATTTGCCCGAGAAGTCAGGTTTGCATATTGTTTCAAGTTCAGGTTTCCGGATACTCTCATTATCTACAAACAAGATTGTTTACTATTCCGTAAAAGGTAGTACTTCATTTTCAAATGAGCACAATAGAAACATAATGTGATATACTGAGAACTGATACACATACTTTCAATTTAGACTATTACTGCTGAGAAGAAATTAATAAATATTGTCCAGGTACAAAGTGTTTGGAGAGTTGAGCTCTAAAACATTCAGGAAATTTTAAGCAAGTGTGCACTAATGGATCTCACTTTTTAGAGCCCATTATAGCACAAGCTGAAGATCTTCAACTTACTCCTCACAATATTTAGAAATATTGGAAAATGGTTATTTGAACCTTTACAGCAATAATATCAACATATTAAATTATACCAATATTTCAATTATATTGCGTTTAATATAATAACATTCAATGGCATACTTTTAAATATGCAGTTTCTCTTTAACATCTTAAAATATCTGACTTGGAAAAATGAATCTTTGAGGCAAATTTGCCAATAACCCAATGCATTTCTTCTTAGTATTATACTTTAGTGTTCAACTCCTTATCAGCTATTTAGTTATTTTTTAATGCAGTACCGAGAGTGCAGGAAATCCTTATCTGGAAATATTTCCTACTTTTAAATTATGTTTTAATGTATATTTCATACTGTGTATTTAATAAAATCCTGCTGACCATATTAGAGGTGTCATTAAAAAAGTCATGTTTGCTGTGCACTCAAATACAAGAAGTAATGCAGAACATATAATAATTAAAATATACAACTGATGAAGGAGACCTGATTTGTGATTTTTTTATTACTGAGCGATACATATGCATGACAGTAGCAAAAGCAACTGGAGAGGTTGCATGCAGGCTTTTAAAGAAAACAGTCAAAGCACCCTTGGTAACTTACTGAGTTTTTCAAAATTTGGCAGCAAAGAACTCCAAGTTTGCAAATATTCTGCTCTAAAGCCATCCATTGAAAAAAGGATAAGTGGTGGGTCATCATATCTACAAGAAAATATAAGTTTATCATCATAAAGAAGTTTGGAGAGTTGGTGACTTAYTAAGATTTCTAACAACATAAATTCAGCTTCTATAAGCAGGATCCAGACTATCCATGTACAATCCAGAATTAATAGCACAGTGTGAGATAAAGAAATAGTTCAATATTGAGAGCAAATATACAATCCTCATGGTAAGAAACATTGGAGGAATAAAATGCAAGCTTATCAGTAAATACAGAGAGCCTAGAAAAAGAAATTGGGTTTTGTTAATATTTTAATTAAAATATTTAATTACAAATACAAATAAATACAAATGCTGTAGACTAGCATTCAAATACAAACCCAGGATAAAGAACAATCAAAATACATCTGTACATAGCAATGGGTTGAATTCTGTCTCAACTCTTAATGCATGTTAGAAAATCCTTTCAGGGCAGCTGTACAAGCATGGCWAAAGTATAGCAGTGTCCCATCACTGGGGTTCAGTCAGCCTCAGTGCTGAGAAATGTAATCTATTTGCAACACCAGGTTACCACATTTCCTTTGTGAAGACACCATTAAGCAGCCTGTGCTCTTTGTGGATTATATCTTTCAAGTTTTCCAGCTCCCATGGAGCTGGAGAACACTTCTTTGCCTCAAGGCCCCTGACAAACTGAACTTAAAGTTACAACAGGAAAGCAGCAGCTGCTAATGTGCTTAGGGTAAGACTTTATGTAAAGAAAGGATACCACACTCAGATCTGGCTTCATACCATAAGTATGATAAAACAGGCACAAACTGAAGCTCATCTCTAGAACAGTGTTTAAATTCTTGTTATAAAAATTCTAACTAGGAGGTGAAAGTTGTGAAAATAAACTTCCAAGTTATTAAACATGTTCTCTCTTAACCAACCTAAAAAGACTCTTAATGAAAAATGCTTTAGTGATCATGAAGTGCTGGAACTATAGCACCCTTTTTTCATAACATCAAGTGACAAAATCATTAGGATCGAAYCACCTCGTTTTGCAAACTCAGCCTTTATATTAATCATCATTATCTATTCCACAGTCTCCTTAGAAACATACAAAGAAACATAAAAATTGTAAACATACAATTAAATTAAAAATGTGGTTTGATGTAGGCTTCACTACACATAGTATCTAAAAAAAAAAAACCAAAGCAACCCTGTTTGTAATTCAAACGAATGTTTCACTAAATAAGTCTGGAAAATATTAGGGGAGAAAATGATTGATAAAATGCAACTACTGATAACTGATGCCAAACCAGTTTTTGAAGTAATACTTTGAGTCATAATATTTAAAAGATCCAGCAGTAATCACTATCCCAGTTTGTTTCCTATTCAGAGTGGTCTTTCCAAAACACAGAAGTACACTGGCATCAATAGTTTGCACAAAAACAGTTTGTATAAAACAGCTCCTGAATTGAATCTGAAATTAAATGGAGCTTTATATAGCAATGCTGTTTACAGCACTTAAAGAAGCCTCCCTTCACCAATTTCCAAGTTTTATCCTATGAAGCTGTGTTAACTCACTAAGTTATTTGCTAACCAAAAATCACATTTTTATACCTATGTTGAGAGGTGCATGCAGGAACCCATGACGAAGCCACAATGCTAGTGGTCTTACTGTTATCATTATACTAAATTGGCAGTAAAATAATGGATAACGCCACAAATACCATAAATGAAACAACCAGAAATTAATTAATTTTTCTTCAAGGACAACTTTCAAATGGTGTTTCTGCCTAGCCTCTACATATGATTCTGAAATACCACCAATATAGCAAAATTGTTTCAGCATTTGTTGATATACAGCTACTTCATAGCATAGCTGTGTACTACCCTTTTTAACACACCTTTCTTCCTGCAAATAATTGAAGCAAAAAAAAAAACACACCAACCCTGTTGCTTGAAGAATTGCAATCACAGAGTCTAACAGTTATTACAGACTGCAGAAGGTGACTTATCTGAATTGTCACAGATACGTGTCTTATCTGAATTGTCACAGATACAACATGGTAATACAAAATGGACTATGAACAATTTGTGATAAATGAACCTTGAGATAACTCTAACAATTTTTCCAGGTCATTGCAAACGGACTTTCAATCTGGATTTGAACTCCTGTACCTGCTCTAAAGTGTAAATACCAATGAATGTGCAACAAGATGACAAAGCTTTTAGAAACAAAAAACATTCCTAGCCACAAACCATTTCTACAGAATATTCCTCAGGGCAGGGATCTTACTCTCAGGTAAATACGAAAACCTGCTTCAGAACACTGGAGTATTTCTGACCATCACAAAGGTTTTATTTGCTAAGAAGACAAATTATTTTATCCTACCCGGCTGGACACTGAGGAGTTTCAATTGACTCACATRGTGCATCTTTCCAAGATAGTTGACCTAAAAGGAAGAAGAAAATACTGAGCTAGCACTGAAAAATCCCACACACACAAAAAAGAAGTTACCTGAATGATCTTTATAGAGTTCTGCCTGGAACATTTTCTGCTTCAATACAGAAATGTAAGGCTAAMGATAGCTTTAGAAATAATTTAGCACAACTTATTAGGCCCTCAAACCCTGAAAGCATTAATGCTTGTAAGTTAAAAACAAAGCACAAGTACTACACAGAGAAGCAAAGAAACAAAATGGAGAAGAAATCACTATGAAAGCTTAGCCTAAATTTTATCTGGTTTTAAACAAAAAATATTTAAACTGTATCCTGTCCACACTGGATTACTTACTGGCTTTTTCTTTTCTGGGTACCACTTACACACTTAGAGATGAGACCAGGGCTCCCTTTAGCATTTCTTTTCTTTCTGTATGTTGTGGTTTAACCCCTTTTAGCTTCAATTTGCATTTAGGTAACAAATATAATTTTGCAGGAGTTGCCTTAAATTTCTCCCCCTCCACCACATATAGGAATTCTGATAACAGATAGCACGTCAGCAGTATACTCCTCAAGTATCATTCCTGTAACTGAATTATACCAGCGCTATTCTTCATGTGTTTAGCTGGAACCCGTATGAGACACTTAGCCATGAACAAAGAAATTCAAAAATAAGTGAAACATAAGAAATCCAACCCGAAAATAAATTTATAATAAAAAGGATAGGAAATTTTAAATTAGGGATGATTACTACAATATGTATTTTGGATTGTCTCCATCTATTTATTGGGGGAAAAAAAAGGAAAAAAAGGAAACAACCCAAAGCCTCCACATTTGGTATACTTCTGCAATATCCAAACCATTCTGCCTTTCTTATGAACGACATACATTTACATTGTTCTCCAGAAACTGGCTTTCTCACAGTCAAAAATACCAAAAGCTTCACCTCAAAACATCTTAATTTTCCAAAATGTCACTGTCAGATTCTAGTCTTGCGAAACAAATGCATCTACCTTTATATTTTCCAGGCTTACCAATCTATCTATTTCATAGAATAATTTATATTTAAAACTTTTCGACTTTTGATTTACCGTTGCAAATGCTGTTGTAATTCACACAGCAGTCTTTTTTCTGCAAGCAGTCATCAGAACAAGAACAGTGCCTTCCAGGTATTCTTGTCTCACCACAACGGAAATTAGTGCACCTCCAAGATTGGGCTGAAAAATCGGAAGAAAAATATTAATGATTCAGTTCACAGAACCTTATGTAGACTTCTTCACTTAGAAATCCCCCCAAACATGTAAAGAAAAAAAAAATTTATAATTTATATATACTGTTTGAGTTGCTTTAGAAGTTTTCTCTGAAAGGAAAACCCAAGATTTAATTTAACCATTGAATGGTAACACAGACATAGAATAATTTATTTTACAAAGGTGTCCCCAAAGTCATCTTCCTCAATGCCTTCCATCTTTCCAGGAAGATCTAGGGGAAAAAAAAAACCCAAAACACTCCATATTTCTTCTACAGAGAAGAAAGAGAAGCAAACTGATCTTTTTCGTGCTGTTGTACATGAATTCCAGCAGAGAGCAAAAAAAAGAGAAGTAAAGCCTGAAGTGGGCAGAAAAAGCAATAAGGATGAAGAAATATCTGAGCAGCTGCTGGGGAAGCAGCGACAGTAACTGGAGAGAATCCTGGCCTCAATGGATTGAGAACCAGAACCAAGCTATTTGCCTGGAAGACGAGTGGACTTCTCCAAACCCGGGCCCCCATTGAGGTGTCTTCACGAGGCTGGAGAGCACAACTTCCTGGGAAATACCCACTTATTTTCAAAAGTGCAAGAGGTGCCGGCACAAGAGGGTTGCTTCAAGGGCCCTGCTTAAAGATAACCTAGGATTTCTGCTCATGCTCATCTACAGCTTTATATGTGCCAGGAAATATGCATAGCAAATGCTTTGGTTATCCATAGGGGAAAAAAATAAAGGGATCTGATTTGAGAAAGATGCAGGAAGATTTTGTGTCCTGCCAGGTCACCAAGTTACAGCCCTCTAGCCACCTGACTGCAGAGGCAGCTTGACACTGCCATACCCACCTGAACAGGAAGAATAACTCTAGTGTGAGAGTGACAGAGCGCTGAAAAGGTTGCCCAGAGAGGTTGTGGAATCTCCTCTCCTGGAAACATTCAAAGGCAGTGTGCTCTGGGACCCTGCTTGAGCAAAGAGGTTGGACTAGCTGACCTCCAGTGGTCCCTTTCAAGCTTGACCATTCTGTAATTTTGTGATTCTGTCCTTCCCTCCCTAGGGAAATGTGACATGACTGCTGTGTATCTGCATAAACATGAGAATTACCCATTTTCTATTACTGTCACATGAGAAAACTAATTCAAAATAAAATGGGCACCAGTGAGCACTGCCTGTAGTGGAACTTACTTGGCTCCACGCAGGTGTCCTCATAGTCCCAGCAGCAGTCCCGACGCGTCCTGCAGCCACTGTCACACTGGCAGGGGAAGCCTACCCTGCGTGGCTCATTGCACTTGCGTCTGCAGCTGTCTGTAAGGGGAAGGCAGCGAGGCTGAGTGCTCAGACAACCCTGTCTCAGGCACGTCAGTAAACAGGTCGCAGACATGGGCTGCAGGGAGAAATGTGCTGAATAATTTCCCAAACCCACTTCCCTAGCCATTTTCCAAYAGGGTCACTAGCACATGGGCCAGCAAGGCAGAAGCAAGGCTGTAGGAATTCCTCTGGGTGCTGAAGGTCCTGACAGCTGTGTGGGCCATGCTGGCCCACAGCCTGTGCCAGAGCTGTTTCTGCAACAGGTCTCTCCAGGACCACTGGCACAGGAGGCAATGCCAGGGTGTCCCACACTGCCYGCATGAGGGAGGGAAGACTGGTATCTCCCCAGCTCATTTCTGGGTCTGAGATAACAGAGGAAGACTGACTCCCACTTAGGATGTAAAATACTGTACCTGCATGGGATGGGAGCTCCSTCAGGGCTGGGAACCAGAGCCATAGGGGCTGCCCAGGGGCAACTGGTTAGGGACCAGCAGCCAGGACCTATCCCATCACTCCAGCCAAGATCAGGGCAGCTGAGGTGGCACCAGGGCMGCCYCATACCAGGCACTGGGCATTTCCATGGCAACAGGGACAGGTCGAGGCCAGGCTGTTGGCTGTGTGTGGGCCTGGCTCAGCAGGACCCATGGCCAGGCATGGCAGGGCTGTGGGGAGCTGGAGGTCATCCCCGCTGGGGCAGTGCTGGGAGAGGGGCAGTGGCCCCTGGAAACGGAAGGCTAAAATGGGGTCCTGTGCTCTGGACAGRGTGAGGGCAATCCTGGGCAATCTTCTTCCCTGGAGACATTCAAAAGCCATCTGGACACAATCCATAAAACTTATTAGTGCACTCAAGATTCTGACAATATCTCTGCTACTTCATCATTACAATGTCCCTTAAAGACCCATAGGTTTGGTTGTTTTGATTAAAAGAAAGAAAAAGGTCCAAATGTGGGGCCTGGCATTGGAAGTGGAGATGTGGTTTCCTCACCACAGCTCTGACACCTTTGTACAGGGTGAAGGGACAGCTCTGGGTCTCCTGAGGACACCAGAAGACAACCCCAAAGATCTCACTCACAGCTCCACACCAACCTCCACATGGACATGCCTCGTGCCCACATTCTCTGTACTCCAGAAACACTGTTTGAACCACGCTGAGCACCTGCATTTCCAGCTTTCGTCTCCACTCACACTGTTAGTCAGGAATAGGTATAACTACCTACTCAGGTTTGCTGAGGCAATTCTATTAAGATTGCCATAAGGTTCATGGCTTTGCAGGATGCACTGCCTACAAAACTTGGGCTTTAGTATTCATTTTGTAGAGTCCATGCAGAGCTAAAATTATTTTCAAATGATCAAAAAGCAATTACAGTTCCATTTCATTTTATTTGCTAGGCCTATGGTATTGAAAGTCTTCAGAAGGATCTAAGACTTGATGAACTGCTAGGTAAACTAGTACAATATGTGTTGATTAGGAGTCAGAAAGAAACTGTTCTTCCTTGAACTCCTCCAGTGTGGGGTACCTATTGTTTTGATTCAAAAGAAAGAGCTTTATTTAATTCATGGTGTGCTGTGTCTATTTGTTCTCACCCAGATTCACCTCCTGACATCAAAACACAACTTTGTTTTTCTAACTAAAAAGTGACATTCCACCAAATCAAGCCACTATCCCTTTTTTACTATAGTTTTAAAGAAATTGAAGTTTCCAGAGAAAATTCATAATCAGTTTTAGCATCAGCTACCTGAACTATACCAAATATACTCAAAGCATGAGTCCTGAAGGTGGTCCAATGATACTTCTTTTACAAAAYATTGTTTAAATAACTGCAAGACATTATATGTAAAAGATAACACATATCTCAAATTTTCTGAAAGTATTAGTGTAATAAAAGTTCCAAATCTGCTGTGAACTAGGTTTCACACTTGGTTTAGAATAAGTTTTTTGAGTATAGATCGTGAATGTTCAGTTTTTGTACAATCTAAATTGAAAAATGCAAGAACTTTATTTTCACAGGTGGTGACTTTCCACAGAACATTTACATTACAATATAAAAGAACCTTTGCTGAAAGCCTTTACCAGATCCAGCTTCATCGGTAATTATGCTGAAAGTATCAAACGTACTTACCACGCCTCAGTCCTAGTCCTAAACCTAGTCCCAGGGATATAGCCACCAAAGCACACAGCAGAACCTGTCACATAGACACAGGGAAACCAAAGTTCACAACTGTGATGAACTGTTATGTTTATTAGAAATTAACTGTATTAGTGTATGAAAATTTCTACGAATGTGTGATTTCTTATGTACTAATTCTTTCTCTCAACTTCTTAATCAAAAAAATTGAGACATTCTGAGTCTGAATATAGGAGAAGCACAARAATTATAACCTTAGAAGATGAGGCTCTAACGCTGCACTTTTAACCTATGGGCAGTTGCAATGTCGTAATTACGGAAATCTTTTCTGGGCAAAAGATAGAAGGAAGTAATCAATATATTTACCTGTTTTGCAAATTCTTTATCTGTGTAAAAAAAGGTATTTCTATTTATCTTCTGTATTTACCTGAAATGCCTACAGGGCTTTCTTAAGAGACTTAGCTGGATAGAGGCTGCAAGTGCCAAATTTGTACCCACATGCCAGTTTCTCATAATGTCACCCTGTTAGCAAGGTYAGAGCAAACTGGAAAGAGACAAATAGCCCAAGTAAACTCCATAACAGAAAGCAGCATAACATTTGGGAGATTGGGGGAGAGCTGAGGAATCCTCTATCAGCTCGATAGACACCCAAGATAAATGGCAATGCATGCTGGCTGAAAGGTGCAGCGAACAGTGATAACCTTCTCAGTATTTCGTGGTGTATGCACTTTTCCCTTTGCTAAGACAATCGTGGAAAAGAAAATGCATATCACAGAAAATCACCACAAACCAGCCCAGTTTGTGTCCCATTTTTGCCTCAGAGCTTTTTTTCCTCTCCTGCCATTTCCAGGAATCAGCTGACACTGGGAAATACTAAAGGTTAAAAATAAAATAGAAATGAGAGAGGTTCACTCTCATGCTCAGTATTACTGTAATGGAGCCTCTTATCTGAGACTACAGCAATTATAAGGAGCTGAGAACAACTGCATGTGCGTCCCCTGATCTTTGCTGCTTCCCGTCCTGCCTTGCAGGTGCTGGGCAGAAGTGTGGCAGCACAGAGGGCTGCTCAGTTCTCAGGGGTGGGTGTACAACTGATTTTTTCTTAAGCAACACCAAACACTAGCAATGCCAGAGTTACTTCCTTCACACTTTCTCCTTCTCACCTTTACCTTCTTCCTGCTGCTTACTCCCAGGTTCTTGTACAGGAGATGTACCTCAAAAGGAGTGGAAATCGGAATTGGTGAGAGAACTGGGTAAGAGAGACAGGTGGAGTAAGGGTGTGTGGAAAGATTGCCCAAAGCGGCAGAAATGCCGAAGTCCCTTGAAGAGAGACCTCAGGTGTGAAGGCAGCAGTTTAATCCAGTCAGCAGAGACTGAGAATCAGSGGGTTCTTTTGGGCTAGACCAGCAGCCACTCTTTCCGGACAAGGGATGATAACACTTTCACTGAGCACAGATAAGCCAAATCACCAGGGCATGTACTTTTCATGTTAAAGTCACTAYGGTTTTACCCTTCATTTTGATTAAAACTCACATTTGTAATTGAAATAAAAAGAGGATACTAAACTGAAGTACAAATTAAAGTACAGCTATTACTGCAACAAACATTCCCACTGCCTCAAGTAATGAGACAGATGAAGTAAAACCCAAAAACTTCTGTCAGGTATATAGATGAGATGCTGCATTTATTATAACATTTACACAAACACCCTTGATTTTGGGACATTCATTCTTAAGGTGAAATGACGTTGTTAGCACSTCCAGGCTTTCCACAGCTAACGTCTATGACTAAATTCAGGATTACAACTACTTATTCATACAAAATTGTTCCTAGCGCATATGGTCTGTTCACTAGAGGACTTATTAGACAGTGTGACTACTGTTTGTGAGTATACAATTCTCTGCCTAACCTTTCAGGAAAAATTTGACAARAAGTATTTCATGCATTGTATTTACCAAAAACATAAATAAATCCTGTGGAATATTAACAGTTTACATCTCCAGTATTCAGATTTTCGGTTTTGTATAGGCAGGCATTCAAATACATTTTAGGATATTTAAATTTCTCACTTTACTTTTCTAAGTACCTCTTGAAGGTATTTACTTTCCTTAATAGTTTGCAGTTTTCCCACATTGCTCCTCATGACTCGTTTTTTACTGATGACTTTAGGAAAAAAAAGTCTGCTATTTTATTTTTTTTCACAACTTCCAGTGTTTCCTCATATTTTATGCAGTCCTTGCACAATGCAGCATTAAATAGGAAATTGTACTATGTGAAATTGTTCTGATGACATAAAGCTGAAAAGTATAGTAGCTTGATTCTCTTTTTCATAGAGCCGTTTTCAAAATTAAGTTGCAAGTCCTTCTAAAATCAGTATCTGTAGTTTTCTCTAAATTTCAATTTAAAAATGCAAGAGCTTGWGCAAACGCATTTAATGTTTGTTTCTATTGTGATCACAAACAGAAGATACAACAGAAAATTTTTAAAACATAACWAAAAAACTACACTTTATTATTTACAAGGCAGCTGTATGGCTCTTAAAGCCTCAGGGAAGAGGTAAAAAGTTGACACGATATTTGAGATGTGGGACTGACAATACTGCACAAAACRTTTCATTAGGCTTTTCACATGCCTTGCTTCCCGAGTGTTTTTTGCCAACGACTTGCCTACATGTTCTGTTTTGTTAATGTCAAATTTAAAGATTAAAAAGTAAGCAAAAAGGAACCATGGTTGCTTTGGCCACAAATACATATGTTCTAAGACAATATCTAAAATACAGTATTGAAGCAATGTCCTCGCGGTGCAAAAGGGCTTTCAGGTTAAAGAAGTACAGCAAAAACTGCCAGAAAAAAAAATTGCTTCATAGRTACCAGAACTTTAGAAACTTGCCAGTGAAGCTAGTGCACCCATGCAGTAAAATTTTAACTACCGATTACCAAGSTGCCCTGAATGTTTATACCAGTTCCAGGAAACTTGTAAAAATCCTGCAGATTTGAGAACTGTTAAACTAGCAGCCCTGAAAAGCAGCACCTACTTACAGCACAGATGACTTTGTATTTCAAGACGGTTTTTTTCTCCACGTACTCTCTTCCTTTTAAAGACAGCTCCTCCGAATATTGTCTGTGAATCCTGGTTGTATCATCATCAAGCTCCATTTTGCCGAGATCTGCCTCTCGTCTGCGTCTTCTGCCGTCCTCAGCCTCCCCAGCTGGGTTTGCTGCTAGTGAGAGGCTTCTCCCTCTCCAAGAGTTCCTAGTAGTTTGCTCGTAGGTCTTTTTATGACATCCCAGCATTTGCATCAGTGTTAGGTTTGCAGGAAGCCAAAGCAAGCAGGAAAACTACTCTGAAAGGTCAAAGGCTGAAAAGCATTATCCGCGTTCAGGGAACCTGACTGTTCCACATAAGAATGGCATTAGGCAAACACTTAACTGGAGATAAGGCGTAATACGTTGCTAAGCAACAAAATGCAAAAAATACTCAAGTAGTCAACTATTTGGTTAAAAGCTTGTCATCCAGAGAATTTATCTTCAAAGAAAATGTTAAATATACAAAACCAATATGAAAGGAGACGGTTTCTTACTTCGTGTTCTGTGTCACGCCTAGGTTTTCAGATCCTTTCCCTTATTTAGCATCAGAGAATTCCTCCCGCTTAGTTTCAATCCATCTTTGTCTCAACTTCTTTCCACTTCTTACATTTTTTCATTAGTCATAAATGTGCTTATTAAACACAAATGGTATACAGCCAAATCAAATTCAACTAAAAATAAAAAGGTTTTGTTTAAGTACAATTTAAAATCTACTTGTTTTTCAACTTGGTGGTTAATGGAAGGATTGGCTGTTATGAAAATGTACCTTCATAGCCTACTAGGACTATGAATGTGTAACTATTCAGATGTTGATCTGATTCTAAATTTGAGCACCGCATGAGCAGCAACTYACAACGCATAAATTTATAATGTTCGTAATTATATTGAAAAATCCAAACCATGATACTATAGAAGCTGATAYGAAGAAAATTAACTCCACTGCAGCCCAAACCAGTAAAATCTCCTTATTCTATACAATTTGTGTCATGCTCAAGTCCYACATCCCCTTTAAGGGATCTCGTATACTTGATTTTGCTACTTTTACCTAATCATTGCTCTAATTTGACATACTTTMCTGTCCACATGATGAATTATGTGGCATTCTATGACATTTCTAACCTACAAAATTAGATTATAAAACTTAATAAACATTGACCAAGAACCCAAACTTTTCTGTTTCAAGATAAAGGGCCTCACACATTAAAAACACTTCTCTTCATCCTACCAAAAGAAAATTCGAAATTAAAAAAAAGTGCAATCCATATGATCAAYACATAAGAGTAACAAAAACAACAAGGCAGAAGGAAATAATTATCCTTTCCGATCTCAATTACTAAATCATAAATTTAAGTGGCCATTCTCCATACAGACTGACACTACACAATCGCAAGGCAAGGGTACAAAAAACGCCATTCCCCTATAGTTACACTGCAGTCCTCAGTTCATCTGGTGCTTTCAGGAACAGGAARATGTTTTCAAAGAACACAGGAAGGACATCTCTGCCGTATACATAACAAGCATGTCAGGAAAATAGGGATGTTATCGAAACTACAGGAAAAACAAAAACTCTCCAACAACAACCTTTTAGTGTTAGAGAATTAAGGCATTACTTTATTCTGGCCAGGATGTGCAATAGAAATCATTTCRTCCACACGTTGCCCGGGTTGTGCAGGGAAAATCATTCCATCAYACATGGCATTTTACCCGATGTTTCCCATATTTATACAGACAAAACCCAAGAAATTCTAGTTCATTGGTCCTAAATTACACAATTCTTAGTATTTGGTTTCCTATTGGWTATTGATTCCTTTGCCTTCGATGCTAATTTGGTCCTCATTCTTGGGTTCTCTTATTAGCCTTTTACCAGACCCAGTGTCTCCAGCCATGCCAGGGGAGTGACATTTGGAGCTGATGTTTCTTAACGCTCGTTAATGTTTGTTCATCTCCTGTGTATCTTCTGGCTGCTCCCAATCAGTTGAGATGTTAAGGTCACCAGGCCTCACCTGGTGAAACAGGATCTTTTGAAAAGAAACTTCAATTCCCTTCCCCTGGGCAAAGGCRAACAAAGCCCGGACTAAGGTTAGTTTAAAAAAAAAATTTAAAGGTTGTATCATTTCCAACAGGGAGAGTAATTTCTGAATAGCATTGTGTTGTAGACACTTTCAATTTTCACTGCTAAGAAGACGAAAGCCCTCTAAGGCCATGAAGAATTACACAGGCCTTACACACCATGGATTCAGAGATGCCTTTAWATTAATTTGTCATCTATCTTCTAAAATGAATGGCATTCACTCAGGAAAAAACACTCCGAAGTTTAACCATTTTTCTTATAAACGCTTCTCACTCTTAAACATTAAAATTGGCATTTTTATGAAGGTGGTTTTGCTACAGTAATATGATATTTACAAGTATTTTGAAAAGTGCATTTCTTTTTCTGTGCCTGGATGAAGAGAGTCATTTCATTTTCATGCAAATGCTGCTTTTCTGCCTTKTTTGGTGAGGTGTGTGACTCTGTGCTACCTAATAAGGACTCTTAATAGTGGTTCGTGCCTTTGCAGAGACACCTGGGTGCAGTCCCTCCAGGGTTAATAGCAGTATTCTTTCTCCTCCTGGAAATTTAGATCCCTTTGGCAAAGCAGGATGACCTTTGCTTAGACCTGACCTGCTGTGGCACCCTTGCTCCCAGCTCCAACCTTATAATTAGATTCTCTGCCAAAGTGTGACTGAGATAAGTTAGTCATGTCTTCAAGTGTGCCCTTTCCCACACACACACACCCTCTCCTTTACAACTGTCTCTGGTGGGAAATATGATTTGTCCTAAGATAAGAATACCAAGTGAGAATTGTACCAAGATAAGAACASCCAGTGAGCATTGCAGGAGGAACTGTCTGGATGCTCCCATAATAATGCATTTCAGAGACAGGGATTTGTAATGATTTTGACTGACTTTGGTACACATCAGACTGCAAAAGTGTTGAAAATACTTTTGGAGACTGGGCCAACTGGACAAACTGGTCTCCTGAGGCTGCAGGCAGCTACCAGGTGGATCCCCCTGTCCTGGCAGGGATGCCTGCAGGGTATGTCCAGCCCAAAGATGGGAAACACTCACTTTTGGATGGGTCAGTAAAAACACCAAAATCCTGTCACATACAGAGATAAAATCCTAAAGCATCTCCAAAGGTGCTTTGATGMTTTCCCATTGTGCATTCTGTAAGGCCAAAGACTGTAAACCTGTACATTTCTAGCTGGTTACAATACAAGACGGTTATAATATGTTTAGACATGCTTATATTGTATACTGCATTGGTCATATTTAGATACCRTATTAGCAATAAATCTAATCATAATCGTGCACATAATGTGTTATACTTCTTGTGCCTGACCAAGAATATAAGGAACATTTCCTACAGAATAAACAATTTCCTGTTAAGACTGAGGGCAACCCAATTCTAAGAGCAACACAAGCAAGTACAAGCAGACCTTCAATCATATCCCCTCTGTTTTCAATGATCATCTGTTCCATGTATATGTTGGTAAATAGTACACAGGTAAGCATTATTTGTTTCCCATTTACTGACAAGAAAGCACTGACTTCAATGCACCCTGTGCCTGTTGGCTACAATACACGTCTCTGCTAGCTGTGCAATCACTGATGCCCCACTGATGTATCACCATCTTCTGTGGTACTTCTTAAATTTACTTACAACTTTTCTTGTTGTTTATGTTATGTATTCTTCTAGGCTTATTTACACAAAAACGGTTTACATTTAAAACAAGTAATTGTCTATCCATTTCCATGTGAGCTTTTCCCTTATGGGTATTTTCCGCTCAATTCCAAGCCTGGAATTGTTAATTTCTCACCACTCTGAGGCCTTCAGTTATCAGCTTCATAGTTGATCAGACAGAGAGACGATCAACTTTATTTTTCTTCTGAAGACATAAGTTTGTATCTGGTTACCAGCAGTAGATGAATTTAGGTTTGCAGCCAAACATCCAGAGACAGCTCAGAAAATACAGTGTCAGCATCAAAGACACACAAAATTTTTAAACTGTCTTGATTTGGCACTTTACATTTATTTTTAGTATAAAAACCTCTGCATATACTTATAATGCTCTCTACAGCTACCTAATAGAGGGTTCTAGACAGGTGGAGGTCAGCCTCTTCTCCCAGGTAACAAGCTATAGGACAAGAGTAAGCGGCCTCAAGTAGCACCAGGGGAGGTTTAGATTGGATATTAGGAAAAGAGGCAATGGGCTGAAACTGATGCAGGGGAACTGTCATCTGAATACGAGGAAGAACGTCTTAACTGTGCAGGTGACCATGCACTGGAACAGATTGTCCAGAGAGGCTGTGGAGTCTCCCTCATCGGAGATATTCAAGAACCGTCTGGACACAATCCTGTGCCATGTGCTCTGGGATGACCCTGCTTGAGCAGGGAGGTTGGACCAGATGAGTCACTGTGGTCCCTTCCAACCTGACCCGTTCTGTAATGCCATATTCCTGGATGTCTTTAGACAAACGCATTTTCAGTTTGTTCTATGACTTACTATGGGAATGAATAACTCCACAGTAATATACACCAAACTGGGCGCAAGTATAAACTGGAAGAGTAGTGGCAGCAGATCAGCCCTGTGGAGAGGGATCTCATATTAACGCGGGGGATCCTTGACGTAAGAACCAGAACCAGCACTTCGCCAAAACACTCTTAAAAAAGATTATTCAAAGAAGAGATTATTCAAAAAACAAAGAAGCCTAAACAAATATTTTCGTAAAAAAAGAACAACAAAACCAAGGCCGAATCACTCCCAAGTTAAGCGGCTGTTGCTTCCCCTCTGCCGGGCAGGCAGGGGGCGGCGGCGCCGCCCGGAACGGTCAGGCCGAGGAATCGCTTCCGGGGGAGCAGGATGCGGACGGAGCTTCCGGCGGGGGCGGGAGGAGGAGCGCTGGGCGCTGCTGTCTGCGCCTGACAAAGGGCCCGGGGGGCCCGGCGCGGCCCCATGGCGATCCCCATGGTGCCCATGGAGACGCAGCTGCAGAGCATCTTCGAGGAGGTGGTGGTGAGTCCGTCCCCGGAGCGCCGGCGCTGCCGGCGCAGCGTTGCGGGCAGGTCCGCGGCTCTTCCGGGTCCCCGCGGCCCGCCGTGCTCCCCTGGGAGGTGGGGGCATCCTGAAGGGGATCAAAAAGCAGGTGGGAGAGGGGCTTTTGGTTTTCCTGGCGCAGGTGGTGCGGGAGAGCCCCGCGGCCCTCCCCGGCCGTGTTTGCGCTGTTCCCGGCGGCGGCGCCGTGGATCCATGAGGGGCCGTGGTTCTTCAGGGCTGAGGCCTCCCCCCGCTGAGTCTTATAGGAAAACTCAGGCGGAGTTGGACTGACCATTAAACAGGTTGCTTACCCGATACCGAATTACAGTGCGCTGAGTTCGCTGTAAAATAAGCGGTGTAAGGACACGTTTTGAACGAGGCTGTGAGAAGATGAGCGTCTTGAGGAGACCTTTTTTTCCAGCCAGCATAATGGCGTGATCAGAGCGTGGAGATACGCACAGTGGTGCCTGCAAAACGAAGCATAGTTAGCCCAAAGTCCTTCTCCGTTCTGCATAGGACATTCTTTCCAGCCCTTTCATCAGCTTTGCTGCCCCTTTTTGGATGCATTCAAGGACCTTCACATCCTTCTTAAATTGTGGGTCCCAGCACTGCTCACGGTACTCAAGGTGAGGCCACACCAGCGCTGAGTACAGCAGGATAATCATCTCTTTTGTCCGGCTGGTTGAACACAGTGTCTGATGCACTCCGGGATGGCTGCCTGGGCTCCCTGCTGGCTCACACTGAGCTGCTGCCAACCAGCACGCTCAGATCCATTTCTGCAGGGCTAGTCTCCAGCCATTCCTCTCCAGGTTTGTACTTGTGCCCAGCATTACTCTGTCCCAGGTACAGAATTTGTTAAATTTCATGCCACTGATTGCCTAATGCTCTGACCTATCCACATCCTTCTGTAAGGCCTCTCATYCCTCAAGAGAGTCAACAGCACCTCTCAGTTTAGTATCATCAGCAAACTTGCTAAGGGTGCATTCAACTGCTGCATCCAGTCATTGATAAATGTACTGAACGGGACTGACTCTAGCTCTGTGCCCAGAGGAACACCACTGGTGACCCATCACCAGCCAGATGCAGCTCCATTGACTGCAACCCTTTGAGCTCTGCCCTCCAGCCAGTTCTTCACCCAGCACACTGTGAAGTTGCTCATCGCACAGTTCAACAGCATGCGTAGAAGGATGCTGTGAGGGATAGTATTGAAAGCATTATCCAGAAAAAGTATGTCCACTGCCTTCCCTTTGTCTTCTAGGTGGGTGAATTTATGAGAGAAAGATATGAAATTAGTTAAACAGGACTTCTCCTTTGTGAATCCAGGTCGGTGGGTCATTAAGTCACACTTTTGTGGAGCACAAATGAATGAGCTTCTTGGCAGATATGAGATCTTCACAATTGGAAACACTGGGGTGACAGTAGCTGACTGAACAGGAGCCTACCTGGCACTTCAGACAAAAGCAGCTGATTGAATTGTCTGAACTGTAAAGAATATATAGGTCTCAGAGAAATTGAAAATTATTTCCATATGATGAATTTCAGTAGAGGAAGGGTTGGGTTTTTCTTTCTGTTTTAATTTTACATTAKAAATGCATGATGTACTTTTCTTTGTGTGGTGTTAAGTTGCTTGTAGGATATTAATTGCCCGCACCCRACTGATTTCTCGTTTTGGCACTGCCATTCAGATTGTTTTCACATGTTTAACATTCTGATTTGACTGTGTTGTTACACTGTCTGTTTTTATGCAGTGTTATTTGTCTAAAAGTGGTATGGAACAATAACAAAATAATTCCTGAGAAAAATTCATTGTATTTTTGAAGTTGTMAAAGAATAGCAAGTTACTACTTTCTCTGCTGCTAGTACCAACTTGGTGGACAGCAGCAAACCTTATCTCGCTTTCTATGCAGAGCAGATGAGTATCAGTTTCTCCTTTGCTCCTTGAGAAAACTGAGTAGCAGTGACAGGCAGTTCTGTGCTGTGTGATGTAAAAGGATCACCAGAAAGTTGATTTTGTTACGTGTTCTTGTGTCTGTAACACAGCAATGACAGTATATAGCGGTCAGTTATAGATCACATCTGAGTATAAGATGAAATTCTTATAGAAGTCAGCAAAAGCTGTAGGATAGTATTTTCCAGAACCTATTTGCTGAAGTTTTATAACAGTGATGTAGAAGCCTTTGAGCAAAATGGAGTGGAAAAAGAAAAGRGGGTGAGAGGAATGTTTTAGAGGAGATAAATTGGATATTCGTAKATAGTTTTTTACCTAGTACAAGACCATTACATCACTCAATTGAATTTAAAAAGCAATGGATGTAAACTTGGTCAAGAAAGTAATTGTATTTAATTGATTTGTGTAACCGAGTGTCATGGAACATAAGTGGGACAAAATCTTAATGGGATTCAAAAATACTAATTTTTCAAACTATGAGAAGAGAGCTGTTACAATACAATAGAACAATTTCTCCAACTTTGGGAAGTGAGTTAACCTCTAGGTGTTTAGAAGACAAAAAAATAACAACCCAAAACAAAGAGCCTTAGTCTGGATGTACGAGGTTTATATGTTTATGTGAAAACAAAGCAATCTCATCTTTGGAAGAGCGTGACTTAGCAGAAGAGATCCATCATTCTCTGGTACAGTCCTATAACAGTACAACTTACTCATGTGCTTCATCCTGGTGGTGTGATATTCATAGAAAACCTTCTAATAGTAGCTCACTTGGGGTTTTTCTCTTACAGAAAACAGAAGTAATTGAAGAAGCTTTTCCTGGGTAAGTGTGATGTTACTTTATTTGTGCAAGATTTTATGTATAAGTGTATTTTTCTACTCGTTTCATTGGGTACTGCAAATAACTAATGTTGTCATTTGCATTAGGATGTTTATGGACACTCCTGAAGATGAGAGAACCAAACTAATCAGCTGCCTGGGAGCTTTTAGACAGTTCTGGAGCAGTCTTTCCCAGGTTAACATTTGATTTGTTGCTTATGTGTGTGTACTTTATATACTTTTTTTAATATAAAGATACCTTTTCTAGTAGACAGACACTTAAGCTATAAGGTCTGTGTCCAGTCATTCAGAATGTGGTTTCAGATATGGCACAGTAAAGAATATAGCAAGACTTTGCAAGAAGAAAAAGTTAGTTTTGAGATTTGTAAGGTTATATAGTTGTTCAGCAGAGGTTGGTGTGCAGTGCAAATGAAGATAAGCAAATAGAAGTGTAACAGTAAAGAAATAAACAATAAAAGGTAGTTTGTTACAGAATTTCTGGTAGAAGTGAATAAGTAGGTAAAAAAAAAAATAGATGTTTAAATTCAAAAATCACCTTCCAAAAGCTAGATACCTCCAGACCCTGCTCTATAATTGAAGGCCTGTTCATCTTGGTTTTCACTGAATATGAGTATGACGATGAAAAGGAAAGAATAATGTAGAACAGTTCTATTTTACTTTATTCTGTGCTAACTTATATGTGAAAATCAAAGTTGACAATAGAAATCAGTGATTAAGATAGGAGATATTTCCTGTACCGGACAACTGAACAACTTCTGTTGGACAAGTGAGCTTCTTCAAAATAATATCAAAAGACTTGTAGGAAAAACTATAGGTTGGGCAACTGAATCACTTCTGCCAATTTATAGTCTTGTTCTTGTGTTAGTTTCATTTTTTCATGGCAGGATACTATAGGAATTTCATAGTTTGTTTCACTACCTGTAAATACATTCTTTCTCCCCTCTACTGCTTTTTCAGGAGTCCCATGAACAGTGTGTCCAGTGGATTGTAAGATTCATTCATAGCCAACATAGCCCTAAAAGAATTTCTTTTCTTTATGACTGCCTAGCAATGGCAGTAGAAACTGGACTTTTGCCACCCAGGTAAGCCATGTGGAATGAATCGATAAAGTACAGAGAGGTTATAATATTGGAGGTATTTTTACAATGACATTGTACAGTTACTGCTGGAAGACACGTGCTTATTATCTGTCATTTATTCCTGCATTGTYTTCTGCTAGGATGGTTTGTGAATCTCTGATAAACTCCGATACACTGGAATGGGAAAGGACTCAGCTGTGGGCATTAACATTTAAATTGGTCCGGAAGATTATTGGAGGTGTAGACTACAAGGTATCTTCCACCTATTTCTTTCTCTTTGCAAAGACGTGTTATTTGCTAGATTTGTTTTTATGATTTTATCTCCAAGACATCCAATTTTTCAAAGTGTGCTTTTTCTTAAAAAGAAGAAAGATAATTTAGTGAGACCACTTCTAAGGCTTTTTCATAGTTGAGCTTTACCCTAAGAGATAATTTTGTATTTACAGTGTAACTCTTCATACTTTTTTTTTCTTTTACAGTCACCTTTTCTCCTTTTTCAGTTACAAGCTAGATAACCCTAATGCATTTGCAGAAGTGGTACACACTAGAGGTTAATACTATCAAGTGTTAAGGCTGAAGTTCTGTTGACTGCTTTAACCCCTGTTGCTCCATTGCAAGAAGCTCTTGAAAGCTGAGTCCTTGGCATGGTACAGCTCCAACAGAAGGAGTAGGAAACCATGCATGACTTGCAGAGAGACACCTCGCCGACATTGTTGATCATGTTAGAGCAGAAAACATAAAATACAACATTGTACTATGGTCAGGCTGCACAAGGCATTGTAGGTTGGATGTCTCTAGATGCACATCAAAATACCAACAGTTAGTTTCTCTTCTGGAGCATCATAAAACTGAGAAGTTCCATAAGGAATTCAATGTAATTAGTGTTAAATTTTAATGTAATTAGCATTAATATTTTCAGTAGCACTTTGTCTTCTGACACTTAGCAACAAGAACTAATTTGTCTGTCAAAATACTGTCTGATCATATTGATAGTGTAATTTTCTGCACAATAAAGAATATCTGGGACAGTTAATTTCATATGCTTTCTTGCAGGGTGTGCGTGATTTGCTGAAAGTGATCCTAGAGAAAATCTTAACGATTCCAAACACTGTGAGCTCGGCTGTTGTGCAGCAGCTTCTAGCAGCAAGAGAGGTAACTATGGATTTTATAACACTATGGAGGAAGATTGGCCCCATTCTTCTGTTATTTTTTATTTATTTGTGGTTTTTTGTTTGTAGTGAGTTTGTGATGGCTGGGGTGGCTCTGAGTGTTGATAGAGTTCAACAGTTCAACATTACATTTGTGCTGTAGTTCTTTACTGTAATTGTATTTTATGGAGTAAACAAAGTGCTTTTGTGGGATATTGTAAATAAGTGTTAAAATCACTAACAAGAGAGTCAGGCTTAATGTTTGACTTGCCTRAGGTAAGACGTATAGGATATAATAATGTTTAATAATTTTTTCTTCCTGAATAAAAATAGTAATTTTTTTCAGTGCTTTGTGGGCAGGCATAGAGACATGGTCTTACTTAGGCTTAAGCAGTCTAGCTTATGCTTGTACAATTAAAAACAGATTTTAGACTGAAATAGTACTATCAGAATACAACTTTAGAAAAAGTACTTTAATTCTTGTGTGTGTTTTAGTGGGCTCAGACTAGTAGACAGATTACACATTCATTTACCTTATCYAGAGTCTTTTACACTGACGTATTTTTTTATTTATAGGTGGTAGCCTACATTTTGGAAAGAAATGCATGTTTGTTGCCTGCCTACTTTGCAGTTACGGAAATCAGAAAACTATATCCCGAAGGAAAACTTCCCCACTGGGTAGTGATGTGATAGCAAATAATGTAGTCTGAAGTTCTGTTGCATACAATGCTTGTTTTTGAAAACAAAGTTTATGTGAAAATTTAAAATCTACTSAACAGTAAGCTCTGTGTTTAGTCATATAAATTAAGATATAGGTTTGATGTGATTGCAGCAGCAGTTCTCTGTGTTCTTGCATGAAACTGATGACATGATTTTGACCTGTGGTCTGATGTTCAAAACTCTTGAAGCACTGAGTGGATTTTGTTGAATACGTTTGGAAATGCAGGTCATGCATATCTACCATTTTGTGCTTTCTCTGTGGCTTCAGGATAAGAAAAATCGCTTTAAATAGTTGACCAGTATTTTCTTTATGTTTAAATTCAGTTATGCAGAAATATTTGGGCCCCTGGTGGGATGAAAATGGTCATTGTTTCCAAAAAATAATGTAATACCGATCTAGTTTTTAATTTTACATTCTGTTAAAATGACTGGGTATTTGGAAAAGGATGAAATCCCAACTGCCTTGTGCTAATGGGAAAATTATTACTGACYTTTGAGAGAAGATTTAAACTGGATTGTACTAATCTGGGTCATTTGTCTACGTGCAGTTGTTATTCAGAGTCAGAGATTTGTTGTGAACAGAAGTTACATCTTATTTTAAATAATCTGTTACTAAGTGTTATGAATTCAAATAATATAATTGCTGTAGGAGACAGTTCTTATATAAACTCCTATTTGAGTGCAAACTGAGAAGAGTGCTTCCTGCACCTCCTTTCTAATGCCACTTTTTTCCTTTTGTAGTTTTATGTTTCAGTTCATTTTTTCAACTTCTTGCAATGTGTAGGAAGCTAGTTATTTTAGTCGATTCCTGAGTAATTTATTAAAATGTATACACATACGTATTTTTAAGTCTTAAATATTCCTTGTCAGTATCTGGAACTTAAACTATAATTTTTTTTCTCCTCACCCAGTTACTAGGTAATTTAGTATCAGATTTTGTGGATACCTTCAGACCTACAGCAAGAATAAATTCCATTTGTGGTAAGAGAATGACTTAATGAATGACTTTAAAATACATTAATTTAATTTGAACTGCTTTGTTTCTTACAACCTTTTGGGACATATATCATCTAAGCAAAATAATTTATATTTCATGTAGTCTCTCTACTCTTGTCAGTTTGTTTTCAGACTTGGTTCTCTTCAGTTTTTGTTTTGAAGGGGAAAATTCGTATTGATGATAGCAGAATAATTTTTTGCTACAAGCTGGTGGTGGAAGTGTACTAGTTGTTACATGGTCATATAGTTTCTAACTACAGTAGAGTAGTAGATTAAGAAAATTGTAGGTTTTCTGTGCTCAAGAACTTTGAGTTAATACATATCCACTGGTATGTTAGTCATGGAGCATTTTGACTTCAGTTTCAGTTGGAGCTTTTGTTGCTGCTCAGACTCTCTCTGTTGTTGCAGGCTTCAGGATGAATGTTTCCTAGCTCAGATGAGTACTGGTTCTACTTTTCTGTGAAAGAAATGCTCATCCTYGTTTATTGTTAGAAATTGGATGATCAAAATTTGGCTGTTTTAATTATGATGCTTGCTGCATTTTTCTGCAAAAGACAAAAATGTCTTCTGTTTGCTTTGAGTAGTTGAATAACAGCTGCAATATTTTTTAGTTCTGATCAAGGTTTATTGCAATRGAGCTTCTTTAGTGCAGAGATTAAAAATGTAAATTCATCTGTAATGCTCCAAAGCATTTTGTTTCAGAAGCATCTAGTTAATTTTCAATTGAMAGTGTGGCATAGTTCTTATTCATATACTCAGAGGGATCACATATTGTTTTTTCCAAGTGTTGTATGAGTAAATGACTTGTGTAGATATGGTTGAAGGGAAGAAATAAATATTTATTTACTTCTTGTTTTATCTGATAATAATGTGGTCAGTTTGGACAATAGAAGTCATGGAATTCGAATTGAGAGAGGTCAAAGTTGGGGCACTTAAGTTTAGATGCTGATCTAGAGGTGTGCCTGGGGCTCAATTCAGATGCTTATGTTTAAGCAGCTGAAATAAAGGCTAGTTGTTCTAATCTACACTGACTAACAAGTGTAAATTTAGCCTACCAGACACACTTCGTGTGTGATCAGTTGAGGCTCATCCGCCTGTGCTGACTGAATTGACGAGGTCTTCACTCTGTGATTGGAATACACAGCTTGCATTTGGCTCATTTACTGAACACAATCTTGTCCACAGGGTGAATGAAGGGAAATTGGAAGACTAGATTATACACTTAGGTTTATAATACTGTTTTCTTTGTGGAAAGGGTCAGTGTACCACAATCAAATCCCTAGGTCAAGCAGTGGCAAGGGAACAGTTTTCTGGTAACCTAAAAGGGTACTTTTAGATATTGGTATTTGCAAATACTTTTATTTTTGGGGTATCCAATCTGAATAAATGGGGACTTTACTGCTTTAGTTATATTATTAGTTGAAAATGGGTTAGAAAAATAAAATGAGTTTGAAGCAATCCTATGTAAAAAGTTTTAAACAGTGGAAATTTAAGGACAGCATAAAAGTGGCTGAGGCCAGTATTTGCATCAAAATGTTTAGGCAGTGGGCCAGTTTCAGTGGTTGAGAATTTGTTTCATTGCATGTAGGTCGCTGTAGTCTCCTTCCTGTGGTAAATAACTCGGGTGCCATGTGCAACTCGTGGAAGCTGGATCCTACAACCCTTCGTTTTCCTTTGAAAGGTCTCTTACCATATGATAAGGTATGCCTCGTTAAAGTTCTTAAACACRTTATATTCAGTAAATACAAAACTTCTGTATCATTAAAGTGGAGAAAAGTTTCAGCTGTGAATATCCATTTGTTCCAGTTAGGCTAACTTTGAGGGTGTAGRTGTTTTCACTGTGTTCTGTATTTCAATGATTTCAAGCTATATATAGAGGACCTTTAAAGTAGTGTTTGGTGTAACTGCTGCCCAGGATGCTGAAGAACATGAGACATAATTTAATGTGCTTTGTGGGTGTGTGCATGTGAGAGAGCAAGTGAGATCAGAGAATTGATTGGGAAATTGTCTAGATGGAAGAGAATGGGAAGGTAATTTCTTCTTTTCTGTGCTCTTTGCTATTCCACAGGAAAGATAATATTACAATTCAAACTTATATTTAAGTTTGCATATTTAAACTTAAAATTCTGAGTGTGAAGTTGTGGTGTACTGAAAGAATTTAAAGGATCAGGACAAACATCTGTGTTGTCCTGCTTCCCATTCCCCATATCCTAGATGTCTAAGGAAGGAAGTAAATATAGTATATCTAATGGCGTGTATAGTGTTCACAATCTGCAGCCATTACCATTTTGTGTATTTCATGAGACAGATGTGGTTTCTGTGTATTTCGTAAACTTTCATCTTCTAAATATTTGTTCAGACTCTTATTGAGCCCGTGTAAGCTTTTAGCATCCTCAATGTTCCTTTGACAAGGAGCACCACATTTCAAGTTCATGTTGCATGAGGAATCRGCTCCTTCTGTTTGTTTTGAACCTAGCTTCAGATAATGTTTTTATTTCAAGTGATTCAGCTATTGGAACATGCAGTGAGCAGTTGTTCCATATCTGATTTCTTCACATTACTCCTGATTTTTTTTGCATTTTGGTCATGTGCTTCCTCAGTTGTCTTACCTTGTTTCCTTTGAGTTCAAGGCTGCTCCAAGAAGTGTACCATCCTTTTATTGGATGAAGAATGTACTTCTACTTGGTCCTCATAAAATCTGCCACTTCTTAAGAGCTATGATTATTTCCTCATTTCTTTTGATTATCAGAGAGCAAGATGATTTGCCAGATAATACACGTCTGCCTAAATTAATGATTGATTCTTACATTGTTTAATTCAATTAAATGTAAACTCAGTATTAAACACACTCTTGAGGCAATATATGTTTGTATGTGATTGCTTGTTTCTTTTTCAAGGATCTGTTTGAGCCACAGACTGCTTTGTTGAGATATGTGCTGGAACAACCGTATTCAAGGGATATGGTCTGCAATATGCTAGGTCTGAATAAGCAGGTACTGTACTGTGCTGTAACATGTGATTTAATTCTGCATAGAATCTGCACTATTCTTTTTCTCTTTTCTTTGCTATAGCTAACTAAGCAAAACAGTTTAGGTACAGAGAGTGATTTTTTTTTTAGATTTTTTTTTTATGAGATCATATTAGGTTAATTGGACACTGTTATTCCTATCATTTGTATATTGCTTTACGAATGTTAAATTGAAAAGTAGAGATTTAAAATATGATTTTTTTTTGCATTGCTTTTTTTTCCTATAAGGCCAGCCTCAAGTACACCTTTGACAGACAGTAGGAGACTGTTTATTGTTCGTTACTTTTTAAAGCATTGTTATACTCTGTTATATTGGAATGTTATAGTACTAGAATAGTTGAAAGCTGGGGTTTGTTTTGTTACTTTTTTTTCTTTTGAAACCTTAGAATGGGAGGGCATAGTCTGACTTGGGGATCCTTGAGGCTGGCCTCATAGTCACTGTTTTGTCTTTTCTTTTTTTCTTCCTTTATTTTTGTTCTGTCCTGTCTTGTCCTGCCCATCCTCCAATGCTCTAGACCTTGAACATTGCTCAGGTATGTTCACAACCTTACTGTTGTATTGTGACTAACGATACGCTGGCCGCTTTGTAGCCACTGATTCCAGGTAGAGAATACATGTACAGTCAGGGCTTGAAATTGGCAGGACCATTAGTCAAGGGCAAATTCTCATTACAAATCTCTAGAGATACGAGAAATGTAGCGTAAAGCTGACAGTCAGTGGTCCTTTGATCTCAAAATTTTCGTTGGAATGGAATGCTACCATTTCCCTTACCAGTAATGACTTCTACTTTGCTGGAATTTTCAGATGAGGAGAGATTTTTAGTTCAAAATTTCTTTTCCTTTAGCAGGTGGAAAATCATCCACTGGACTTAATTGTAAAAATATAAAGCTGTAAATACATTGTTTAAAAAAAAGGTTTACTCATGGAATTTTCKTATCATTAGGAAGCCTCTGTAAAGAACTTGCCAACAGGCAATTATAATATTCTCCAATGTAGGTGAAAGAAAAGTAGTGCAGAATACCACACAAAAAGTAGTTCCTTAAAATTTTGACTACTTGTTTAAATAAACACCTGAGCAAATCAACCAAGTGGACTTCTGCTTGAAATTTGAAATTATGGGTGTTATTTTTACAGTTTACTCCCTTGTTACATTAATAATTTCCACACCTACTTTAAAAAACCAGTGTTAAGATTTATAAAATAGCGTTGCTGTTTGCAATACTATAGTGAAGGTTGTGTCAGTGTTTCCATTTAAGAAACTTTTTTCAGATTTGTAACTTGACTATAAAATTTACATGATCCTGAAACCTTGTGTATATTTCCCATTGTAATTAAATACACCAGTGCATTTTCTGAATTGGAACAACGTTTTTGAATGCGCAGATTCCAACATCTTGGCAAACAGTACTCTGTGTTGTATATGACAATCTTTCGTATTTGAGACTGAAAGCAGCTGAAATGTTAAACCTTGGAATTGAGCTGCTAGGTTTACTGTTTAAATGAATAGTATTTGTGTGTCTTTCTGTGTCTGCATTGAGTTGATAAACCAAACTATTCCTCTATCCATCTTGTAACTGGTAAATAATACAAGATTTAGACAAAAATTATGTTGGACCCATTTTATTCTTCTAACTATGGATGGTCTGTACTTTSACATAAAAAAGTATTTATGTTAAAAATGCTGGGTTTTAACTCCTATTTTACTGTCCTCTAAAAGTAATTGAAKAAATGAAATATATTAAACTATGCTTCTTAAAATTTGTTTGCTAGTATAGGAATTCCTACACAAAGTTTCATCCTGACTTTTTATGGCCAAGGAACAGATGTGAAGAATGTAGCTTATAAAGGAAATGCTGACAGAACRTGAACTATAGCTGTGCTACTACAGTTACACCAGCATAAAGATGTTTGGGCTGTTGAAAATTTGTGAGTTGAAAATATGTGAGTTAAAAATACAAATGTAGAGGTGGGTGGTATAGTGGTATAGAAGAGGCAATATGTTCCATTTAAACATTAATATACTCTGATTAAAACTGTGGGAAACATTAAAATTTTACTCATTTTTAGGTACAAATTAGCTTTGTGTTATAGTTCCATTTGTTAATGTAGCCACCTGACAAAAATAGTAGCATGCTTTTCAGAAGTTGTATAACTATATCAATGCTTTCAGTAAAATGGCTGATAATTCTGTATTTTATTATTAGAGAAATAACCTGCAGAAATGAACTGTCATAATAATAAAAGATATTAGAAATGCAAATAGTGCCAAGTTTGTTTCAGAATAAATACAGAAAGACCTCAATGCAATGATCATGATTTATTTATGATCATTAATTATTTATGTGAAGTTGCTTGTATGCCCTGTCAACTATTTACACAGATCCAGTTGCAGGATTGGAGCCTTCATTTGAATCTTTTGGCATCACAATCTAGGTATGGTTCAGCCAGATTTGTCCTAGTTCTCAAATATTCTTGAAGATGAACAACGAAATTTTCTGGTTCAGTCTTAACTAAGCAGATTTGTGTTAGAAAACCATTCACTCAAGCCATATCTGAGTTGTGTAAAATAACATACAAATCCAGCTGTCCTGTTAACCTTGCAGGGAGAAAAATGAAGGTAAAATTTCATATGTTTATAGATTCCTGTGTTCCTTTCAGGATTATAATTTTTCATGTGGGATGAAGTTCTCTAATACTCTTAATCAAGTATATGGCTTTAAGTCCAGATGTAATAATACGGACTTCAAAATGTTTCTTTTGTTGGTGTCTGGGGACTTTGAGTTTTTGCTACTCTGTACTTCTGTGGGCGACAGGACATACTCTTGTATATCTGTTTGAATTGGTCTATAAGAAGTAGAGATCTAATTTGTATTTTATCCTGTATATTATCGTGGTTTACAGTTGGACTCTTATCTTAAGGGTCTCTTCCAACCTAGATGGTTCTACAGAATTTGTCAATTTGTATTCTGCTGCTAGCTGGGTTGTTACTTTCAATTCTTAGTTATCTTTTAAATAATTCCTGAATTATGTCACAATTTGGTTTTTTGGAAAACAATTAACAGTYCAGAGTGTCTTAATGCACTGATACCAAGTTAAGATTCAGTTTAGGGATCCTACAGTTGGTCCTTAAAATGGAACTGAAGTAATGTCTTAAGGACATGAACTCACTTTGGAGGTTTTGGTTTATATCTTTACCTACTCTGTATATACAGACTTGCATGAAAAATAAAATGCCATTTTTGCTTGCATAGTTGCAGTTAGGATCTTATTGCAGTCCTATACTCAATCAAAAACTGTTACTTTGATTTCTCTGGTTTGGGGAATATTTGAAAGAGGAGGTAATTTTCAGGTGTCTTGTTTCTGTAATGTTATACAAATGTTTAATGAGCAGCTATTGTATTAATGATTTTGCTCTTTAAATAGTATATTTGGCTGGTCTCCTTTTAAACCAGCAGTGGTGATCTGCAGCTTCTCTATGCTATACTCTGTGCAGGTGAATGTGTAGCTGTGTTCTCTGCTAGCTACAAACTGGGATAATTAGCCAGGGGAAGCTGTTGTAAGCAGAATTATTAAGTGAAAGGAGTGATATAACGCAGTATTTAAAAATTGACTTTCCTTTTGCTTTTATTTTTAAGATATTGTAGGTTGATGCTGGAATCTTACCATCCAATATTACTGGTGTTAACATGGCAAAGTACTTAGTTTACAGGGTGTGATTATTTTTTACATATTTCTGATTGTAAGGATGTACGTTGAGAACGTTCAATTACATGTTCCTTGTTGAAACTTACTCCATTTTTTAACGAAGTAAACTTGAGAATGGCTGCCGAACTTGGTAGAAATAGGATCAGGTATAATATAAACAATAAGCTTTAAGGTTTTGAGTCCTCTTAGCATACCGTTCTGGAAAATGAAAGTGTGGGAGTAGTTCTGTAATGTATTAACTACTTTAGGCATTTTGAATTGGAGTTTTGGAGACACCATTTACTCTGGTAGGGATCTTGGCCTCTGTGGTTTGGTCTTCTGAATCCATTTCTTCAGTGTAGATACTTACTAAATGTTGTTTGTTTAAAATATTCAAAAGCTATCATAGCCGTCAGCCAGCCTTACCGACTCCTTAAAATATTTTCCTTTTAGGAAACACTTCTAATGCTAGCCATGCCCCCTTCCCCAGCCCATGATAGTCTCCTCTCCCCACCTCAAAAAAAGGGAGGAATTAAAAATTCAAACCCACATAAGAACAACAAGCCACCATCCAACTGAAGCTCTGATCCACTTAAAGAAGTACCACCAGTCCATCACAGGACTGGTCTCGAGAAATTTTAGTGTCATGGAAGTGCTTTTTTCCCCCTGTATTTCTTTATGGTTTAATAATGTTTTCATGAATGTATGTATTTGTCAGATATTTAAGTGTTATTTTCAGAACAAAATGGAGAATATGTGTTTGTATAACCAAATTGCAAAACTTGGAATCATGTTTACTTTAGGGGAAAAGCGTAGTGATTTTGAAAGCTGTATTTTTCTATTTGTAATCCAAAACAGTGTGTGGGGTTTTTTTGTTGTTTCTGTTTTACTTAAGCCATGCCAGAACATGAATTCCTACTTATTTGTGGGAGTAACCAGCTCTCGCCTATATTTTTATTCATCTCRGTTTATACTGAGATTTTCTTTCAGTTATAAGCAATTAATAAAACAAGGACCCAATCCTGCAAATTCCTCCTGTGCAATGCAGTATTTTATTTCCAAGTGTTCCAAAACTATAGATACAAAGTCTGTGCAAAAATGTATATTCACTGAAAATACAGAAAAAAAGTTGCCAGAAGATTAAATTAATGAAGATAAAATGTGAAGTACTGCTATATTTCTGATTGAAAATTGTTTTTAAAAAATAAAAGTCTGATTTTCAGAATAAAAGCTTGAATTCATTTTTTTAGTTTCYTGGCTCCTAAACTTTTCCCACTCTTAGAATTATTCAGAACAGTGAAAATTCATACTGGAAATTCTGGCTCTCTTTTTAACAGTAATATTTTTCCTGTTGTATTCTTTGAATAGCTTTATTGTAAATTAATATAGCCTAACATGATTAGGCTTTTGGACATTAACCCAGTGCTTAGCAAACTATTAAATTTCAAGCCCTGTACATAGTAGTTTTGCATGCTGGATTATAAACTAGTCTGTAGTGTTGTCTGTTGCACCCTGCTCTGCTTCATAATTAGTTGCTTTGGGAGGGGGAAAAAAATGAACCACAAAAGACCGAAAGTGTTCTGAACTGATGGTGGCAATACTGCTCTCTGTAAACCTGTACCGTGGTTGATCTGTGATAATGACAGTGCGTACTGGAAGAAAAGGTATTACAATGCTTTCTGTTTTAGTTAGAGGTTTGTGTTGAGCATGCTTCGAGAAAGCACAGCTGGAATTGTAGCTTTCTGCAGTTTTGAGCTGGCAAAGAGCATGCAACAGGGGATGCTGTTCACTGTATTTTGTCAACTTTTCCAATTCTTGYATTCTATTTTTAATTTAAGAGAATCTCTTTCTTTTTCGTAGCAAAAGACTACTATCAATGAAGGTAGAACAAGCATCTCCTTTCAGCATCTCTCTTTACTTTTATTATATCTTTATATTAGCCTTTTTTTAGGCTGCCTGGCTAGTACGTCAAAGAGTTCATCTAAGGCATCCCTAAAATGTTTTATGAGTATTTRAGTGATCTTTTAAAACTTTTTTACATACACCTTTTTGCCTCTAGAAAGGGATAATKCATTTTCATGATTAGTGTTTGAGCAGCTCAGTTCCTTTTCTTTTGTATCATTAAAGTAATAATTTTTTCTTTAAGGCTGCATTATGTTACAGGCATCAGACCAAATAAATAAATGAATAAGTGTGAGCATTCCTGAGTACAGATTGCATTGAAACAAACAGGTTAGATTATCTATTTCCAAAGTGCTAGCACTTTCTGAAATAAGTTAAATTCCCCATGGGTTTTTTTCCTTAGTAATAGTACATTATATGAGTGTAACAATACAAGTGTAGGATAATATTAAAAAGTCGTTGGCACTGAAGAACTTGTAACGTGACATTATACTTGATGGTCTTGAAGTGGAGATTTATAATCTGAGTTCCAAATTACTGATAGTGGACCTATTTTGTATACATCTGTACTAACAGAATGTATCTGAATATATAATGTATTCCTTATCTGATCATTATTGAAAGTCATCAGAGATGGTGTGTATTTTAAATTATTTCTGGATTCGCTTAGCTCAGTGTGGAAACTGTGGCAGTCTAACATCCAAGGAGCTCATCACTCTGATGTGTAATTTCTGTTCTACAGTATGTAGAACATACCACTTATTAATTTTCAAACCTTTTTGGTGTTGTCTTGTAACCTGTGGTGCTGTGTCACTAGGACAGCATCTGGTTATGGAGGTATTAACCAAATGTTAATTCTAATGCTAGTTAGAGGCTATAGGTGAACCCAAAATGACAGTGACAAAGAGAATAGTTATTAAATGCCTCCATCATATATTGGGATGGTTCCTCTGCATCTGATGGGGTATAATTGATACATCTTTATGGTGATGCCTATTTTTGAAACAGACTTAATGGAGAAAAGAAGGACTGAAAAAAAAAACCCAGCAAAAAACCCCAAAACAAATAAAAGAACCCCCACCTGTGTGTTAAAAGAACAGACTTTGTTTTCTGTGAATGCGAGATCAGAGAAATAACATTCTGCTTGAATTTGCTAAAAAAACAGCAGAAAAACACCCAGATGTTATCTGTGCATTGATGAGCTATGTTTTGGAACTGAGTGGGGAATTATGTAATGTGTCATGAAATGTAAAAATCATTGTGACCTGTAACATAGTGCAACTTTAATACACTGGCTTATCCTTAACTTAAGTTCAGACTTCATCTCATGCTTCCCAGCCTTCTGTCAAAATACTGTACTGTAACTGCAACTGTGCAAGTTCTGAAGTTAATGGCAAGGCTTTTGGAATACTGTATCTGATCTCTGCCTTACAGCACAAGCAGCGTTGCCCTGTGCTGGAGGACCAGCTGGTGGATCTTGTGGTGTATGCCATGGAACGGTCTGAGACTGAAGAGAAGTTTGATGATGGTGGAACCAGTCAGCTTCTGTGGCAGCATCTCTCCAGCCAGCTCATTTTCTTTGTGCTCTTTCAGTTTGCAAGTTTTCCTCATATGGTCCTGTCACTCCATCAAAAGGTAAATTATTTGTATCGCTCCCACATGGTAAGAGGGATTTAAAAAACAAAACCAGTATTTTTTTTAAAAGTGTCACTCATCCCTTCAAGAAGTACCTTATGTGTAAGAATTAATTAAATTTTTAATCATTGTTCTCTCTAGAAGTAAGTCACATTCTCAAGATGTGGTGCTGTGAGCTAGGTCTGGTTTTAGTGTATTCAGTTACAGGATGCTGCATTATATTTGGATTCAAAGTGTGCTAATAACTAGAATAAAGAGATAATCTGGCATAATTCAGAAGRTCCAAGTACTATGCTTTTGCATCCAGTTTACAAAGGAATTTTGAACAGAGTGAATGCCCTGTTCCGTWTGTGGAGTAAAAAAACATGCCATGCAGATGGATGTAGGAACTTGTCGTTTGTCTAATCARTCTACTCAGAGCAATCTAATCAAAGGTAATTTGTCCAATTACAGTGATACTGACAATCACAGTCCCAAGTTATTACTTCTTAATAATAATTTCATTAAAACTTAGTATTTTCTCTGGTGCTCTGTGCCTCTCTGAATTCTAAGGGTAGTGATGCCAGTCCTCTGTAAGAAGGGAAAGGAGGGGTTACAGTGAGTCAGCAACATCCTGAGCTCCGTGCTGGGAGAGCTGTATGCTGCTGATTGGTAGGGAAGGGGTGTTCTTTCTCCTCACTACGGGATTAGCTTGTGGCTATTTAGATACAGTTTCTAACATGCCCTACACATTGCTCCAACTTCATTTGTCCACAGTTCCATGTTACATAAAAATGTACTGTGTATGCTGTGTTTTACTTGTGGTGGATTGTAGTTCTCTGCTCTCTTTGTTTTCCCTCAGATTAGTTTTACCAGGGCTATATTCCTGTAATTACTGTTAATAAACCATTAAAACAGTAGGCATTACACAACACAATTGCACAAACCTAATATAAAACTACAGCAAGCATGTAAGAGKAGAATATTGGTTATTAGAGAATGGCTGTTACAGATAAAGAAGTTAAATAACAAAAAAARCCTCCAGGCAAGTCCAGATGAAGCAAACCCAAGTTGTTCTGCTTCAGAAACGTCCTTTGTAGAAGGAGTTTATAAAACCTGTGGCCTGATACCAGCAGTGGCAATACTGTACTTCACTATAGGGCTACAAGGTGACAGTTTAGGRCCAATACATGTGTTGCTAATTTTTCAAAGTAGTGATCCTCGGGGGTAAAATGCATTTTAAATCTTACCATTAATTGTTGTGGCCCTCCCAGAGTCTGTTTGTRTGTTACAAGTAATGTACCTGCTTCCCTTCTTTCTGGAAACACGATGTGCATTTCTCTCTTAAGTCCTGCAATAAAATTCTCAGTGATCTCTGCTGGAACTGTTTTAGTTTGCCCTTCTACTTTTATAAGAATCTYTACAGTGATTCTTCTTCTGCATGCAGTATTTGTCTGTTACTGAGTGTTCTTGACAGTTGGCAGGCCGTGGTCTCATTAAGGGGAGAGACCACCTGATGTGGGTGCTACTCCAGTTCATCTCAGGCAGCATCCAGAAGAATGCACTGGCTGACTTCCTCCCAGTTATGAAGCTTTTTGACCTCCTGTATCCTGAGAAAGAAGTAAGTCTCTGATATTAAAAATTTTATTTTTAATTGAACTTGGGACCTTCATATGTCAATATTACTATCATTCTTGAGTCACCCTCAGAACAGTGTGCTGCCTAGTTGGAGGGAGATGTTTTGTAAGTAAATGATTTTTTGAGGATTTCCTATCCATGTAACCACATTTTTTTTAAGGGCAAGAGAGACTTCTATTAACTCCTGTCTTCCTTGACTTTGGCTTGACTAATGTTTTCAGGAGTTTGTAAAAGCATTGAGGAGACTGTTAAGGAATAATGTGTAATTTCATTGTTGCATCTGGGCTGTAACAGAATAGTACACTGAAAGACACTTTCAGATGCAAAGAGTTGAATGGTTACTTAAAATTCATGCTGCAGGGACAGATCAAATCCTATTCATGCTTTGTACATTCCTCTAGAATTAAAGTTCCTGAGGAAGGCACAGTTACAGGAAGTTCTTAAACTTCAGTTGTGACAACACTGTCAGTGTGAAGTCCTGGTTGCCTACTCTTTTCATAGTGCTGTTTCCTTTGGGTGAATGGATATGATAATACAAATGTGTGGTGTATCAAACTCATATGTAGCAATTTTTCCCCCTGCTACATTAGTTTTGACCTGCAGAAATTCTTCAGTACTATTTGTGTCAGGAGTTTTCAATTACTTTTGTCAGCATAAAATATGGGAAGAGCAATGAGACTATTTACTTTAGCTGTAGTGGTGGCTCCAAGTTACACTTACTGAAAGTCTTTGTTTGACTAGTGCTTTTTAAGTGCTACATTTGAAGTGCTTGTGAAACTGAATCCTAAGAGGCATTTCTTAGGATTCAGTTTCACAAGCACTTAAAATGTTACCTCTGGCTGTTGCTCTTAAGAGGATCTGTTTTACTATCCTGTGGATTATGTTTTGGTGCTGTCTCACTTGCGCTGTCAGTGGTGCTTGTGCAACAGTAACTGTATCAAAGGGAAAGGAATGTGGATGTTGGCAAAAGGAGACAACCAGAGTTCCTTTTCCTATGGCAGTACTGTACCTAAGTCTGGATCCAAAACTTCTCAGTTTTGGGTTGTATCTGTACCTTTTCATGAGAAGTGTATTAGTGTTTAAGGATTAACTGTGATGCTGAACAATTCAGATTTTTCAAAAAGTACTGTTGACCCACTGAGTATCTACTATGGAAGCACATACCATAACTGATTTCTGAATAATGTGTAAGTTTGAGGCTGAGAGGAAAAGCATACGCTTTGTTATAATATATGTCTGGAATTTGTGTCCTCTTAAGCATGAATTTCCTTTTGCCAAGGTCTTAGATAATTTGTTTGGTTTGGATGTTTTTCAGAATAATTACTGAGGCCCAGRTCTCTTCCAGAGCTCTTGATTTAAAATTACGTACACTGATGAGGGTAGAATCTGTTGTTTAAAAGTGTTCCTTATGGTGTTGCAAGTCAGAAACAAGAAAAACCTGACCTTGTCAATACTGGCTATCTAAGTTGGTTTTCTGCACATTAATCCATGTGGTATGTCACATTCATGTGTTCTTTCTTTAGTACATTCCTGTACCTGATATTAACAAACCCCAGTCAACTCACGCTTTTGCAATGACTTGCATTTGGATTCATCTGAACCGGAAGGCCCATAGTGACAACTCCAAGTTACAGATTCCCATTCCTCATTCTCTTAAACTTCACCATGAGTGAGTGCGGGGGTTTTGTTATGTTTTGATTTGTGTCTAGACATAAAGAAATAGGAAGTTTCCAAGTCTGTATTCAGAATGTATTGTATGATGGGATGCTGTATAAAGRTTATCAACAGTCATTCAAAAAGTCAGAGCTCAAACTCAAAATATTTCGTAAAAAGTGAAATGCTGTTATCCAGCTAAAGGAAACTATATATTTTATCTCAGAATAATAAATCTTTATTACTAGTAGAGAATTTGAAAGTAAAGAAATAATTTCATTTTGTTGTGCTGTGGTTTGAAAAGCATGGATAAGCAGTATGTTGGGTTAAGTTTTTGTCTGGAAAGATGATTCTTAAAGTGTATTTTTTTCCCCMAAGGTATTTCTCTAATATGGAAAAATCGTAACACAGTGAAACTGTGGCATAAGATGKAGTTGTTTTGATGTGGTGCAATTAATAACTATTTKAATTTTTTTCAACTATTTTATAATGGGTTTTTTGACTGAGGTCATTGTGGCTGTATTCCTGGAATGCATGTATGTYCYTTCTGCTTAATGTTTAATCTCTTCCGCACACAGGTTTTTGCAACAGAGTTTAAGGAATAAAAGCTTACAGATGAATGACTACAAAATTGCCTTGTTGTGCAATGCTTATTCAACCAATTCAGAGTGTTTCACTTTGCCAATGGGTGTGCTAGTAGAGACTATTTATGGAAACGGCAACATGAGGACACCTCTTCCAGGGATTAATTGCATGGCATCAGGGTCTATTACCCCATTGCCAATGAACCTCTTGGACTCACTCACAGTTCATGCCAAAATGAGGTACAGTAGATGCAGCTAGCTTTTTCTTTTTTTTAACCTGTAAATCTGTCTGTAGCTAATTACTGTCAGAAAGGTTTTCTGTGGCTGGACATGTCATATATAGATCTGTCGATTTACTTTTAAAATRCGTTAAATTTCAAGTCCATGTTTTTGACTGAAAAATGCTTTCTCTTTCCYCAGTCTGATTCATAGCATAGCTACAAGGGTAATTAAGCTGGCTCATGCAAAATCTAGTGTAGCCTTGGCTCCYGCTCTTGTGGAAACCTATAGTCGCCTGTTGGTTTATATGGAAATAGAATCCTTGGGCATCAAAGGCTTTATCAGTAAGAAAGAAAACCTTTTTTTTTCCCTTTCTTTTGTTAAGTAGTATTTTCTTTTAATGGCAACTGGAGACMGTAGTAAAACTGAAAATATGATGATGCAGCATCTGTGAATTATTTTAATATAAAAGAAATTGTAAAAGTTGTCCTAGCGCTGCAGAGAATTTCGGGTGACTCTGCTACTGTCCCTTTATGCCATCACTTGTATGGTCAGGACCTTCCTGGTTGTGCTGCATTATGAAAAAAACAYGCTTAATGAAAAAGCATAAGCAAAGTTACTCTATTAGATATACAGGATAATTAATTGCTCTCGTTAAAATAGTTCGCATGTCTGCTGTATATGTTCATGCGAAAGTTTATTAAGCTTTATGCATTTACAACATCTTCAGACAGCACTTGCATGTGTTCTTTGGAGRTAATAAATTTTTCAAATTAAATACCTGACTTGCAGCCTTACAAAACCAGTGTACTCTGTAGTTGTATTTTAAGGTGTAATCAGTTGTAAAACTTACYTTACAAACTTTTCTTTCATAAGGTCAGCTCCTGCCAACAGTGTTCAAATCTCATGCATGGGGAATTTTGCATACTCTGCTAGAAATGTTTAGCTATCGGATGCATCACATCCAGCCTCATTACAGAGTCCAGCTCCTTAGCCATCTTCATTCCTTGGCTGCTGTGCCACAGACTAATCAGAACCAGCTTCATCTGTGGTGAGTGACATTTGCCATACTTGACCAGATTCCTTCTTTTTGAAAGCTGTGTGAGAACTGTTTAAATGGTACTTCCCAGTCTTAGTTCTGTAGTTAAATTGTTTTGTGGTATCTCAGCAGGGCATGTTTCAGAAGTACAGTTGGATGTTAGCAGTAGTACTTTGCAGAGTTGCATGAGGCAGCCTCTTGCACAGACATAGCAGCAGTGTCATGAGTCAACACACAGCATGTGCACCAGAACTGTCGTGTCCAGGAGTGCTACTTGCAATCACAGTGACTGGCTTGTCTGCCAGTGGGACTGTGCTTGCTTTCTTCTATAGAAGATGTTTAATTCCATTACGAGAGTTAAGTTGGTTCCACTTAATTCTTATGTGAGGTCAATTTTTAGTCAGATCAGAGAATTAATCTGGTTCATCATGCAGCTGTAAAGGCGTTTATGCAAAGCTATGGTGACTTTATGTGAACCTGAGTGGAGAAAAAAGCATGACTTTTTTCACAGCATAGGCTGTGTGTCATATCAGTGTAAAACAGTGGCTAATTTGAATACAAGARAGATGAAAAAGGTGGTTAGAGAAGCACTAAAGTGATTATGCAGATAATTCCAGGCAACAGCTTTGAGTTTACCTTACTGTTAACAAAGTTGAAGAGTATGAGATTCAGTTTCTATGTAGAATCTGGGGCTTGTTGTAGAGAAGTTGGGGAAAATAGTGTCCATTCACTCTTAGAGTACAATAAATTTTGTAGGCRTATGTGAGACAGAGTAACTTCATTATTACTGATTCATATAGAGAAAGTCTGATTATATATAGTAAATTTGTAGTTTCATAGAATGGTTTGGGTTGGAAAGGAACTTGAAGATCATCTCGTTCCAATTCTTCTGCCATGGGCAGGGTCACCTTCCACTGGATCAGGCTTCTCAGTTTCTTAGTSCAAACTCAAATTGCCCAGTTGTTTATCCTTTACCAAGCATAAAGAAAACAAGTTAAGACAAGTTTCTCCTTAAATTCAAGGCCTTGTTCTCAATCTTGTTTTATCGTGTTAGTCTGTGAAATATGGATGTTAGTCACTTCCAATGAGCACTGCATGCAGCTAGAATAGAGTAAACTAAACTGTGGTTTTGGCATTTCAAAGACACAATGTTACAAAAGTCTTTCCAGTGACTTCAAACTACCTGGTGTGAAAAGTGCTTCCAGCTAAAGCACTGGAAATTAAAGTGCTTCTAATCAAAAGTTGTACTTCCTCAACTTCCTCATTGCTTTAATAAGGGCAATTTAGAGCTGTCTACTTGAAGGGAGTAGTTAGCTTTGAAGCTTCCTATGCATTATTCATGCCTTTTTATTTTGGTTTTGCATATATTTATTTATCTGTGTGTCCTCCTTTAGATGATGTGCAAAAGATAACAATAGGGGGGCTCTAAATTGGAGAGACTTGAAGCTCTTTTTTAGGGTCTCTGCACTTGGAATTTTTGCTGAATCTACTTTTGAGTGCTTTATTTGAAAATAAGATTCTGAAATAGTTGATAACAAATTCATTAAACAGTAGAAAAAGCAAACTTTTTCAAAAGGTTAAGAACATAATTTTCAAAACCARTGTTTCTGTATTATTTGAAGCAGTAAATGGAGGAAAAATGGGTATTTTTGGAACCTTTAGAAGCAGCAGTATAAGCATTATTTGCTAACTGAACTGTTTCCTTCTTTCAGTGTTGAGAGTACTGCTCTAAGGCTAATCACAGCTTTGGGCAGCTCAGAAGTCCAGCCACAGTTCACACGCTTCCTCAGTGATCCCAAAACAGTTCTTTCAGCAGAATCAGAAGAACTCAACAGGGCTTTGATCTTAACTCTCGCAAGGGCAACACATGTAACAGGTAATAGCAGTATGTCCGAGTAAACCTGTAGTCAAACCATTTCTCTAAAATACTGTTCAATAGAATGTCATGGAAATGACCTAGTCATAAAACATGTCCCATGCACTTCTGGTTTTGAAAAAAGTGTAATTTTAGTTTCCARCTACTGATATGTAGGCATAAAGCTATTATTAAAGCAGTAGTGAAATGAGACATTCTTTAAAAGATGATACAGAGATTCAATGTGACTATGGTTTGAAGGATTTTTATTGTCTTATTTTCAGTTTCATTATTTTAAATTTGAATGTTTGGCTTGATTATTGATACATGCTATTTGAAAAAAAACCCCATGAAATAGTCACAGCAACTGTGCTGTTCATGTGGAAGCCACCCCCTCTACAGCTTGCATTTAAGAAAAAGTAGTCTGTGGTTTGGATTTCTTTTTTTTGGGAAGGGAAGAAGGGAAGCTTTCATTCTGTCTCTTAATGTTTTAACAGTGTACAGTGATATGGATCAGGTTTTTGTTAGTTTTGAGGRGGATGTTTTCTATCTCCTTTTTTATGGTTCTAGTCTGCAAACTCGCTGGAGAGTTAGAACAACTGATTCACAAAGACTGGTGGAGGTGATTTGAAAGGGAAAGGACTTCTTTGTGTTGGTTTCATTTTTATTTTTTTAACCATTTCTCAACCTTTGAAATCAACCCAAGGGTAGGGGGAATGAGGCTTCTGTTTCATTTCTACAGCTTAATTGGGGCAGGTACTTCTGAACAGCCTTTTTAAAGCAATATAAAATGGCATCTGGCAATTTCATCATCATTATCTTCCTCAGGATTTTTTTAAAAAGTCTAATCAGTTAATCAGCAGAAGCTTGTCTMACTGACATTACAGGAAATTAAATGTAAAATGTTAAAATCATGATTGCTTGCTTTATTTCTAGCTCAAAACCTAAAAATAATTTTCTTATTGTTAATGGCATAAAAAAGGTAATATCCAGCTTGTTCTTTAGAGCAAGTAAGAGTCAAAGAAAGGGGCTGGGAGAAGTTGGATGAAAAGAAAACTCTCTTGAACTGGCAAAGCCTTGAAGCATATGATAATGAAAGGAATACCAATAAGAAATGGTTTTTGTGTGAAATTCTAATATCATCAATCCATTTTCTAGACTTTTTCACAGGCTCTGATTCAATTCAGGGAACTTGGTGCAAGGACATACTGCAGACTATCATGAGTTTTACTCCACATAACTGGGCATCACATACACTAAGCTGTTTTCCAGCTCCTCTGCAGGTAATAGTTTAAACCTGAAGATTTTGCAATTGGAAATACAAGGAATTTACTATCTGAACAAGATCCTTTGCCTTTTGTGGGTTGGTGAGATTCTTCCCCTGTCTAGACTACATTAATCTCAAGTCCCTAAAGAATGCAGCATGATTGTAACATTGCTATTTCTTTAGCAATGTGTTAGCTGCATTCCCYTGGAGTATTCTAAGGCCAAGTTTGGTCAACTGGTACTTCAGGTGCATGGTAAATCAGRTGGTTTAAAAATTAAAAAATAAAATAAAAGGTTGGAAAAGCCGCTTTTTCTTGTGACAATTTGTCGTGTAGCTCTGTTAGTGACAAAAGAGTCAGTGTAATGTCACAGTGAAGTAACAACCCTGCCTAGTAGTTTGTATTGTACAAGGAAGTAGGAACCCATATGGTGCTAAGTCAGGCAAAAGTTTCCCTATTCAAATGTTTTACTGTAGGCTCTCAGTAACAGCAAAGCCTTCTTTTTCTAGGTGTTCTTCAAGCAGAATAATGTGCCTCAGGAAAGCCGTTTTAACCTGAAGAAGAATGTGGAAGAAGAATACCGGAAGTGGAAGTCTATGACCAGTGAGAATGAAATAATCACACACTTCTCTGCACAAGGTTCATCCCCGCTTTTCCTTTGTCTCCTGTGGAAGATGTTGTTAGACACTGATCACATTAATCAAATTGGCTACAGGTGAGCTTAAAAATGTGCTATTTCAGTTACTACAACGACATTCTYGGTTCTGAGAACATAGACCTTGTGCATTAACAGCTTGGGTTTTTAATTCATTTAGAGCATGCAGAGCATGGAAAAAGAAAAATGGAGCTAGGTACTAGCCAGCATGCCATAATAATCGTGCAGTGTTTAAGATTGGTTCCACCGTGCAGTGGKCTGCAATGCATATTTTTCCTGGTGAGAAACAAGGAATGAGGTGTTTGAATTAGAGCAGTTTACTTGTAATAGCAGTGTTTCAGGCAATCTGAAATAGCAAACAGAAGATACAAAACATTCATTTACTTAGCCTTTATACATGAMTAAAGACCAAATATTTCTTTAAAAAACAAATGTTGGATTAAGATGAAAATTCATTACAGAAGTAGTAATCCTATTTTTTTTTTCTTGATAGAAATAGCATCAGTTTCAGTTGCGAAAAGCAGATTTATTTTTTTTCAGTCCTTCCTAGGTCTGTTGAAACAGTATTTATGATAGCATGTGTTACTCTTCTGTGCAATGGGGAAATAGTTTATAATGCTATGGCCGTATTAAAGCACATACCATAGGAAAATAAAGTTGAGTTGTGGAAGGTTGTCTTAAGAGGTGTATAACTAAAACTGCRTAAGTGAAGCGTGGATTTTGGGCAGAATACTGCAGATGAAATTGATGAACTTGAAGAATTTCTCCTGATTAGTATTTGGACTTAGGAATTCTGTTGCTCTGAAGTTGGGGTTTTTTTGCTTTGCTTTGACATTTCCTTCAATTAATATAATAAAGCGAGAGAGTTTTGTCTTCTTTTTGTTTAAGACAATTGTGTCAAAACCTGCTAACTCATATCAAATAGACCAGTTAAAAATGTATTAGGAAAACTGTAACAATTTTTTGTTGCCTTTTTTTTTTTTCCCTGCTAGAGTGTTAGAAAGAATTGGGGCCAGAGCTCTGGTGGCACATGTCAGGACATTTGCAGATTTTTTGGTGTATGAATTCTCTACATCTGCAGGAGGACAGCAGCTCAATAAATGTATTGAGATTCTCAATGACATGGTGTGGAAATACAATATTGTAACACTGGATAGGTTGATCCTCTGTTTGGTAAGTAAGTCTCTTCTGAAAGAGTTGTGAAGCATTGGGACAGGCTGCCCAGGGACRTGGTTGAATCACCATCCCCGGAGATATTTAAAAGATGTGTAGGTGCGGGACTTGGTGATATGGTTTACTGGCAGTGCTCAATTATTGGTTGAACTCRATGATCTTAAAGGTCTTTCCTACCCTGAATGATTCTATGGTTCTGTGATTTCTGCAGCCTTGAAAGGTAGAAGGGATATGACATGCCATGATTCAGAAGCAAATGGAAAATCTTGTACCCATTAGAGTGTGCTTTCTTTGCTTAGAAATCACCCTGTTTCATCATAAAAGTAGGAGAGAAATGGCCCTCTCTTCCTTTTCATGTTATTCTATAAAATAAAGTAGCATTCACCTAGAGAGACCTACATTTTCTTTCAGTGATTATCCTCTGTATATAATTTAAAATCTCATTTTAATGTAAAGCTGATTGTTTGAATTCTAGTTTGGTTTTCAAACTGAAGTCCAAAAATCTCAGAGTGGCCAGAGTTTGGAAGCAATCTKAACTTCATTGTTGTTAATTAGTTATTTTCAATAAGAGAACTAATAGATAAGAGGGCTGGAATTCCCGGAGAAAGTGCTGTCACTGGGGAGTTTGTAAACCTCTCTGCCTATGGAGTAAAGAATGCGATGGGGATTGAACCTGCCTCTTTTTTGTGTCTTCACTTGAAAAGTAGAGTTGAAAGACCATATATTCAGTATGAATTTGTGTGCAGATGTACCTAATGTGGCTAGCAAATTTGGCTGCCATGTTTAGGGGCTACAGAGCAGACAGCAGTGTCAACTGTAATTTCATGTTATCTTGATCTGTTTTGTTTAAGGCTATGCGTAGTCATGAAGGAAATGAAGCTCAAGTCTGTTACTTCATAATCCAGTTACTCCTACTGAAGCCCAATGATTTCAGAAACAGAGTGAGCGATTTTGTGAAGGAGAATTCTCCCGAACACTGGCTGCAGAATGACTGGCATACAAAGCATATGAGTTACCACAAGGTATCAAAGATAGTAACATTCTTTTATTGTAATTTTTCCTGTGGAGTTGAGATCAGCCATCATTTATAGGACAGCTTTATCAATTTGTGGAGTTACCTAATAAGTCATAATTTGTTTGGGCTAGTATGAAAATAATAAATCCACTGTGTGTAATAACTTTGAAATTATAATGCAGTAGTGTTCAAGGATAGAAGCAGCTTAAGAATGGCTGGATGTTCATTCTTGCTCACCTAAATCAAATAATTGTAAAATCTTGGTTTCACTGAAATTCATTCAGAACAGAGTTTTTGTGCATCAGGGAGAAGGTATTTCTTTCTAGTCTTTTATGACTATACCAGTAGTTAAACCTACATTTTCTTCTGACTATTAAAACTTCTTCCATCTTCTGTGTGGCAAGAACATGACAGCCTGATAYGTTAGGGAAGAGACTTGCTGAGATCCTGTAGGCATATTGGTTTCTGCTGGCTAGAAAATGGTGTACCAGTGGGCTGTTCTGTCAAAAAATAAACACTKAGATGGAACAGATATAAGCAAACTCTCATGTAGCTCAATACCTGCCATCTAGTTCTGATCCACAAGATGTTTGGTCTATATTAGCCCTCTGCCTTAGCTGTACAGTGTTTTGACAGTGCCTAAAAATGTAAGGGTAGCAGGGAAGCAAATTAGCCTGGGAAGTGCTCTGTCATGGCTGCACAGCCACTAGATCCAACCTAGCATATTTCAGTCACAGGTAAAACATAAGCTCACTCTCAGCAGTAGCCATCTTTTATTGGAGTACACTCCAGATCTTTCCCAGGGAATTATTTAATTCATATTATTTCTAGTGTTCTAATTTAGTATATGATGCAAAAACTTCCAGTAGTGCTGATTTACCCTAAGTTTTCCTTAAAGTACTTGATGAAGGACATTTAAATGCTAGCTGCTTTCAGCTTTGCTTTGGGATGCTTAATGTTCTCTTATGCCTATTTTGAGTGGTGGTGAAACTTTGTTTTGGTTTTTTTTGAAGAAGTTGTCTAGAACTAGTCTAATAGCTGATTTAAGTCAAGAGTTATTTTCTTCAGCAAGCTTTACAGTGAAATCATCTCACTGAATTCAAACATGATAAAGAGGGTTGTGAAGTGTCTTTTTAAAGCAATATAGGTGTTGAATGTTTAATCCATTGCTTATAAAGAAAGAGATCTTGATTTTTGTTGGATTTCTTTCTCTCCAGAAATATCCTGAAAAGCTGTATTTCGAAGGCTTGGCAGAGCAAGTCAATCCCCCAGTTCAGATCCAGCCCCAGTACTTACCAATTTATTTTGGAAATGTATGCCTGCGCTTTCTGCCAGTGTTTGACATTGTAATTCATAGATTTCTGGAATTGCTTCCAGTGTCCAAGTCACTAGAAACTTTATTGGACCATCTGGGAGGTTTATACAAATTCCACGGTAAGTTATCCGTGAATACACACAGATATATTCCTGTTGCGATCTTTCTATCCTCTTCATCTCCTTCATTCATAATGTTCATGTATTAGCACAGCAGTGTTCTATTCCTTTCCTATTCTCTAAATTTTGTACATTTACACAGGGAATTGCATTCCCTGTTTTAGTGAATTTYAGCTTACTAACAGTGAACTTGCTTTTATTCAGATATGTCTTGCTAATTCACGCTTCTTTCACACCTTTCCCTTTCATTCCCTTCTAGTACTAAGTACTTGGACCTGTGTCCTAACAAACTTTCTGTTACCAAGACTGAAACAATTGAAAAGCAGTTCCTCYCTCTGTCCTTACTTAAGATTCAAATAACTTACCTGATTTTTTTTAATACTTTCAGAACTGCACCTCTATTATAAATTTTTTTTATAGATGTCATTGCTATGTTATGCTCAGACAGTTTACAATATTCTTTCTTTACTGTGACTTCATTCCTGGATTCTTCTTATTTAATACCTTTTATATGAAGAGATGATTTAGTCGGTTTACTTACAAATATATTAATATTATCATTAAGGTGTGAACTGTTAGTAATGCTGACCTTCTGCACTTTGTTCTGCACACACATTAAAGTATGTACAAGACAAAGGAAAATCAGTTTTATTGAGTGTATTGAAATAAAGAACATGAATAAATTCCATATGTGCTGTTTTTAAATACGTCCAACTTAGTCTTGCAGAGCTCTTGATTTTGGTTTTGTTTGCCACAATTAGCGATGCTAGAAGGTATTTCTGGCCTTTGTTGTTTTCCTTTTCTCCTTGGCAGACCGACCAGTGACCTACCTGTACAACACTCTTCACTATTATGAGGGGCATCTCAGAGAGCGCACAAACCTCAAGAGAAAACTTGTTCATGCCATAATTGGCTCTCTCAAAGATAATCGCCCACTAGGCTGGTGTCTGAGTGATACTTACCTCAAGTGTGCTATGAATCCCCGAGAAGAAAATCCATGGGTTCCTGATGATGCATACTATTGCAAGCTCATTGGAAGACTAGTAGACAATATCCTTTTAAAAGTTTGCTTTAAGTAAGCTGTGACAGTGTCTTAGAGCTTCATTTCATCAAAATATGAAGTTCAATTTCTTATTATTCTAAACAGGGACTGTGCTGCCATAGTAAACATCTGAAAAGGTATGGTGAAAACAAAGTACAGTACAGCTGTATAAATATTTCACTGTTTAAAGCATCACTTAGAAATACAATTACTGATGTTTATGCATTCTGAATTGAATTCCGATTGCCAAAAAAAAATCAGCTTGATGCAAAGCATGAGTATTTTAAAAATTWGTCTAAAATGAGATTACTGTTTTCTAATGCCATTATTAATATTACTGAGARTAAAATATTGGGAGCAGTGCCACATTTAAGATGTGGGAGTAGCTGGCAAACTAGAGAATAGCGCTACAGGAATCTTCTTGGACTTTGGCTTCTTTCTGGAGCAGCTTTACAAGAGTTAACCAATTTTCAGGATKCTACAAGTTCCTTCACTCACATATGCATAACTTCAAAGATGTTTCTTGGGTTTCTCCAAAGAAAGCTAAAATTATAYAAACCTGTGCTTTTATGCAAATGTTAACTTTGGAGACCTTTTCTGTATGTAGTTCAAATAAGTTAGTCTTGTTTGAGAAAGTGGAATATTTTCAGAGACTAGGCAGGTGCTCCTTTTGCATAAACTGTCACCCTGGAARTCTTCTAGAAGATCTTACAGAGAGGCAAATTAATGGTTTCTGATTATGCAGAGTAGAAAATTCCTGTCATTTACATTTTCTCATCTTGGAAGAAGACAGTGAATGAGATGGTTGGTGGGTTTTYTTTCCACCTCTTAATCAGGGAAATTTATCCTTTGCATGGCCTTGTGTRTGTAATATATTTACAGCTATGTGTTCATGCAGTCCTTCAATGACTGAGTATCAGTATCTTATATTCATACTTCTGTATGTCTTTTTTTCTGTGAAATATGGTTGTTCTACTTGTTTTCAATAAYTTTCAATTCAATTTAATATGTAGTATATGCATTGATTTTTAATCAGTATGCTGCTTATACCCGCCTGTGTTGGGGCAGCTTTTTTTTCCTTAACCATTGCCACCTATGGCAGGCAAATCACCTGGTCCATTTCCAAACTGTGACTGGAGATTCAATGAGTTTCCTAACCCGGCTGCCCATGCTCTGCATGTTACCTGTGTTGARCTCATGGCTCTGGCTGTTCCAGGGAAGGAGGTGGGCAATGCTCTGCTGAATGTTGTCCTGAAAAGGTATGTTGGCTTTCTGAAATTCTTTTCTGAAATATATAATATGTAATTAGAGATTGCTAAGATAGTCTGTGATACTAATTTTAYTATTCTTTAAAGCAAAGGTCTTATCCATTGGGTTCAGTAGCAGAGCTTGGAAAAAGTCTGTTCTTTCAACTACGCTGAGAGGAGGACATTTCATTAGTTGATACCTTTGAGTGCAAAGAAAGGGGCAGTGAGATAAAGGACCTGGTATTCCTGTAGTCATTCAGTTGACATCATTGAGCAGTGACAAACTGAAATTACTTGGTTTTAGCCTCATTCAGCTTAGTAATATATTATTGTTAGCTCTGTTTGGGRCATATGGAGGGGAGAAGTCAATAAAGGGACAAACAACTCTCAAGCCCTAAAGCTGAAGGAAAAAAGTTTGAAGCCTTTGAAGGAAACCTGTTACTAAGGCAAAACACGCCCGAATAAAGTTTTTCATGCAACATCACAGGTGCRTTTATACCATCTCTTGGCTCTTCTAAATACCTGTATGTGTTTTGGTAGTTCTCTCAACTTGAGAAATATTCTTTGAGTAAGTACACCTTGTCTTTAGATGCACAAGAAGCACAAATAGCAATTGTGTATTTTGGAGCTTTAGTTTTCTTTTTCTTTGTCTCTAGTCAGCCCCTGGTGCCAAGAGAGAAYATCACAGCTTGGATGAATGCGATTGGATTGATTATCACAGCCTTACCAGTGAGTCAATCTGTTCTATTTTAAAATAAAAAAATTCTTTTTCCATGAAAGATTTATCATATTTCTAGAGTACATTGTAAAAACRCATAACCAACAGCTGTAGATTCCACAGCGAGCTATTCAGAAGGTTGTGTGCATGTTTGAGAAACATCTGCTCCTGCAGCCTGGAAAAATTGACTAGATGTTTTGTTTTTCTATTATGTTTTCAGGCTAGGATAAAATGAAGTGAATCGCTCCTATTTAAATAAATAGTTAAATGCCATRTATGTGGTATTGAGAACTGGAGCTATGTAATAGGAAGATCTAYAGGGGTTCTGATGCAAAGCTTATTTTTTATTAATGCTTGCACTTTCACATTCTGTAGTTCTTAAACCATGTAAATGAGATGTGGCTAGGATTGCAGAAGGAAATGTGTGCAGTACTGCAGTTGTGTAACAGCAGAAACTTTGATCTTCTGAATATCATGACTCTGGTACCTGACCAAGACTGCCGGAATAATTTTGATTTGGCATACCTGTTGCTTATATATACCACAGCTATCCTTTCCTTGTGACTTCTCTTACCCAGTATGGTCCCTTTTCTTGGAGGGAAGCCAACATGGATTTAAGCCTTATTATTTTTATAATGCTTTTTATTCCTCCTGTTCCCTCTCCTTCCATCTTCATCTGTATTCTTTGTCTTTTGTACCTTTTTTTGTTTCTTGTTTCCATTTTGGTTTTTTGGTCTGTTTGTGCCCGCACTCAGAAGACTAGAAAATTCTCAGTCCTCTTCCATTAAGGCTTTTTGCCTCTGCTTTGCTTCTTTTGGAGACCTTTATATTAGGTGGTTAAATAATTAAATTAATGAAATATGTCTTGGTAATGCCACASCCTTGAGTGTGCCATACCCATTAACATGGATGCTTTCTGTATTGTGCTTTTTAAATTTGTAGACATGGTTATAAACTACCATGTCATTTATAACAGTTTTATATATACATGTATATATTTTTATATACACATTTTAGAAATGCAATAATAGTTGAAAGAGGTGAGGAAGCATTGTCTTAGGTGGTGGTCTTTTTATAAACAATTCCAACTTTTTGATTTTGATTCCCCCCCRCCCCCAGGAGCCATACTGGATTGTTCTCCATGATTGCATTGTGAATGTTATCAACAGTCCCAGCTTGACATCAGAGACAGAGTGGGTTGGTTACCCATTCCAGCTGTTTGACTTTACAGCATGTCACCAGTCTTACTCTGAGATGAGTTGTAGCTACACTTTGGCTTTGGCACATGCTGTCTGGCATCATTCCAGCATCGGACAGCTTTCTCTCATTCCTAAGTAGGTGTAATGATATTTGATRATGTAATAAGTCTTTTAAATTCCATACATACTGTAGATAACAAAGCTCAACCTATAGCACTTACACTAGAAATAAATATGTACAGGGGAGCTCCAAAACTCACCAGATGGATCACAAGGTTTTTTCCAGCTCCCTTTTCTACTGACATAATTTGTGTTGTTTGTAGGCTTTAGGASTGTCATGTAGTGTGACTGCCTTTAATGAGCCTTTTTAATCTTGATTACCTTTTATGCTTTTATTAAATTTTTCTTGAAGCATTGACTGCAGCATGTTTCTAAAGTATCTACTGTAACAGTAAATGTTATTCTTAATTCTAGAGCTTCCCTGAAATAACTAACATTTGAAATAGTTAATATTTACAGAGGCAACACTGGTTTTTCTAAAACTGTGAAAGAGAATGTGATGTTTGGGCTAGAATTTGGTACAGGTGAAAGAAGAAAAAAACCCAAAATAACCAAACAGTTGAATTAGTAAATGTCTTGATATACTACAGGTTCCTCACAGAAGCATTGATACCCATAGTGAAAACAGAGTTCCAGTTGCTCTATGTTTACCACCTTGTTGGTCCTTTTCTGCAAAGGTTCCAGCAGGAGAGAACACGATGCATGATAGAGGTAAAGTCTGGYTCGTGGTTTGCTTTATACTGTATAGATTATTTGAGCTTTCCAATTATATTACAAAGCAAAATGTGATAAAAATCTCTAATAAATACTCAGAATTAAATTCTATACAAATTAAACAGTAATTGCAGGGATCTGAATTGCTGAGTTGGTATTCAGCCTACCCRGTTAACTGAAATCGTGTTGGGCAAAACACCTAGTACACTTTTTTAAATAAGAAAAGAAATACAACCACAAAAAGATCAATCTTTGGCTCTCAAACTATACGCAAAATATACGTCAGACTTATTGCCTGGAAAGGAGCGTGCAAGAGGTGAATTGTGAGGATGGAGGAACATAAGCTATTTCTTACATTCATGTCAGTGTGGATAAGGGTAGGGGAGGAAAAAAGAGGTGGAGCTGGCTAGTAGGCAGTGAGCTGAAAAACGTCAGATAGCAGAGACCTTGCTAGAAAGAAGACCTTAACTTGGGAATCATTTAGTTAAGTGTAGTGGGGTGACTTAGACCTGTCCATTTGTCCTTTTAAGAAAGTAAATTGTTAGGCATCACAGCTACTTAAAAAGCAGTACATATTTATTATACTGTTTAACTGTATTTCTAATCTAAAGCATTTTAAAACCTGTTTTCATTTGGGCTGCTCTTTGTGTCTGGAAACAGATTGGAGTGGCATTTTATGAAATGCTCCTGAATGCAGATCGGTACAGCTCACACCTGAACTACATGGATCCCATATGTGATTTCTTGTATCATATGAAATACATGTTTACAGGTGACAGTGTGAAAGACCAAGTAAGTAAACCGTAGATACTGATACTTYAGTTATCTTTCTTCCCATATAGTTATTTAATCTTCTTGTGAACTATTTTCATGGGTAGCAGTACAACAAAGTGCTTAACAGTTGATTAGTCTCTGTATGCAAATTAGGAAGTTGGTGCACTCCTGCACATTTAAAAGCTTCAGATGCAGTAGACTGGGTATCTCAGATTGCAAGATTAATTTATGTAGTCTGAAATTTAAGATACAGCTTCAGGGTGCTTTAAATACTATTATTAGAGCTATCATTAGAAATAAAGCTACTGGATGTTTCATAACTTTTCCGCATTTCAATCTGTATCTTTAAAGTTTTTAMCTAATTTCTGATTCATTAACGTAACTTGACGTGACAAAAGGAAGACTGCATCCGCATTCAATAAAAAATCATTCACCCAGTTTATCTCTAGTTTATAACAGCATGCACTTCTGGAAGTGTCAGTTGTGTGACTTGTTTTACAAAGCTCTGGTGTACAACTGTTACAACAGGGAGGGGTTTTTTTAAGATTGATTATCAGAAGAGGTCCAAAAGTTGGCATTATTAATAAAATTTTAACATCAATACCTCTATTTGCTATATCTTTTTCCATCTTTTGTTGTGCTAATGTGATGTTTGTGTAGTAGTAGTAGTGACATGTAAAAGTACTCCTGTTGTTTACTGAATGMATTTTTTTCTTTTCTTAAAACAGGTTGAGAAGATAATTTGTAATTTAAGACCAGCTTTGAAACTTCGGCTGCGCTTCATAACACACATCAGCAAAATGGAACCAGCTGCTGTTTCACAACAGCCTCTCAGTAATGGGTCCCCAGCACAACAGCCCAGCCAAGTGCCTGTCAATGTGGCTTTGCCGGTAACTCAGTGAAATGAAGTGTTGGGCCGACCTTGGTGTGAAGGCTTCCTCCTGTTACTGACCAAGGTCAAACATCATCTGATCTGAAATCGGGGAGGCTTCATAAAGGGAAAGAGAACCACGTACAGATTCCTGCTTTGATTTCTTTTGCATCCTGAAGCTGCCTAGCTCTGTGCATGCCAGTCTTCTTAGATATTTATGCTAGGCACTAGATGAGGGATATGTTGCCTTTCTCTGAAAGCACTGAGTAAAGATSCTCTGCAAGCAAATACATGGATTTCTGAAGAGTGTAGCGTATCCTGCTCCCTATCCTGGGTTGAGTCATCTGGATTTTTCCTTTTTTCTGCCTGTGGTATGAAAGGACTCTCAGTGTGTGTAAAATGGCCTTTTAAAATTTGGTTCTGCCTTATTAAAAACTTCTGTTTTTTCTTCCAACAGAATTTAAATTCTTTTGTCTTTTGGGCAGACAATTTAAGTCCTTTTACAGAAACGCTCCWGGACAGAGAGCTTGCATCAATTTTATTGAGCTAATAATGACATCTTTCTTAAGACTGGGAATGAACCTTTGAGAATACTTGTAGATTTGTTATGTACAGATTACATTAAACWCACCTCAATGGGTTTGCTGTAGTGTCAGTTACTAGACTGTTGGATTACACTCCAGAGGCTGTCTCCAGTGAATCTATTGGAAGTCTGCATATTCACTTCAAGCTGCACTGGTTCGTATTTGATCTTTCCTACGTGGGAAATGCTATAGTTTTTATTAAGTCAATCMCATTAATTTTATTGATCTTACTATATTTTGGATTTGTGTGATATTCTACTTCAGGGTTTGTGTGTACTGGGCTCAGCAGGTTTTGATAACAGAATTGAAAGGCTCAGTGTTTTGTAAATACCCATCTTTTTGGACAAATTTTTAATTAAAAAAAAAAAGAAAACACTTTAAAAGTCCATATTGGTATTGTTAAGTTTATTMATTTTCCATACCCATTACCTTAAAAATAAGGATTGACCATAGCAAAGATATTTATATGTCCCAAGTTCTCTGTCAGCTTTACATTAATGGCAGTTTTAACCTGTTACAAGTAGCGTCTGGATTAGTAAGCTCAGGTCTGATTTATATCTCTGTAAAGCTTTAACAGTTATGAAAAGAAGTTGCCGACTCAATGGGTGGAAGGTTTTTTGTCCCCTTTTTTGCTGTCCTTGTACTTGGATCCTGAATTCTGCCAAGTGTWATTTGAGTAGCAGAACTGCGATGAACTTGTAGCCTTACACAAAACCACATTTGTCTATGTATCCTATATCCTGTCAGTCAGTCAYAAGTGGTGTTCCCCAGGGCTCAGTGTTGGGACCAGTCCTGCTGAATATCTTTATTAACAATCAGGACRAAGGGATCGAGACCACCCTCAGTCGGTTCACAGACAACACCAAGTTAGGTGGGAGTGTTGACTCTCTGGAGGGCAGGAAGGCTCTGCAGGGGAATCTATGGTCTGAAACTGACCATATGAGGTTCAACAAGGCCAAGTGCCACATCCTGCACTTTGGTCACAACAGCCYCACACAGTGCTACAGGCTGGGGCAGAGTGGCTGGAAGGCTGCCTAGGGGAAAAGGACCTGGGGGTACTGGTTGGCAGTGGCTGAACATGAGCCAGCAGTGTGGCCAGGTGGCCAAGAAGGCCAATGGCATCTTGGCTTGTATCAGCAACAGTGTGGCCAGCAGGATACTAGSATAGAACTGTGCCAGCAGTACTCAGCACTGGTGAGGCCACACCTCGAATCYTRTGTTCAGTTCTGGGCCCCTCACTACAAGAAAGTCACTGAGGTGCTGGAGCAAGAGCAGAGAAGGGCAGCGGAGCTGGTGAGGGGTCTGGAGCACAACTCTGATGAGGAGCATCTGAGGGACCTGGGRGTGTTTAGCCTGGAGAAAAAGAAAGCTCAAGGGTGACCTTATCACTCATTTACTCCCTGACACGTTGTAGCGTGGTGGGGGTCAGTCTCTTCTCTGAAGTAACAAGTGACAGGACAAAGGAAATGGCCTCTAGTTGTGCCAGGGGAGGTTTGATATTAGGAAAAATTCTTTCACTGGAGGATTGTTCATGCATTGAAATGCACTGCCCAGGTGGAATTACCACCCCTGGAAGTGTTCAGTAAGTGCATGGATGTGGCACTTGGGATGAACACAGAGGGGCTTGGTCARAGGTTGGACTTGATGATCTTAAAGGTCTTTTCATCCCTTAATGATTCTATAATTCTGTTTGTTTTTAAACATCTTGTATTCCATTCCAGAGTCAAGTCACTCTAGCACCATTGGGCTTGATTTTGATAACAAGACAAACAAGTAATRGTTGGTCTCCAAAAATCCAGTGAACTATTCTGTACTGGCCTTCCCATAGGCTTTCTGTCAGACCCAAGAAGCAAAATTCTGATTGTGGGTTTGCAGACTTCTGTTGGCGGTGAGACTTCTCTTCCTAAGCAGTTTTTGGAGCACATGAATAGAAAAGCCTGTAGAAACAGTGTGTTTCGTGACTCTTGTGAGTGAATGTTCTAACTGAGCATCTTTCTGAATTGTCTTATTTCTTACTGAAATAGTTTCGTTGCTTTATGTGGCACCCAGAATATCCCTTTTAGTATTTAAACTAGCACCTGTTTTCAGTCACTGGGTTTTCAGAGGGAGTATTGAGGAAGTTGGATAACTGTCTTCAGTAGCAAATCATGAGAGCTGTTGGAATTCTTTAAAGCTCCCTCATTCCACTCTGTGTCCTTGCCATATGTGCAGTTACATTAAGAAGCTGACTCCAGTACATTGGTCTGGCACTACGGGGAGGGGGTTTGCCTCAGCTAGGCTGGCACTGGCAAATCATTTGAAAAACCTGTGTTTCATCAATACTGGACTAGATCTGAACTTTTGATCCAGAGCTTAAAGGCTGTGCATCCCACTAACAGTGCTATGAATTGGGACCCTGGCTTAGCTAGTAGAATTAGGGATTTAMACGTTCTACATGTTACAAAATGCAAGGAAGACCATCTCTTCCTCCCAGCATCCATACTCTTTCTCTGCAAAACTCACCAAGTTTCTGAAGGTGCTGACCCTCACTAGTTGGAATAAGGTATCTCTTCTGCAATAATCTACATTTGCATTTTCAGCGGTACTGGTCTAAAAATCAATTCTTAGTGATGCTTGCTTCGAGTTAAACGTTTTGCCCTTTAAAATCCAGCTAACCAAATTCACTTTCTAAAGTGCGAGCAGAACAAGACAAAATTCTAGTGTAATTTCAGACATATGTTTGTAATTGATTATGGCTGTTTTATGGCTGGGTTTTAAAATTCAGAATATGGTCTTTGTCAGTCTGCTGGAATGCAAAGTGGTTGTGAGTAGTGAGGAGTAACGTAAGTCTGAGGTTTGGGGTGTGACTTYCGGTTTTTGTTTTGTATTCCAATTTGCAGGTAGCCAGTATGGAAGAGACACAATAGTACCCAGGCTTCCTCCGTCTCATCTGACTCTCATACAGAGCATTGATTAAGTAAGACTTGAACAGTCTATTATAACTTGACTGGCTGAGGCAACAGATTCCTAAACCAAAAAAAAAAAAAAAAATTTTGGTTAGGAAAAATTTGAATTCTTTTTTTAGCCACCAGAGGGAGATTTCTTCAAAAAGTTTAATCTGCTCTTCAGCTGAGTGTGAATATAATGCAGCATTCTGAACACTGAGGACTTCATTGGATCTACCAACATTTTTATCCAAGATTTCACAATTTAGAGGCCACATTATACTGCTGTTCTTGATGTTTGAAATATGTTTTATTTGTCTTCCTCAAAAGTTTGCTGGAGGACTCCATAGATTTGCAAAATCTTCCAAATACAAAGATGTTTAGTCTTTCAGAATTGTCTCAGATTATTTTTTTTAAATGTCAATCACATGATGCACGCAACAGCTACAAGAGTAGACAACAGATTTTTGTACTTGATCACCTAAAAAATACTCCAAACCAATAGATTAGAACCATATATTTGATTTCTAGCATGAAGACTTTAGGACATAAATGGATACCTGTGGCTTGGCAGGCTGTACCTGAAATCATGCAGCCTTTTCTGAAGGTGAACCAGACGAGAATATTATCTCTGCGTCTCTAAAAGGTGATGAATATTTTTGGCTTTCCTAGTGTCTTTGTTCCTTCAACAAATACAAGCACAGTAGGGATGAACTTCTTTTTCTGGTTCAGGATCCAGAAACCCAGCATGGAGAGGTTCCCATCCAACCCCCCTGTTTCTTCACTTGTGCATCTGCTGTTAGTTGTCATCAGAGAGATCCCACTGTGCTTCTCCATCCATTCTTCTAGTCAATTCAATTAAAATAAAGGACTGTGTTCGAGAGAGTGGAGGTGGTCTTTTTTGTCTTGGTTTCTTTCCCTTGTTTCCTTTTTCTTTCCCTCCCCCAAGAATCTGTTCTATATAAGCTCTTGTGAACTGTGTTGCTGTTCAGGTCTGGTCCTTCACCTCATTAGTGTTTCACACAGAGACCAGTCTATGACTTGGTGCTGTGCATCTGATGTCAGATTTAATAGGAGTAAGTTGTTTCAAAAATAAGTGGGCACCTTCTAATATTTTTCTCCTGAAATGTGTATCCTGGTGAGAGGAACGTGGTGGGTTCCTGTCAGCAAGCAAAGGCAGAGGATCTGTAGTTCTGCCCCAGCCCTGTTTCAGCCCAAGCATGCCCAGGCACCTTTATAGTTGAACTTCTAATTAAAAARCTGAAAAGTCCTTGCGTCTAATTGCCTCCACATTAGTGCTGCATGGGAAATTCTTAAGCAACTGAGCTGCCTTTGAAGCAAAAGTCTGAGCTGTGTGAAGGAGAGACTGAGGGAGGCCATGCAGGCATGGGAAAAAACCCAACATTATTAAATACTTATATTAAATATAATTTACATGTGTGAGGGGCTCTGATCATATTATTGTTCTRTAAATAAATTGAAAGTTTGATCTTCCAGATTTAAGGTGGGACTCCATTATTGATTAAACTYGGCTCAGCCTATGGTGAAATCAGCCTGCACATCCAGAAGAGCCATTCTCACAGTTACTGCCTCTCAGATGCAATTTCTTCATCACACGTATGAAGCAAGTTTCATATACTTTATTTTTTTATGGTCCTACTGATGGGATATAATATTTAATGATCTCTAGGGCATTTTAAATACTGCAAAACAAGCAAGGAGAGGACATAAAAGTGTTGGTGAGTTATGTCTCACATGTTTATAAACAGAAGACAGGAGGCTACAAACAGAGAAAAATGAGCAGACAGAAAGCAGTGTGACAGTCCTGTGTAACATTTGTACTGAGGTGTAAGTCTTGCAGGGGCCTGTTCCACACTGATTTGAAGAATGTATCTGTCATCAACAGCAGGTATATTTAAAATTAGTAAGTTCTACTGAAAGTTGCATAAAATACAATTAGCTGCTTCTGTGTGAAATGACAGCATRGCATTATCTGTATGATTGAAGCAGAGTTGAGAAATTCAGTGTCAATTCCCACTGCAGCTATAACTCAGGCATGCCATTATTTAGTAAATATGTCAAAGTAAAGGGCACAAAACAAGGTCCTGAATGAGCCAGTCCCTGCACTGAAGAACTTTCAACCTATAAATGACAGCGTGCAGAAAGGGAAAAATCACATAGTTGAGGAAGAAAAAGTGTATTGGGTTTTCTTATTAGCATGTCAGTTTTCCTGTGAGTGCTGCAAAAGCAGAATGTATGTGTGATATCTTTGAATGAATTTATGGAAGTGTTTGGCAAATGGAGAAGGGCCTTAAGAGGTGAGGATAAGTAATGTCCTCTGAAGGGTTGTGAGGTTGAATTCTGTAAGAAAATCCTCATAGGCTACTTCCTTCCATGATGCTGTTTCTAAGATGTAATTTAGCAGAAAGAAGTCCAGACCGTAGCTTATCACATCAGTGTCTTTTTGGTTGTATTTTCATATTATCAAGCCCCAGCTGAACCAGCCTTTAAGGGCCCTTACAGGAGTAATCCCCCCTTTTTTTTTTTGCTGTCTTTCTTTAAAACATCACATAAAATTATTAGAGGAGTGTAGATTGACTCCATGCATGATAGCAGAGCAGATTGTCATCTGCCTTCAGCCGGCAAGGAGCCTCTTAAGCAGCAGCAGTGCTCTGACTATGGATAGAAAGGGGGAAGACAGAGAATGTATCCTCTCTGCCACTGCAGAATGAGCATTGTTCTGTGAGTGAAAGTCATGTTAAACTACATGATAAAAAGAGTGCTGCAGCAACACTGAATCTTCTACTTCTCCCTTCCCACCTATTTTATTCATTTGTGCCCCCAGTGACTTCTCTCCTCCCTAATTGCAGAACTACCCTGTGAAAATAAAAATTACTTTTCCCTTTTGGGAGTGGATCCTGTCTGGGATCTGGTRTGGGAGAGGTTGGATGAGCACCAGGGTCTGGGAGAAGATCAGCATCATGAGCATCTCCCAGCCTCCATGCTGCAGGAGACGCAACTTGCRGTAAACATGCTGGTAGAGGGCTACCAGCATGAAAGGAAGTCCTAAGYGTGAACCACGAATGTTTGGGCTACTTAGTAGCTTTAGAAGGGATGGGGGAAACCCTGTGAGGTTGGAAAGGAACGTGTGGGTGCAGTGCTGATCTAACTGAGCCACAGCACAGACGGTTGTTGCTGGTGAAATTGCGAAGGACCAAGCCCACGCTGGTAACGGGTCCGTAGGCCTGCGTGCGCCTACGCTTTGGAAGTGCAGGTCACACATCAGCCATGTCACCTCCTCTTCTTTGATGGCTTTGTGCCTGTTTTCCTTATGAGAGCTTGCCTGGTGAATCGGATTTTTCCAGAGAAATTCTAGGAGCAGCTGAAAACAGAGTCGTTACGGTCTCCTTCCTACCTCTGATCTCAGATTAAACCTTGTGATGCCTTGGAAGCATCATGACCTTCCTGAGTACAGGACGGGATGGATTTCACCAGTCCTGCTACCTCATGGCTGTTGGCCCATCCCCTGCTTGTCCCTCAGAGGGGCCTGGCTGTAGGTGCAGGGAAGAGGGTGCTGAGGACTCACATGTTGCAGGTCAAGCTGAATTTCAACAGTGCACTACAAGGACATTCTGAGCCTTCCACCTCTAGAATTAAAGGAGCAACTGAGGGAAGCCTGAACAGCACCCAGACATTGTCAGGAGTGCTGTGGGCCTCAAATTTAATGTGTCAGAAGCACTGCATGTGCTGTATCTAGCTGAAGAAGTAGCCTCAAATAAGATTATTTTATTATGTTATGGCACACAGCTGCCTATCTCCACTCTTCAAGTGGAGAATTTTAAACTCTCTTTATTCACTAGGATGAGTAAAACTCCCACACTACAGATGGGAAAGAACAGCCACCATAGTAATTTCGTTTTAACTTCCCCTTTTTTCTTAATAAAAAGGCATCTTCTAATATTTAGATTCAGTTTTACACATTTTAATACCTGGTTTTGAGCTCTGCAAGATTTGAGGTTTGGAGAAATAAGCTGAAAGAGAGCAGTGAGATGAGACACTGCAGAGGGGCCCAGTTGTCCTGAAAACTGGGCAAAATTAACTTCTCATTTTCCCCCATTGACCCCTGTGTTAAGTTCAAAACAAAGACAATCCCGAAAGTTCAAAACAAATGTCAATCCTGAAAGATACATTTATGAAAACTCCTTCACCTCCCATTAGAAAAAAGCATGGCTAAGAGTTTTCCGTATTTTCCACGAAGCTCTGGGGTTTTTTGAGAAAAAGGAGTGAACAGCCTCGAACAAAGGTCACAGCCAGTGGTAACTTCATCATTTGCAGCCTCACACGCTCCGAGCAAAAGTGTTTCTAGATTGGTCTGACAAAAGCTGGAAATGCTGTTTGCCTCTCCTTTGGAAAGAAGAGCTCCAATTACTCCGGCTCGCTGCTTAACTTGACACCTGCAACAGAGGTGAAGTTGCTGTAAGGAGGAATTTGTTTTTCTTTCCATCCGTAGGAAAAACAAAAGCACAAACCCAGAAGCAGCAGCAGCAGTTACTGCTTTCTTCCACCCTCTTGCAAGGCAGCAATTGTTCTACTGTTTTCTTAGACTGTCTTTTTGCAGTCTGTCATATGACTGAAATGCCACTTTAGCAGTTTTTAAGAAATACGTGTTTCCATGACATACAATGCTGGGCAGCACCTCTTGAGTATCTTTGAAGGAAAAAAGCTTTCACAGAATATGATTCATGTTGCTATTTATAATTTAGGTCAATTTTTTTTCTCTCTCTTTTCCTTTATTTTTTGTTCCCCTTAACAGCTTCATTTTACAGCAGACTAAGGCATTGGTTTTAATAAGATGGATAACCCTTGACAGACAACAACTCTGTCACCTCTGCACTCTGGCAACTGTTTCAGATTCCCTTTAAGATTTCCTTGGGGTTTTTTCTATCTTTTTCTTTTTTTTTTCACTCAGCATTTTCTATAGGAAAAGACTCACAAAATCAAGGCCAGAAGACTTTCATGATTCTCCACAGCATTGCCACATATCAGAGAAAAATTCCTGTGCTTCAGTGTTTGCAAGCAGCTCTGCCCCAGACATGGGGCACAACTGGGCAAGCATACACAGGGAGGGCTCTGCAGGAGGGAGAATCACACGGCACGTTTCTATGCCTGCCTTCCCAGGTTCCCCCCCATTCAGCTCCTGCACCCCTGCCCTTCTTCTTGTCTCTCCCAGTGCACGACTGGAGAGACTTCAGCCCAGGAAGGGTGGCCCTATCATGCATGAGCCACTGCAATGCAGTTTCTTGGTTTTCTGCAGCCTTCATGCTGGCATTATCCCATTTCTTTYACTTCTCTATGCTCCCACTCTCACTGCTGTCATCACAGCTTTCCTCTGCAGAACCTCAATGGCCACCAGCCATGACTTCCACCGGATTCAGCCTCCCCCATCTCTGAGCTGCTCACCCCTGTGAGCAGGGGAAGCAGCCAAGAGCTGAGCATGAGTATTGCAAATAGAAGCAACCATTTGGTGAAGAGACAGGACTTTCTGTCTTTAAAAGAGAGCAAGCGAAATTAGAATAATCGAGAAAATAATAGGCATATTCACTATAATTTCTCATTATTATTTTCAGAGGAAATATAAAAATCACTTGATAATTTTGGAAAAAGGCAATGAACCATATTTGCAATGCAACTTGATAGAAATTATTTATTTAGTTGGGTTTTTTTTTTCTCTCAGTCGCCATAACATGTGAGTAGGATTAGGATATTTGCCACCAGCAAAGAATGTCATTATTTAATTTTATTTTCCATAGCTTTCTGAGAGATGTGCTATCACATGGGCTGTGGCAGTGATCCAATCTCCCAGCCTGGAAAGAGTTTTACTGAGCATGTTGATGGTGCTCTCACCTCTCTCAGAGGCAGTTTGGGCCACCTCTTTCCTCTCTTCAAAATGAGCGCTCTCACCAAAATGAAAATAACAGAGTGCTATAATTATATTCTCCTTTTCTCTTGGTGTGTGGAATGAACACTCAAGAAGATGTTGATCACATTTGCAGTCACTGTGCAAGCAGAACCTGCAGCACTGCAAGCTGTGAAACAGATTCCTACATGCACATTCCTGGTCTGGGCCTTTTTTTACATGTGTTCAAATTGTTCTGCACAGGACAGTGCTATATCCCAAAATACCAGTACAGTCCCCAGGACAGTTCTTGCTCTAGGCACCTTCCCAATGTTTTGGCTCATGCAAGAAAGTCTTGAAGCGAAGAGATTGCTCAGACATGTTCCTTTAGGTCCTCTGTCAAACTTTGGTGAAGCCCAGGGGAACCTTGTCATCATTTCACTGGGATCTGGATCTGGGATTTGTCTTTCTCAGACTGGCACACATGGCCTAGCCACCGGGTTTGCCAACTGGGGTTGCTCGGCAGCTACCTGCAATCGAGTGAGGGCCCAAAGCAGGTTATGTGACATAAATGATTGATTTAAAGTTTTCCAAGTGTGCATTACATCAGCCTTAAACATTTAACCTGTGTTTCTATACACCTATTTTTTTCTGATTAAGGTGTTGAAACATACGGTATTTAGCTGACTGAAGGAAAACACAGGATGGATTGTTGCATGAATTAAAAGCAGAGATGGTCCCCTAGAGCATGTGCAATGCTTCTGAAGTAGCATCCCCTGTCAACTGTCAGAGAAAAGAAAGAAAGCCCTTTGAAGTGGATGGGGAACCATAAAAATCCAATTTCTATGATCTGTCAGCAAACTATTTCCTCTACCGCAGTAGATGGCACGCTACCAAAGCTTGTTTTAGCAAACATTTCAGGTTGCTTAATAAATTATAAAAGGCAGCTTGCAAATGGCACATTTCATTCGCAGTGACATAAATCCCAAACAGGTTTTTCAGTAGTGTTACGAATTATATAAAGTGATTTATAGGTTTCCTTGGCATCACTTGTCTATCTTTTTCCCTGAAATTAGACAAACTAAAAGACAGAAAAGTAGGACAGCATTTAAAAAGCATTAGGATAAAACATTACAGAGTGGGAGTATTTGAGAAATTAAAGTATAAAATGCTGACAAACAACCAAGGCTCATGGCTGAAGTATGGGAAGGAACTGCAGATTCTCTGACACAGTCTTCCCAAATGATCTTAGATGAAGCTCTGGAATTCACCGTTGAAACTTGGCAAATGAAGCTTCCCTACCTCCTGGATGGGCCATAGAAGCTGTAAAGTACTCATATACATAGCGGTAATCAGGGCCATGTGATGGCCACAGAGACACGACAGGAAAAATCATGAAATAACTGCTAAGTGCATCCTTTACCTTGAGCCTGGTACTGTCCTCTTTGGCTTCTGCAGAGGTTTTCAAACTTGTGCTCCTGTGCTGTCACCATTGTCACAGTCAGCTGCTACCCTGGTTTCTGTGTGTCACAGAAAATTACCAGTTGTTTGGTCAACATGTGTAGTATTTGAAATCATGGCTTAAGTGCCCCACACTGAATCTACCACAATTCGGGTAGGTCAAAATCTAGAATGATCATCAAGATGGAGGTGGATTTTGTTTTCCGGTGAGGAAGAAGGGTAGAAAAAGAAGTTGCAGATGGAGACATAAGCATTCAAAGGACAGGATCTATTTCTCCCATTGATTTTTTTCTTTTTTTTTTCTTTATAAGCAGTTCTACACACCCCTTGTTCCTCTCAGTGAGTGACATTTCCTGCCAAAATCCCTGTCCACAGCCCTATTTATCACCCCCAGGACATGTCTCACCCTCTCCAGCCTCAGGCCATGACAAGGAACCTCACTCAGCAAGAGGAGCTGCACGATGGCTCCTTCATTCTTGAGCTTTTCATCCTGCAGCCAAGTGACAGAGAGAAGAGAAAAAACTAATGGCGATAGGAATGAGAAGACTGTTGACAACCTCTCTACAGCCAAACAATTAAATTCATCCCTGTGGTAACTTAGTCAAACCCCTCCATTTGAAACTGTCAGAAAGAATTTGTCCAGAACAGAACTAAGAGCTTGTTTATAGCAGAGCTTGTACCACTCAGCCAGGCTTGTGTGTTGGAGTGGTGCAACTCCATAGTTCTTATAGTGGCTGATACATGATGCCACTCATTAAGCTCTTCCACCTCACAGAGAGGTAGCTGTCCTTGTCCTTCTACTGTCCTTGTCCTTCCAGATATTGTGCCAAGGTGCTTTTAAACTTCTTTCACCTCCTTGTTTACAAAGTGGTAACCAGCACAGCTGTGAATGAGGAAATATTGGACTCTTATCATTTGCTCAGCTCTATATCGACCTGTTTTTCCTGTGAACAGCTCCTTTGTGGTGCTACCAGGAGTCCAGCAAACAGGATGAAGGAGCAGGCAGATGTGAACTGTGAGCATGGACAGGCTGTGACTTAACACCACTCCATAGTCCCTGCCTGGTGTCAGGCATAGGGACAGGATGGCTCTGGCTGACACCAAACCAGTCATGACTGGACTACATAGACATCTACTTTTCTTTCAACACAATGATATGGATTTTCTATGGATAATAATAGATCTTCTTGTTTTCTCATCATGCATGATGGTGAAGAAGCTATTCAAGGRAGGATCTCTCCGCCTGAACCTAAGAGCTAGCAGAGATCATGCTTTAGGTTGCACTGTCCCTGTTTCTCAAACCAGTGTTTTTTCTGGGCAACTATATCCCAGCTGAGCCCTGGAAAAAGAAAAGACAAACCTAACATTTAGTTACCCCTTCAAGTGAAAGGTGAGATGGAGCCACTTACCTTCCTCCTTCCACTTCTCTTTCTCCTTTTCCTTCCCCTTACCCCTTACACAGCTAGAGCTTGTGTTTTTCCCACATGCAAACATGCAAAACCACAGTGATTTGAAAAGTATCTCTTTTGATCACATGAAGAGTTGAGATTTGATTTCCCCAGTGTTTGCAAAGTGTCTTTTCATCTCACTGTTACCAGTTGCTCAGAAACAGATATCAATGGGAATTTGTTGTCAGAAACTCTGGTGCAGTGAAACTTTGTCTTCTATCAGCTCTTCTCCTTTACTCCTCTCCTCTTCATAGCAAAGACATTTCCACTGCTTTTCTGAACATTCAGGAGAAGAGCTCGTTTGCAGCGTTCTGTAGAGCCTTGCCAAAGTTACAGCTTCCAAACCAGCAGCTGCTCATATCAGCAGGTAGCGGAGGTAAAAAAGTTTCGGGTGGTGTCATACAAACGTTGTGTGGAGGTTCAGGAGCGTGTGAAGGAAGACAGATAACATACTGATGCTTTAGAAGTCCCAGCAGTCACACAGAAAGAGTATGCTCAGCTTTGCTATTCCCCTCAGTTTACAAGTGAGATATTAAACTATCTTTCAAATGCAACTGATGCTTATACTAAACCTGATCGTTTTACATTGGCCAAATTCCCTACATAATTAGTGTGTTTGTCTATTGTGTCTAATCACATACAAGGCCTAAATTTCCCTGGGACAGAAATTCTCTTTCTTATTGCATCTGTTCTCAGTAACTTGTAAAGCAGAGCTTTAATTCCCCTCAGCAGGGCTTTTAGGCACAGCTATGCTGCATCGTTAGGGGTTCGAAAACTCCAGACCTTCAGAGATGTAGAAATCTGCAGATTCTGACATCTCCCTTTCCTTGAGGTGTCTGCACAGCACCTCTCAAGAGCTTGTCCTGCTGAGAATGCTGTGAAATAGTCCTCTGCTGTTCCTGCTTTTGGCTAAGATCCTTGAAACCAAGTCAATAGATTGCAGTTTAGAAGAATCTTCTATAGCTTCCTGTAGAGGGGGGACTAAATCCAGGTATTTATCTGGCATAACAACCTTCATCATAAAAACAATGCTGCCACTTCAGTAAAAAATCCTGGCTTCCAGGGGAACTGGATTTTGTCTCACAAGGAATATTTTAGAAGAATGAAACTGGGTACATGCTCCATTTCAGAAAGCATGTTCTTTCGAGGTGTTGTATCCTTGTCATGTAAGCTCCCAGCAAATTATAGATGGCAATTTAGTCATGTTTTCATTTTATATATTCCAAAGATCACTCATCCAGTCTTGGCTGTTCACCTTTACACCATGTACTGCTGTAGCCATAATAAACCTTGATGTGACAGGGGCTTCAAAACCATGTGGAATTGATTTTAGCAAAGTAGAAGTGTTGCCAGTATTCAGTAATATACAGAATTTTAATTTTGTGCTTTACAGTAAATGAGAAAACTAAAAAAACCCTACAAAAGTTGCAAATGCAAACCTGGAGTTTATTCAAGCAGGCCAGTTCTCCCAGTTTTCCTCCAGAAAGTAGGAAATTCAGACACGTGTATTGAACAGCAGTCAAATTGTGGCACAAACGCAAATCCCACATTAATGTAAGGAAGTATATGACATGCAAGATGTTATACTCATCAGTTGCTTTTCTTGGGTTTATTTTAGCAATAAAGATCAGAGATGTTCCTTCATTATTTCTCAGCTAGGGAAAGACTATTATAATTTTTCCAATTCCTAAAACACTGTGATAGCACAGTGGGGGATTCATGAGTGCTTTGATTAGGACATAAAATCGCAGGAAAATAAAATGAAAAGAAAAGGAAAGCAGAAGATGGCTCTTTGTCAGTGTGACTTTAAACAGAAAGGGAGATAAGATGTGCTGCTGTGTTTCCTTGCTCTGCAGAGTTTCCCTGTGGTGGCTGGGGGTCAGGAGAGCAAGGTGAGTAGAGCAAACCTTGCAGAGTGCTGGAGGTGCTCTGGGTTAGTCTGTTGCTCGCCTGAACACTGTCTGGTCTGCCTAAAGAATTTCTCGGGCTGAATGGGTTGTTAGCAGGCAGGAACTTGTCTCTGAGTGGCACAGGCAGAGGGATAGGCAATGCCCACCAGTCTCCCCAGGCTAAGACAACCATGGCGAGATGACTCCAGGGGACCCGGGATGAGGGGCCACCCCAGGGCAGCTTAAAAAGAGCCATGTTTGGTGCTGGTTGCCCACACTGCGGTTCCTTGCAGCTTAAACATCGTGTCCCAAGTGGCAGAGCAGGGAGGGCAAACCTGCACTGCAGCAAACACAGTGGCCATGTCCAGTCACGTCCCTATGGCTTGCCACTCTTGGGACCGACTGGAGACCAGAGGGCACATTGGCCAGTCCTGCCCAGCAGCGAGGCCACAAAGCCAGGCTCAGCATGGTCAAACTGTGTGAGCTTAACCCAGCACATCTTACATCTTCCTTGTATGAACTGGGAACATTCACCTTCTGCTCTCACAAATGCAGTATGGCTTTACCAGCAGCCTTTTCTGCTACACTGTCACTGCACATTTCTGATTTCTGTGAACACTTCCTTTGCCAATAGAAAAGCTGTGGAAGGCAGATTATGGAAAAAGTTTTGGAGGACAAGAGAAATTTCTGGATTTCATAGACCCTGTGGTGATACAGCAGGTTACAAGCCAGTGCCAGGATCACAAAAACCACCTCTGGAAGGGTTTTCTTTCTCTACCAGCAGATGGACCAAATTCAGAGCGTTTAATGTAGGCTTCTGTCAGAGTGGGGAAAAAATCATAATCTTAGTAGAACTGAAATCCTGTTAAAATATTTTATACTTGTATTTAAATAATTCAATAATCGCATATTTAATATGCACTATGTAATAATTCAATGCATGTCAATAATTTAATAAATATATAAATACATAATCTGGAATTTAAGAATTTGCAGTTGAAAGTGGTGTTCCTAGGGTCCTTTATAGTAACAATTAAKGAATCTTTGTCTAATTCTTCTAAATCTATTTGTACATCACATATACACATTTATATAGCTCTCAGTGCTATAGCATATTAGTACCTCAGAAAACATACATATACATATACATATTTTATATATATATATACACACACACATACATATATATATGTATGTATGATGTATGTATGTATGTATGTATGTATGGGTCAGTTCTGCTTGTACTTTCTCCACCCACAACATAGATCTGTAAAATCCCTCAACATAAAAAAAAAGAAAGAGACATGGAAACAAAATATTGCTTTGAAAATGTCAAAGTGCTTCATGTTATTGCTGTTGGACTACAATGGTTTGATGTTTCATTTTAAAAAACAGGTTTTGGTATAGAAAGGAAGCAAAATTAAAATGCAAAATTAAAATGCAAAATTGAAAAGAGTTTAATTGTGCACAGTATATTCTGTTTTATTTGAATGAATCATCGACTTCTTTAGGTTGTTTTCATCTGAGAAGGTAATACTTGCTTTGGTGTAATTAAAGCTGTTTGTTTCCAAGAGTCAGGGGGACAGGTAGTCCCAACTGTAAACCCCTGCATTTATATCCCTGACCCACTCTCATTCCGTGTCCTTTCTCAAAAACTCCAAAAAAAGCCTGGTTTGGGTCTCCTGGCCCTCTGGAACCCATTACCTCCCTGTGCCCGGTCCTTTGTTTTGACTCTGCCACGCTTCCCCATGAGCCTTCCGTCTCACCTGCGTGTTCCCACAGGCTCGCCTTTGGATAATGGGCCATTAAAAACGCGTCAAGTGTCCTTGGACTAATCAATAGTTACTATCTGTGCAGCTTGAGAGCACGCTGAAGAGTTTATTTGAACACATTTGTTTGCACAAAGCTCATTCTTTAACAGTGCTTTCTGTGCATTGCCCTCATCTGAGGATCAGCCCCTGTTAAACCTGCCTGGCGAGGTCATTTTACCATACAACGTTCTCCATGATGAAATTTTTTCAGTAGGGGCCTTTGTTTGGCTTTTGACGTGGAGAAGTAGCACAACAGCAGCACTGCTACCAATTCAGCTTTAAAAATATATAAATATGAAGCTGCCTTATTTTTATTCTTAAATAATTTCGATTACAAACAGAGCAAATTATGTAACAAGCAGCTACCTAGTGAGTTAATTAGCGATGAATTTTCTAGTTTGAATTCACCAGCAGTCCTATCATCAGAAACCAAAGTCAGGAACAAACCTTTTATGTTATTGTTCTAATACTCACAGCTTTTGCCTTAAGTGAGAGAGAGGTTGTCTGACTGACTGATGTCAGTCGGACTGACTGTCTGACCACAGTCTGATGGTGAAGGGAAGCTATGAGGCTTTTATCACCGCTTGGGAGATGACAACACATTCTCTGATGGTGTCATTCCCGTTTGAGCTGGAACATCTAATCTCTTCATGCACTCATCTACAGAGGGACAGAATTCCACGTATCTGTTCATAAGGTCCAGCAAAGGCAGATGGCACTGGAAGCGTGAGTATAAAAACATAATACACGCTAGGGAAATAAAGCTTTAGTGGCCAAATGCTCCCATAGATACTGCATCTGAATAAAGAAAACTGAACTGATGATGAATATGTCCCAACACAATCCTCATAATAGCTCTTCTTTCTAAATAGATACTTTCGACTATTCTAAAGGGACCCTAGTAATGTATGACTTACTTTGTTCCAAGAAGCATCTATACATATTTTTAAAGACCGTTCAAAAGGCTCTGCTTGTTAAAGAGGATGCTTTTCAACAATCTCCTCAGTGTTGCTTTATTATTTTTCACTTTGCGAGTTTCAATCAGACCAAAGGCTAGTTGTGAAAAAGAATTTCTGTAGAAGTTCAGACAGAAGTGAGTGATAAATTGTGTTTTCTTGCAATCAATAACTATAAATATATTTGTTTACTCAGTACCCTTGAGATCGGTGAGAACAGGTGTAAATTGCCTTCTTCCCCAAAGAACTCCAGTTCTCTGGTGCTTTCCATCAAAAATATCACAGAAGTCAGGAATTTTTACCGCATTAACCTTGCTTGCATAAAATGCTAAAAGTCTACTTCAATATTGTGGTGATAAGACGATTTCATGCTTTTTCATTGCTGTGCATCTAAATGGCATCAGGTCTGATAGGAAGACAACAGCTCCACTGCGAAACCTTTCATTCTCCAGGCTGGAGAACGTGGATCGTCTCACATTAAGGCACTAGATCAAAACTCAGAAGAGATTGTTTACATTGTTTACTCTTTGTCTGAACCTGTGACCTTGTCTCATACACCTCTGTTCTAGAAGACTGTTGTCAGGTGGGAGGCTTTGCATGTTTGATCAGATACTGTAAATGACTATAAATTAAAGTGACTAAAAATAGTAACTTCAGCTAACTGTCCTGTCAAATTCGGGGGGTCTTCCTATAATCCTTCCTTGCACTCTCTACTCCATCTACAACATCTAGTTGATGTTCCCAAATTCTTCCTTAGCTGAGGGGCTAAACTACCTTTTTAATTTCTTGCAGGAGAAACAGTCAACAGATCTATTTCCACTACATTTCTTTTACCCTTACGTTAGGTAAACTGAGAGTTCCTGTCTTCACCATTCTCTAGGCAGGTATTCAGTAAGGAGCCAGTCTCATAACTAATGAAGTTCATGGGAGTCTTTCCACTGGCTTTGGTAGGAGACAATTATTGAATTAAAATCATTCTTAAAAGTTTCTGTACCCTGCAGTCCCGTGTCCTTACTCATGGGCAATCTGTCTTGCTGCCTCAGCTTGGGGTCAAAGAAGGGCATTTCAATGGGAGAAGACGTGTGTGATAAGTCCAGTGCGATGTGTCCAAAATACAGCAGTAGAGGGTAAAATCAAATACAAAAACTGAAATAAACAACCAGTGATGAGTAGTACACAGTGCTCAGAATGATGAATTCATGGGAGCAAAGTAAAAAGAGTCTGAAATTAATCCAGCCTGTTATAAGGTGCAAGATTGACTTTTCAAGCTATAAATACTTTTCTTATTTTAGGGTTCAAGTCTAAATGACTCAGAAAACACAAGAAAAGAAAAGCATCACCACAGTCTGCATTTATAGCTGGTGTGCTTTGTGAGCACACTGGAAGCACACTTCTCTGGAATTCTGGTGCATGTCTTTCTTAGAAAGAGAAAAAGCTCTTTTTGTGTATTGTGGGTGTATGTATATATGAGTGTGTTTCTCAAACTGGGCTTATGCCATCCTTCCAGAGGAAAAGCAACCTGGAGCCCTTCCTCCTAGGCACCTCTGAGGTCTGGGGTTGCAAAGGCAATGATTCCTGCCCTGAACCTCCCAAGCATCCCTCTTCCTTCTCCAGCCAATCCTTTCCCTTGAAGGGCATAGCACAGAGCTTGGGGAAGACCAGAGCAGTGCTATGGCTAACACCTAATTTCATTTTCTCCCTGATGCAGAGTGTCTCTGTACTTTCAGCATTTAATGTGAGTCCTGCTCTCAATGATTTCTTGCCAATCTACCTCTAGAAATAATAGCAAGAAAACCAAATGGTAAAAGTTCAGTCCACTCATCAATGATTCACAGTTTTGTTTCACATCCCCTGTCTACCTTGATAGTGAGACAAGGCTTCAGTACCTGCTAATTTTCCTCCCCATATTCTGCCAGAGTGTTATCCAAGCCTTTTGTAATCTGAAACCAGTATTCTTCTCATCTTTACAAAAGATAAATTATTGTAAAAATGGATACCTAAACTATAGTAAAAAGCTGATAGCATCAAGTCCTGTATCTCTAATTCCAGCTGTCAAATTTTGACAATACTGATATGTAAATGCATAATTCTTCAAAAGTTTCTGCTGGTGCCTGTTTCCTTTCACGCCCTGTATAATCTTTAGATAAATTATTCAACTGAAAACTCTTTCTTTCTGTTTTACAGAGGGGTTGACTCCTTTCTATTTGTGTAAGTGTTTCCCTCTGCAGATGAGAAGAAAGTGCAGAGGAATTTATTCTTTATGGAGACCAAATGTGAATAGTTTGTGATGAATTTCGTATGCTGGTTGCAACAGAAAGGTATCTGGTAAAAGCTACCTTACAATACACCTCTTCTCGTGGGTGTTTTCACCACTTAACATTCACTGTGTGAATTATACTCAATGGGAGACAAGGAGGTTGGTTTCATTTTGACACTGGCAGTGGCTGTTAAAGCACTGATTAACTATAAGCAGTGACATCGTTGCTGAGTGAGTCATTAGCATCCTCAGTGAAAAGCATTAATGAGGAGGGAAGAAAACCAATTGCTTGGAAAAAAACACAAAGCACATGATGGAGTATTTTCATTTGTTCAAAAATAGTTTCTGCTCCTCTGCTCCTATAATTAAGGCTTTATTAATTTAGAATGGGAACAGATGAGAACACAAAGCTTTGTAGGTCTGCATCAGGTCAGGAGTGGCTCGTAAGCCTGAAGAGAGATGCTCATGAACCACAAGCACCCCRGCCACTTTCAGGGGCAAAGGTTCCTTCATGGTACAGGCTGTGGGAGAAATGAAAACCAGCCCTCTCTGTACTGATGTCTACTTCCATATTAGATTTTTGTAGCATGCACATATGGACAATGAGCAGATCTCAAAAGTGTGATGGTTTAATCATGTTCAGTATAATTTATTTTCTGTAGGCTCTAACAAGAACCTACAAGTAACATGCAAAAGAGGCAAAAGCTTATGCCTTTGCGTGTAAATGGGAATGGGCATTGGAGTATAACCAGGAGTTCATCCATAATGTACTGATGTTCCAACACCACCCTTAGTATATTCCATTTTGTGGAAATTACCTCCAGAAATTCCTCAGACAAAAAGCCACTGAAAATTATGATAAACTCGTGTGTTGGAATTACTGAGGTCTCTCAGCTCCAAGTCTGGATCTTGGAAATCCAGAACTGGGAATCTATTTTTTTTTTTTCTTTTACTTCAAAAAATGCGGATAAACATTCCAAAATTATCTGCAGGAATACTGTGCAGAAGTTCAGAAATAGAAACTTTTCTGACTGATTCCACTGAACATATTTAAGGAAAATAAAGTATGACCTTGTCTAGATTGTTCACTTGTATATGTGGACATTGAAAGTGACTTGCATGTTCAACATATCAAGGAATCATAGAATCATAGAATGGTTTGGGTTGGACAGGACCTTAGAGATCACCTAGTTTCAACTCCCCTGCCATGGGCAGGGACACCTTTCACTAGACCAGGTTACTCAGAGAGGGATCGTAACAATCCCTGACTAAAGAATGAAGGCTTATCCCTGACAGGTTTTGTGGTCAGTTTTGGGTGTCTTGAAACACAGATTCAGAAAAACCACAGAATAATTTAGGTGGGAAAGGATCTCCCAAGGTCCCAGCTACTCTGACTTCCTGCTTGGAGCAGGTCTAGTCAGATCACCTTTTTCAAGGCCTGTGTCCAGTCAGGTCATCCAAGGATGGAGGTTCGCCAACCTCCCTGGGCCCTGTTCTAGTACTGGACCAACCTCATGCCAAAAATGTTTTACTGATACCTAACAGGAATTTCCCATGTCTTCTGTCTTCTCAGATCCTGTAATCAGGCAGTGGCAGACAGCCAGAACATCTCCCTTGAGCCTTCTCTTCTTCACAGGCTCTTAAAAAAAGTRCAGTGCACTTGACTCCTACAGATCCAGCCTCTGCGCTGCTTCCTAATATCAGGCAGTGTTCCTTGTTGTGTGTAGCCAGACTGTGACATTTCTAATTTCTACCCACTTTTCTCCTTTGTTTGTTGCAGGTACCCTGTCTSTCTCAGAAACACTATTTTAAGAAATCATGACTTTTAATCTAGTTGCTGGCATACCTCCCTCTACCCACAGGAAAGCACAGCAGCCACTGAGACAGGCACAGAAAAGCTGAGCACGCTATTCTCACATGGTATTCCCTTGCACGATGATGTTCCACTCCTGCGCACATGGAATTAACCTCTGCAGAAAGACTCATGTGAACAGAAGTGGGATTTGAGCAGGTTAGGTCCAGATTTAAGAAGCCAAAAATTTGTATAAATCCCCTGATTTAGAATTTCCTATCACTCTGTGCCGTCAGGGCAAATACTAGGCTTCAGGATTTGGCTGAAAATAAGGTGTGATTTAGGATTTTGGTCTTTTTGTGGCTAGGGCTTATTATGGGCTGTCCTGTTCTGCTCAGCACTGGGCCATGCATTTTAGCAGCCAGAAAAGGGTATTATCTGGGTAAAATCTCAAAATTCCTGTATATTAACTACCATGCTATGTGAATCCAGATGTGTCGAAATCTCAGCACTGAGATATTACAATAATATTTGAGGATACAACATAAAATAAAAATGAGAGAAAAATGGGAACAACAGTGTAGATGGAGGCTTGCATCTGTGGAACCCAGTCTTTATTTTGCAATCTCTTTGCTAAAAGACAGCTGGAAATAAACAGTTGGACAGCCTAACTATTTCCTCAGTGATCTTTAATAGAAATACATTTTTTTTACTTGCTATTACAGAATCATAGAATCTAAGGTTGCAAAAGACCTGCAATGTCATCAAGTCCAAACTTTGACGTAAATTTAATACTGATTTCGAGGAGATTTACAGGTGAGTCCAGGCAGAGGACTTTTTTGGGCCTGTGTAGGCTTGGTTTTCAAAGGGAGTAGAGTAACAGGGCAAATAGGATTCATGCAGACTGCCCAGGTGAGGCCTTTAAGCAGCATTGCTGATGCCAGAATGACACACAATCCAAGCATTGCTTTGATGCCTCAGGCCTGGGCCACACAGCTGAACTGGATGTCTGGTTAATGCGARTATGGCAGCAACTGGGAAACCTCCAGGCTTCACTGTGTGGGATAAGTTTGCCTTAGGATCTTGGTTTTGGTGCTAGTGTTGCAGTTACATGACAAGTAGCTAAACTTTGTGTAGGAGATTGGATTAGGTGACCTCTAACCTAAATTTTCTTTTGATTCTGTGAATTGCCAGAATAAATGTTGAGACTTTTCCCTTCCCTCTGATGTTTTCCATAATTTGGCATGGCAAAGGCTGATGGTTCAAGGATGTGGAAGGAATGTTTTAGGTCTTAATCTTTCCTGAAGTTCTTGAGGCTTTCATGTCTGATCCAACATTCAAATTCACATGGCCCGCATGGAGCCTTTTGGAAAGCAGTAATCTCATGCTTTTAACAACAGCTCTATGTAAGAACCCAGGTGGAGGTTGGCACCTACAAGTATTCCTGGACAACAGGATATTGCAATATCTAATTTTTAGTCGTGCTTCTCTCTAGGCCATTAAATTCCTGATTAAATTCACTGGGCTAATTAAATATCTAAGACCTAGTTCAAGATAATACAGCAAGGAAGATGTAAAGTAGCTAATGAGTGATATTTACAATTCCTCTTCCCATGCCAAATGATACAGTTTAAACCAGGTTTGAGGAGCTCTCTGGCAAACTGCAGAGTATTTCACAGCTGCTATCCACAACTCCATTGGAGATGTGGGTCTAACACGATGCAAAGAACAAAGAGAATAATCTTGGWCTTCCTGTCTCAGGTGAGAATTCTAATAAGTGATTAAGGCAGAAAATAGGACAGGATCCCAGCTGTGCAATCACTTTTGTTCACCAGATGTGACAGAGTGATTATACAAACCCCAGCAGGCCCCAGAGCAGGAGCAAACAGGAAAGGGATCTCCCTGAGAAGGGGGCCCTGTGGCTTTGATGCCCCAAGCAGGAACCCAAGGAGCTTGTTAGAGGGAGCACAGAAACCCGGGAATGGGAGACACTTGGAAGGCTGCAGTGATCAAGGTTTTCAAGTGTGTGTGCATTTTGGAGACAAATAGGTAGCTAAATTCATCTATGAAATCAGTCTCCTTGTTCAGAACTGACCCTGTTTATTATATAAATCAATACATAAATACACAGAATATTTTTTTTAAATTACACTGCATAACACATAGGGCTTCAGGGGAGAAAAGAATAATCTATCTCACAATCTTTAAATCTTGCATAATTTTAGTTAAATCATATTTAAAATCCATTAATCATTTAATTGCGTGTTTGTCTTTTAGACTGATGGATATTTTCCAGCTTGTAGTAATTTTTTAATATTTTTGATACCAAACCCCTCAACCTCAAATACTAAAAGCAATGATTTTAGAGAGTGAAAGAAAAAGAAAGTAAAGACAACTCATCACTTCTCTGCCTGAACAGGAAAGTAGTTCAAACTGATTAACATTTTTTTTCTGAAAGTGTTGCAGACTTCTGGTTACCAGGAACCCTGGAAACCCTGAGCATTTGCACTTCAGTTTAGCAAACAGAAGCCTTGCTGTTCCCTTTGTTTAGAAAGGTTTAGGTCAGCCTTAGCAAGCTGATAAAATACTTTGCTCTAAATTTTCAGAAGACTCTATGATGGGTCACACTGCTACGTTGTCATGGTGATGAGAAGTGCAGATGTCAAGTGCAAACTAGAAAGTGGTATGTATGATGGTTTGATTATTAAAATACATGATTAAAGCAGCTTTCAGAGGTCTCAGATGTTCTTTCTCCCAACAGATTACTCAGACTTCAGTAGCTGGAGGCCCTATCCAGAAACCACCACACCCMGTAACCCTCAGGCTTTTGGTTTCAGTGGACTGTGGATGTGGCCATTTGCAAGGTACTGATGTGAGACAAATGCATTAATTTCCTCTTTGAACAGAGACAAATCCCTCCTACAGACTGAGGTCCTACAGCTGCTTGAAGTACCTGTAGATATTTAATAAGGATTATTTTTAGATGGTTGTGTTTGATATATAGTAAATGGGGTGTTAGTTTTGGTAAAGCTTCTAAAGGTGTTTCAAAATTAAATTAGAATTAAAATTATAATTTACTGAATCCAAGTGTGTGGGAAAAATATAAGTTCACATACAAATTGCCAACATATGGTACAAAATATGGCAAGTGGCAATTTAAAAAGCAGCCTTGACTCTACTGAAGATGAGGGAGGCCTGCTGCAGGGGAGTAGTGGCAGTGATCAGGCGCAGAGGCCTTAACAAGGGTGACTATACCAAAGCCATTCTTCTCTCTCTGTTCTGCCTTTGTTCGCATTTTTAGTACCTTCTTGATATTTCCTTTGTGGTCAYACCACAGAGGGATGCTCTCGCACATGAACTTGATTTGGGTTTTTGGTTTGGAACAGGAATGTGTATTTTTGGTTTGGGACAGGGAAATATGCACGTATGACATAGAAGGAGGGGCTGAGGGAAATGGGCTTGTTCAGCCAGGAGACGAGATGGCTTTGGAGCAAGCTGACTATGTCCTTCAACCAGCCACCTCATGGGTAATATTAGGAACAACACAGCCATGCTYCTCCTAGAGATGCACACTGAAAGGACAGGAGACAACAAATACAAGGTGCAACAAGAAAAATTATGACTGAACATAGGGAGAAAGAAGTTTCACAGCAAGGTTGGTCAGGCCCTGGGACAGGTGCCAGTGAGGCTGTATATCCTTGGAGGTATTAAAACTCAGATGGACGCAACCCTGAGAGGTCTGCTCCAACTTTAAAGATAACCTTACTCTGAGTGGAAATTAGAAACAAATGATTTCCAAACTAAGTTATTTTATGATTCTGTGTATTTCTGATTTAAATTAGAGGTACAAATCAGTGTCGTGATAAGAGAACCCAGGCTTCTTCTATGTGATGCAATTGCCCAACAAACATCCTGTTTTGCTATTCTGTTTAGATTTAGTGACATTTTTAATCCTCCTTATGCTGACTGGTCAGTAACTTAAGAGCACACTTCACAGAAATGTCAGTGCATTTAGCTTTAAGTATTTCAGCCTGGTCTCCTCTTTAGGTCTGTGGAACAGTTGTTGCTCGGCCAGAGACCACTGCAATATGCAACATTTCTGCTACAGATAAGGCCAGGGACTTCTGTGGGGGACCAGTAGCTTAAAGATAAATTCATTTGCACAGCTCAAAACCAGCAGTGAGGCAGTGGTGGAAAAGACACTCCTCATTCCCACCCCTTTCCCTGCTCCCCAGCTGTTGGCTACTTTCTTTTCCAAATGGGATCCACCTGTCAAAAGCCCAAAACCTGGAGACAGCTCCAAGAAGAGCAGCAGGTGTATATCTATCTACATGGCACACAACTGTGGTGGTGCTTCAAGCAAGGGTGCCAGTCTTCCCCACCCTGCAGCCTATATTCCCTGCCCAGACAGACCACATTTGCATCCCTTGGCATCAGCTGAAACATCTCCTATTCCTGTTACTGACAGCAGCCACCATGAGCCTTCTCACAGCCTGCAGCACCTTTTCTGACTCTTGGAGGTAGCTTTCTAGGTACAAATGAAAATTTCTGGCATCATCTGCTTCAAGTACAGTTAGGATTTTGGGCTATTCTCAGTGTAGCATGGATGCCACTCACAGGCATCTTACAGGCAAGGAGAGGGACATGTGGAGTCACATTCGTATGAGCTGCTCTTTAGAGATCCAACCTGCTAAGAGTTCATTGCTGGGGTTTTTTTGTCCTGCCCAATAGATCCCACAGAAGTAATTCTGTGTGGCTGGTTGTGGGGACAGTCATGATGCCATCATCAGGTCTTACGTATGGATRGACAATCTGTGTAGTGGTAAGGGAGAGAGGAGTCAAGACCAGAGGGATTTAGTTGAAGTACAAGTAAATGTCTAAATGTCTAATTAATTTTGAAATCCTACAGTCCTCAAGGTTTCCCAGAGTTTCCAGGTYCACTGCTCTTTGGCTGAGAATGCATCCAATTGCATGGCAGTTCAGAATGGTGCACTCTGGCCACAGACATTTCCTTCCCCCAACAATGATCTTATTTTATGTGGGCCGCATTGTCCTGCCACGGCACACAGCATGGAGATCTGAGCTKCTTCTTTCTTAGCTGTTACCATAAAATGTGATGATCACTGAGAACAGAAGAGAGGAAGCATGTATTTCCCAGCAGAAATCTTGAGGGTGAAGAGTGGGGTTGAAAAGCTCTTACAACAACACCATGAGCCAATGGAACAYGTTTTGCATTAACCTGTGTGACTGTGAAAAAAATGAGTGGCCCGAACCTTCCCAGCAGCCAACAGAGATACCTGCAGGGACAGCCCAGATCCAGCCAGGCTGATGCTTGGACAAAAACCCAGTGACCAAAAATAATCTGATTGGGCAGGTGCACCAGAAGGAACTGAAAAGGGCTTTAGAGGTCAGAGTCAATAAGTGGAAATCTCATACATTAATTCAAGTATGTTAACCTCTGCCACATTATTTCCAGATAAGTAGAAATCTGACTCATTTCYAAGATACAAAATTCAATTAATAGAACAGCAAAGGGAGTTTTCAAAAAGCAACTTGACTCTAAGTGCTCTGAGGACATTATTTAAAACGTAGTTAGCTGACAATCTGAATGAACTTCTTTGTATATACTATGACATTTTGCTTCACCCAAACGCTACGTTTGGTAACCAGGATTTTTGCCTGGCCCTTTCAGATGGCATTTGYTCAAAAGCCTGAAATGAAACAATGATCACAGGATTTCAGTTTAAATCATTTCACTGTGTAGGGGATAGTAGTAAAGCTGTAATTATTCACTGGGTGATGCTCAGCTTCTGAAATGAAGGGAAACCTCCAACTGAGAGTACAGACACTGCAGTGGAATTAGCAATGAGGCATTGTGACCTCTATTTTCTGTAATTGTCACAGCTGCTCTCACAATTAAGATCATTATTCCAYCAGGAGGTAATGCTCCCGATATAGAAGAAAAGGGCGAATGTTTGTCTAATCATTTGGTGGTGACTTGTTCAGAGGTCACAAGTTCTGCTGCAGCTTTGATGCTTCTGCTGCTGGGTGAAAATTGTTATTCAATCACCCATGTCTGTTAATGGTTTGCATGAAAGAGCCRGTGTTCAAAACCTGTTCAACAATGGATTTTTGGATCTATGTTTTAGGATTCAGCCACTTAGTTAGAGGGATTGGCAGAAAGGAAAGCAAAGACCTGCTAAGGGTTGTACTCTGGAAGGTGCAAAAGACTTTGGCTGATGTCAATGGAAATTTAAAGGAGCAAATCCTTCAATTTCGTTAAGACTTTTGTTCTTAAAAAACAGCCTGGGTTTTACACTCAATGAAACTCAAGAAGAAGAAATCAATACTTTAGAGCAAGTATTGTATACTGAATAGTAGCATCCAGCTCAACCATAATAATGTGTTTCCTGAACAATTAGAGATAGATCTCAATACACTGAAGTCACTGCACTAGAAAATAAATTAATGTCAAGTTCCTGAGTAACTGAACTACCAACTTCCGCTGTACACAATCTCACTTTGAAATGCAGCATTCTATACATTTTGTCAAGTTTACAAGACAGTACTTTAAAAAAAATGAATATTAGTGAGAGCTAACTCAAGTTATAACACTGTCACATCTCTGTGTAATACAAAGACTTTTGGTCTGTAAGAAACACCTCAAAAATATTAATAGGGACTCATGCAGASAGCACAAGTAGAATCACAATTTTTTTTCTTGATCTCTTCAGGGTTCACTACATTGTCACAGCAGAGATCTCTCCTCCCTAGCATGAACTAGAGAATCAAAGAATCACATCTTGAGGTCATTTGATCCAACCCACTGCTCAAGCAGGGTCATCTAGAGATAATCACCCAGGGCTATGCCCAGATGGTTCTTGAATATCTCCAAGGATGGAGATTCCACAACATCCCTGGGTAGTCTGTGCCAGTGCTTGGTCACCCTCTGAGTAAAAAAGTRCTTCCTCATGTTCAGATGAAATCTCAGGTGTTTCAGTTCGTGCTCATTGCCTCCTGTCCTGTCACTGGGYACCACTGAAAATAGCCTGGCTCCATCCTATTTGCACCTTCCTTTCACCTTTGTACSTATTGATAAGGTCCCCCTGAGACTTCTCCAGACTTAACAGTCCCAGCTCTTTCAGACTTTACTTGTAGAAGAGGTACTCCAGTTCCTTAATCATCTTTGTGGCCCTTCCCTGGACTGCCTCCAGTATGTCCATGTCTCTTTTGTACTGGGGAACCCAGAACTGAATGCCAGGTGCAGCCACCCAAGTGCTGTGTAGAGGACAAGGATCACCTCCCTTGACCTCCTGGCAACATTCCTTACTGCAGCTCAGGTCTTCTTTGACCAGCCACTGGTCTTCTTTGACTGGTCTTCTTTTCTTTTGCATTGCTGGYTTATGTTCAGCTTGTCCTCTACCAGGACCCCCAGGTCCTTTTCTGCCAAGCTGCTTTCCAGCTCTTAGCCCCTAGCATGTCCTAGTCCCCAAGTGCAAAACTTTGCACTATTCCTTGTTGAACTTCATGATGTTCCTGTCAGCCCATGTCTCCAGCCTGCTGAGGTCCCTCTGGATGGCAGCACAACCCTCCAGCCCATCAACCACTCCTCCCAATTTGGTGTCATCAGCAAACTTGCTGATCAGRCACTCTGCCGCATCATCCAGGTCATTAATGAGGATGTTGAATGTGATTTGACGCAGTATTGACCCCCAGGGTACACTGCTAGCAGGGTACGCTGTCTGCCAAGCAGACCTCATATCTCTGATCACCACTCTCTATGCCTGGCTGTTTAGTCAGTTCTTAATCCAYCTCACTCTCTACTCATCCAACCAATACATCAACAGCTTCTCTATGAGGATTTTAGGGCACAGAGCTGAAAGTCCTGCTAAAGTCCAGGTAGACAATCACCACTGCTCTCTCATCATCTACAAGGTCAGTCATTTCATTATAGAAGTTTATCAAGTTGGTCAAGAATTACTTCCCTTTGGTGAATCCATGCTAACTACTCATGATGATTTTCTTGTCCTTAGTGTGCCCTGTAATCCCCAGGACCACGAGTCACTTGAGTGAGGGGAGGCACTGCCTCTGCATCCGGAGTGATCTGAGAGAATAACATCCTGTGACATCCGCGCTGGTTCCACCACAGATGTTTTATTTCAGGTCGCTGGTAACTAAGGCAAGATTTATTTTAACAGAGGGCTCCTGAATTTTTTAAACTACAGTTTAATTACAAAAAGCAGCTGCTGCTAAACTGATCACATCAGAAGTGAAGGATGCTAAAGCAAAGTATCTGTTGTACCTATCAATTATCACCCTCTTAGTGGTAATAGAGGGTAATGGACCCTCTTGCTAGGTCTTTTCTGACCTAATATTCACTTCTGCACAGATAGATTTATTGCTGCCTCTTCCACAAAGAGGTATAATAGTGAAGGCATTTCCCTCATTTTCCAGACTTTGGCTTCAAAGGTGTTAATTTTCTTTACACAGTAACCAATTTACTCACTTCACCGACTGGTTCTTGGCAATCGCCTTTAAGAAGAGGGGCGATGTTAGCAGTTACATGCCATGTGTGTCTGTGTCTGCCTGGTCTATGGGTGCACATTTGACAAAATCCATGCTGGCAATGCACGTAAGGAGAACATCTTCCCTTAAGAACTTTTTTGCTGTAATATAGCTTCACCCAGTAACAGAGTGAAGGGCAGCACTAACTCCTCAGAAGGAGATGACCGTTTGCTTTAGCAAAGATGATCAATCTTTCGGTGCACCTGCCAGTGGAACGGATGGGAAGTAATCTTGCAGAAGAAATTTCAACAGAGACCTTCTGTGCCTGTAAATAATAGCATTCGGTATAGATATGAGTGAGAAATATTAACATATCAATTTCAGAGCTTCACAATCCTCCTTTGAAGTTTTGTTGATCTTTTGTCTGCTTCAGACAATTTACTACTTGCCTTCTCTGCAGTGAATTTCGTGAGTAAATTACTGCCTTTCTCCTAGCATGACTTGTGTCATATCCTTTCTGCTTCTTTTATTATCTAGGACAAACAGTTTGTGTTGCTTCCAACTTTCTTTGTAGGCTGTGCTTTCTAGACCACTGGTAATTCCTGCTCTTTGGCTGACTTTCTCCCATTGCTCAGTTACTTCCCAGAAGTACCAAAACTGGACTTGGTTCTACAGTAAGGTCTCACCAGTACTGAGTAAACTAAAGGAATTATGTATTACTATAGTATAACAGATGTTCCTTTTTTGACATTCTGGGATGGTGTTCCTTTTTTTTCCTACAGATGATGATTATTTTTAACTTGCTCTCAGGCTGTGATCAACTCTAGGATGTTGTGTTTTCTGCAGGGCACCCACTAACCAATGTCTCCTACTCTGTATTTGGGCAACTGCTTTCTTGTGTATAATTTTTTTTTTGTTAAATTGCAGTTGGGTCTGTTTTTCTAGAAAGTATCTCAAATTTGTAGAGTTCTGTTCTATTCTCCTCTTGTACATCAGGGTGTTTCATCTGTCCCTATGCTGGGGTTGCTACCTCTATCCAAGCACAGAGTCAGGAGTTCTACTCGCCTGAATTTTCCTGTGAGGGTAGAGAGCATGTGGGCACCTGCAGGTATCTGGAAGATACAGATGCAACTGAGTTTTCTCGGAAGAGGTCTGCTTAGCTTTCCACAAGTGAAGAAAATTATTGCAGATACTAACACAGAAAGGCCAGCTTCACCAGGACGAGGTTAATCACCCTCCTTTCCCATGCTGGGGAGACCAGAATATTGTAAGTATTTGTCCTCTGAGTGAAACCATCAAGGCCGTGGGCCATTACCTTCTCTGAGGTAGAACTGAGTTATTTTCCAAGCCACAGATTGGGAGCTGGGTGTCATTTCTAGCCATGAGCTTCACCAGTAACACCAGCAAGAGTTCAGTGTGGTTAAGGAAATGGTTAAATGCAAAGTGACTCAGAGGTCTTACCAAAGGAAGAATGCAGTGCTCTTCCAGCATCATAGGTGCAAAGCATAGGTTATACATTCTTCCGCCTCCGTATATTATTATCAAAAAACACCAAACTGCCACATTAGATATTTCTGTTGATAGCTGCTGGTCTTAATGCAGTTCATCAATTTTACAGAAGGCCACGTAAGAAGAGGTGTCTGCATCTGCATAATGATGTTCTGCAGACCATAGCCCATTAGGATCACTCAGTTTCCCTTCAAGGAGTTCATAGGCATGACCTGATACTTCAGTCTTTCGAGAATAAAATGGTATGTGCTAAGCTGAGAGCCAGAAACASCAGATGGTACAAGTGCCCAAAGGCACCTACAGCTGCAGGGGTTTGCTGTGTCCAGAGATCCTGCAGGCAGACGGCCATGCTGCAGAGATCGTGTCAATCCGGTCTAGAGAGAAATGTGACGCTAGAGCCACTGGCAGMAGTTTGTAGGCAAGGATGGGTTTTGTGCATGGCTGCAGAGAGTTTGTCCACACAAAGACTTTCCCCAATAATCAGCACACGTTTGTTGTCATCTTGACAGTAGAATCGCTGTGTGTGAGAAACACATCGTACCCAGCAGGACATGACCAGGGAGATCACAGGCAATTGCAGTCAGACAGCTCTGAAGAAGGTTGCTTCTCTGTCAGAAGTCAATAATTTCTCAAAAGTATTTTGCACTGCATTGATTTCAACAGAAAGAATAGAAATGATTTACCATCATTTATTTTTCCCTTTCAAAATGAGCTTTTGTATAGTTTTAAAAATGTTGCATACTTGTTAGACAAATTCAAATTGGAATATTTTATTGAAAAAAAACCAAAATCAATGTTAATATTAGMGGGTTTTTTAATTAATTATTTATCTAAATTTTGGGTGTTTGAAGCTTGTTTTGACCTCTGGTCAGATTTGTGTTCTGATTTTGTGGCAATCTTTGCGAAATGGGAAATTCATTTACTATGTGTCATTGAACTGACCAGCTGATCAGGCTTTGTTCCTGGTTTGCCTATAAACTTCATGCATTTCTGTAGTTTGTAAAAATTGCATGAATCATATTTCTGAAAGGTAGAACTTCAATATGATCCTACTCTTAGGTCCTGGTATGTCTTATATTTGCAAATCTAACGAAACCATCTCTTTGGGAATTCTTTACTATAATTTAAAAATTGCTTCCAAGTAATAGGAGAAAAATAATGTTATGTCATGTATTGCTTTCATTTGGATTGTGGTGTGAGTGAATCAGATGTCACAATGTAATTTTGCTAAAGTGTTTAGTGAAGTACTAGAAGCTAAGGAAACATGGAGTTGGGGCTTCCGATGTGATTATGCTGTCTTTGGCAATGGTTGTGTGGTGGAGAGTGGCACTTCCCACCATAAAACTAATACATGGAGGCCAGATTTTTTAAATACAATGGCTACATCTCTGGTCCGAGATCTGTTATTCATTTTTCCAGAGCTAGTAAAACTGTACTTGTTGAAGTTAATCTTTAATAAGGTTATATATTTCAAAAAATGAATCAAAATGGTGAGATTATCCTGAGTTTCCTGGTAAAGGGCCAATTTTCTCAAAAGACATGGTGATGTGAACATGCAGTTTGTGCTGAGCACAGAACAGAACACTCAGAGTATCTTCCCATTTTTCTTTGTAGCTCTTCTTTTCCTTTTRAATCTATTTTAGGTGCTTCAGTGCACAGCTCCCACCCCGTGACAGCAAAGGAGTCTTTATGTGGTGTAGGCTAGAACAGACTGCACTGTAGGAGGATGGTGGATTACTGTAGCTTCATATAACAAGCAAATTTAGCAAGTGCTTTAAAAAGCCAAACTATGAAATAACATCAATAAACTCAAGACCAAAAAAAGTCTAGAAATATAAATCTGAGGCTTATTTCATTCTAAGAGCATATTTAAGTGGAGAATAAAGGCCTGAGGATAGGTGGAAGAGCACACTACTACAATAGTAGGAAAGGTCTACCCAAATGAGTGATTTCCTGGCTGACTCACAATCCATTACATTAATAGTATCATTGATTAATCTTTAGCGAAATTCCCTCTTGCACTTTTCTTATTTTAAAATATTTTTAAAGTTTAATGAGTTAGCTTAGCTAGAGATTAGGTGAGTTGGTTAGAGCAYGGTGCTAATAACACCAAGCTTGTGGGTTTGATCCTTCTATGGACCATTCACTTAAGGGTTGGACTTGGTGATCCTTCTGGGTCCCTTCCAACTCAGAATATTCTGTGATTTCAGTAATAGACAGCAGGCTGAAGACAGGATTCAGGCATTAGGGCTATTGTGAATATTAGAGTTCTAGGAATGCCTTAGAGACTTGAGAGGGATGTAATCCTTTCTTCTCCCCAGTATGATCCAGCCATTATTGTTAATACAGGTTAAGTAACCTCCCCAGTGACCCATACAGTCTCCTGTACCTGCTGGTTTGTCTGTGAATGAGCAACCTCTACTGAAAGTGTCCGTTTGTGGGTCCCTCACTACAAGACAGACATTGAGGTTCTGGACCATGTTCAGAGAAGGGCATTGGGGCTGATAAAGGGTCTGGAGCACAAGTCTTACGAGGAATGGCTAGAGGGAGCTGGGATTGTTTAGCCTGGAGAAAAGTAGGCTCAGTGGGGACCTCATCACTCTCTACAACCATCAGAAAGGAGGCTGAAACCAGGTGTGGGTCGGCCTCTTCTTCCAGGTGACAAGTGACAGAACAAGAGGAAATGGTCTCGAATTGCACCAGGGGAGGTTTAGATTGAATATAAGGATACATGTTTTCACTGAAAGGGTTGTCAGGCATTGGAACAGGCTCTCCAGGAAGGTGGTTGAGTCACCATCCCTGGAGGCATTTAAAAGACGTATGGATGTGGCATTTAGGGACATGGTTTAGTGGTGGACTTGGCAGTGCTGGGTTAATGGCTGAGCCCAATGACCTTAGAGGTCTTTTCTGATTATTCCATGAAAGAGTAAGAAAAGCAATGACTGCCTTTGTCATTCAGTAGATGSTGCTCTTCTCTTCTCCTGGAGTTACAGCTAATGTTGCTGATGCACTAGGTGCCTCACTTCAGAAGTGATTTAGGTCTACAGTTCTTCTATCTTTTATGCCACCACTGCTTGCTGTGTGTTTTGCCAAGACTATTAAGCTCTGTGACTAGGCCAAGTCAGATTTTTTCTTGTTTCCTTCATTTATCTTCTCACCTGACCAGGACCAGCTAACAATATATGAAGCTTATGTCTACCAGCATTTTACTGTCAGTCCCCAGGAAAGAAACAGTATGTGCCTGGTGCACGGACTTGGTATCTCTCCAGAAGTGGACCTGCTAGTTTTCCACTGGGGTGCAGCATTGTTCCGAAATRTCTGTCCCACTCGAGCACCAACACAGACTTTCCTCAGCCATCTGGCTTTCCAGGAGCTACGTCTACACTGGTGGACTCCAAAGGGTCCAAGGGGTGACTGCACATGGCCTGGCACTCGACTTGATCAACCTTATTCCTGACCTGTGTTGGAGCAAGAACTGGGCATGCTCCATCCTCTACCTGCCATGCCTCACCTCGGTTCCTATCAGAAGAAAAAATTACAATAGCTGTTCCTGCCATGTCCTTGATTTGGATTTTATAGAAATGCTGAAGGTATGCGAGAGCATGCATCTCCTGCTCAGTCTGGAGACAACCTAAGCCATGAGGTTTAAAGAGCTGGAGGGAAAATGGGCACATGCTGAAAACAGTTTTCACCACGAGGACAGTCATGCAGGGGTGCAAGTTGCYCAGAGAGGCTCAGCCAGAGATCTCCTGTGGTCCCTTCCAGCCCTAGTTGTCCTGTGATATCATAATTCCCTGCTACATTACAGTTTGCTTTAAAWGCAGAAGCAATCCTGGAATATTAAAGATTACTGTGGTTATTAGTGACCTAAGGTGGGATTTTATTTCAGTCTGCTTTGAAGAGTCAGGAGATGCTCAGCAAAATATGTACATGGGTGACCTGCTCATTTGGTCCCCGCTGGAGAAGGAAGAGCTTGGAGACTTGCATTTGGTCTGGGGATGAGTCCTACGTGGGGAAGAGTGAGCCGGAGTGACTTCCCTCGTTCACAGGTTGGGCCTGGCTTTATTTACTTGGTTGTACTACTCATAGATGTAAGGATCCACCTGTGGATTTCATTAAGTTGAAACAGTGATGCATCAGGGAAAGGAGAAAGATCAGTCTGGGCTGGTGCCAACTTCAGCAGTAGACCTTGGGTTTTCCTTTGAGAAGCCATTGCATAGCATGTAGCTGGAAGAAGATCCTGTCATAGAAATTGAAAATAGCTGTATAAAATGCTAATGAGACACTTCAGCTGTGAGCAAATACTGCTGGCTGTTCATTAAAAAAAATAAATGGCTGCACCTTGTAATAAGGAAGGCATTCCTCACATTCAAATTACAACTAAAGTTTATAAAGTATAGAGAACCAAGTCTGATTAAAAAAATCCAAATATCTTCCCAAGCATCTTCCTATCAGTTTATTACAGATTAAGATAAACAGTTTTGGCAGAGTAAAGGTTACTGCTGCACTACACATGACGATGTACCACCATAAAGAGGGACGGATTTTTTAATAAGTAGTGACTACATGTTTTAACAGCATTGTAGGCAAATTAAACCGGTGATCATACTCATAAAAATCAAAAATACATCAGGTCAACTTTATTTAAAATTACAAAGAAAGAACATCTTTTTTTTCCTTTTCCAGTTTGCTGCTAATCTCTGCCACAGAGCTTCTGCTAGCAGCACCTACTCCCAGCTGGACCTGCAGAAATGTTTCTGACAGGCACTTGTCTTCTGTCACAATTTCTTTGGGATTTGCAGAACAACCCAAGAGCAGGGCCCTCCAGTCTTCACTGCAGGAAAAAAGCCAGAAAGTCTATGACAATAATTCTGGAGTGACTGCCTTGCAAAAGTAATGATGGAATGAGATATTTGAACTCTTCTGTCTTTGAGGCACTGCACAACACTGCAATAGAGAAAAATCATGCTGAGGGTGGGATACCTCCATCACCACAGCAGTTGCAACAATAGACATTGGAACTATCCCATCTCAGTCTCTAGACTATATTTACACACTTACCACACCCTGCAGATAACAGGCAGCAGATCCACCTTTCTTGTGGCATAGCACACTCTTAGTGAAAAGGCCACCATGCAAGAAGAGGTGTGGATCTAGTTTATGTGGGGACTAAACCAGAAGCTCCCATGGCTGCTGAAGTTCAGACTCTCAGGCTGGATGCAGTCTAGGTTTCATCCTCTAAACGAGTAAGGATTCAGAGAATGCTTGGAGCAGCAAACACATTTTTTTCCAAGCTGGTTTGCTCATCCCAGTTCAGAGGTGAACAYTGGATACCGTTCCCAGTCTAGCAAAAATAGTACAAGTAGTCATCAAAATCAATATTCATTATGAGCTATTTCATACTGAAAACAAAATGCAGAGTTGATTTTCAAATGATTCCTTAAATTAATCAGCTTTTATTTTGATTTTCTCTTTGTCTCTTATTTGACATGTGGTCTACCATTTTTTACTTGTTGGATTTAACTGAACAGGATTTTTAAAAGCTCTGACTAATCTCTATAGTATGGGGAAAAATTCTACTGTGAACACGGGGGAAGCAGGCAGCACTAATTATCTCCAGCACAGAAGAACTCTATGTCAAAAAAATCCAAGGCTTGAAATATATTTTCCTGTCAAAGCTTGGTTTATTAATATGCTCATCAGTCATGTAAATATTCCAAGTATGTGTCATATAATACGAATTGGAATGTGTTGGTGTCGTGTGGATGAAATATACAATCCTTTTTTTTTTTTTTAATTAAGACCCTTTTCAGAAGTGTATTTATACTGTTGTGTGGCTATTGTTCCCTCTCCTGCCAAGCCAGCAGGTGAGGGAGGGCTTCCTGTGCACTACAAGGTTCTGGTCTTTCCAGCAGGAAAACTCAAGCAACCAATAATTTTTCTGATCCTGAGCTTAAAGCTCAGTAAGGGCCGATGTTCATCCGTGTTGTCAAAAAGCCTCGACATTAAAATGTTTTCCCTTGTTTTGCTTCCCTTCCCTTGTCTTTTCATGTAAATGTTCAAAAATCAGACACCATAAACCATCTCAGAAGACCGGTCATTTGAAACAACCATTTTCTCAATGTGTGTGTTTTGCCAGCTGGGTGCCCCCTCAGGCAGAGCCTTTGATGAGGGCTGCACCAGGACCACCTACACGGTCCCTGCAGCAAATCAGGAACGTGTCTTGCCCACAGTTCTCTGATTTCCATCTGCTATTTCGCTCCCTGCCCCAGACAGGGAGGGCTGATGTAGCTGTGAGAGTGGCTAGCACGCTGTCCCATCACCGGGTGCAAGTGTTCAAGACACGTCCTGTGCACACTGAAGGGGTTGATGCCCTGAAGGCCTCGGCAACAGGAAGGGCTCTTGGACGTCTGGAAGTAAGCATTCCCCCTTAGTTCTCGTCTGCTACCGGGACCTCCACAGACACATCCTGGACAGCACATACATAGGATGGCTTCCCCTCTCCATGTAGAGCAGAGCCACACTCCCACCACCATCAGAAAGCATTTGGACAGGTGAAAAGCACTGSTTCCTCTTTGAGGGCTGAAGAAAATGAGCAGGTCTGCTTGGTGTTTTTTTAAATGACATTTTTTGTGTGTTGTCTCTTTGCCAGCCCCCATACATAATGGCTACCTAAATGCTCTATGTTATGGCATCTGGTCAGTTTGAATTACAAGGAGGGCTGATGCCACCATTTGCCTGGTGCCACCAAGATTCTCCCGGCTGGTCTTGCAGCCGTAGGTCAGCAAATGCATCTGGCAAAGGTGCCAAATAGGGAATGCAGGTGTGTGTAGCCCAAGTCATGTCTGTCCCAGAGGACAGAGGGTAGAAGTAGCAGCACATTTTGCCCCTGAAGCCTCCTGCTCCTGGAGTGCTTCTTTGTACTTGTCAAGTGAACATATTTTACAGAAGAACAAAAAAGGGCAAATGTGGTTTTCCCATACATGTTCTTATGACACCATTGAAAGCTAGCTGACAAGATCAGGTCAGGATTGTTTGAAATTACCTGAACTTCTGCAGATACTTCAGCTTTTTGCATCGATTTAGTAATAAGGCATGATTAAAGTCATGCTCATGTAAATACTGTAGTTTAAATCCCTCTCTTCTGGGTTCTTAAAGTGAAGGAGTTGTCAACATGGAAAATACTGTGGAGATTTCGTTTTTAACAGAAATGCATCAAACTAGAGAACTTTATTTTAATATTACATGCTCTGTCCAAATTAATATAATTTTGTCACTAGGAAGCAATTTGTATCTGTGTTGAAAGAAGAATTTAGTTTGGGCCTAAATTTCTGTAAATTTATGACTTGTATCTTCTACCTTGCAGCTCCTTGGGTTTAGCCTCCATACTCCTGCTAGAGCAGTTCTGGTACAAAAGCTTGGGATGTCCATCTGCATTGCTTTCAGTGCAAGGCCTCAAACCCAAAGCAGTCTAATTTGTTGCCCTGAAAATTGATTTCTGGCTTAGGGGTTTTTTTGGTCCTCCTTGTTGTTGTAGTTACTCACCAGAACATGTACGTACTTCTTGCTCTACCTGCTGTCTGAACAGGTATAATTTCCTGTCAGCAGCAGTGTCTACACTGAGAGCAGAAGGGCTTCACATTTTTAATTAACACTATTTAAATATGTGTTAATGGCCACAAAAACCTGATGTTACAATACCAGTAGAAATTTGTTGATTATGGTCATCCCTATGGCCCATCTGACTGATGTACTTTCAAATGTTTTAGGTGACTAACATTAAAAGCTAAGACAGCACTTACTTAGAATGCACAAAACGTCATTTCTCTGATTTAAGCAAACTCTAATCCAGTAATACAAAGGGCTTCATGTAGAGAACTGTTCTTTCATCACTTCTGGTTCTGAATATGCCATTTTCAGACTGCTTGTAGAAATCTTCTCCTGGAATCTAGGCTTTCAATACAAAACAACATCATCATTGTTATTATTCTTAGCTGGATAAATTAGTTACCAGGGACATACACATAGATGCAGTTCCTCTTCCCTTCGAAATTCCTGACTTCTCAGTAATAACACGAATCTGGCTGAACATTTTGTTTGGATTAAGAGATTGACATACTCATGCTGTGTATTTTTCACACTTGTCTTTCACATAGCTTTCAACAGGGCCTTGGGTAGTCCAGCCCTACTTTCTCTGAATTCCCTGGATATGTACAGAAGGGAATCCCTTCTCTCCCACTTAGACTAAACACTGGCAGTGTGGGTCAGGATCCTGGATTATTTCTTTTATTTATGTTAAACTTTCACCGAACTGAGACCAGTAGCTTGACCGGAAGGTGAAAGTGGGGAATATTCTGCCAGCAACACTCAAATCTCAGCCACTGATAAAAATGAGATCTGGGGTGAGTTATCCCGGCATGGCCAAGTGCCCCAGACAGGACACAGCATGTGACCCTGCTGCTCCCTCAGCCAGCCTGTGCACAGGGAGCAGGAGGTGATGCCACTGGACACCGGGCTAAGTCCTCGCTGCACCACAGTGAGGCAGGAGATGCTGTCAGGTGCTCCTTTGCTCTCCTTGCCACACAAGGCACACTGATTTTATCATTTTATCACTTGGGCTACTTCAACCTTTAATTACCCTGAGTAATAGGAAGTGGGGGGTATTTGGGATATTAGAGTTCTCTGAGTCTGGGATACTGAACAGCTATAAAGAGCGGTGGCCCCTGGGAGCAATGAAGTGCCATAGGTGTTTAGAAATGAAAGAATTTTATGAATTTATTGATTATTGTCTTAATTTTTATAATAAATAAACTAACTGACCAGAGCCAGTTTGATCTTCCAGGCTTTTATTTCTAATTAGAACTAATGAATAGTCAAGGGAACAAGACAGAGGAGTTATTGATTGAGTCATATAGCAGATCTCTAAATAAATAGGCTACTTGCTTCCCTCTGGGAAGGAAGTCAGCAGCATATCACTGATTGATGGTATTACACTGACAGGTACAGGGATGGTTTCATTATCTAATATTTAACCCTAAAAATATTTCTTAAGGCACTGTCAGATCAGAAGTTGAAATCTGTATAATGTTATATTCCCTTTGAATTCAGAGTAAGAAAACTTTGCAACTATCTAAGTCCACAGTTTTAAACCTAGCAATGATAGGCTTTGGTCAAGGATATATAACTTTTCCACAGAAAGGCACACTGTTTCAGAATATCCCAGCAAAGCTTTGTTCTTGTGACTGGTTTGGAAGATATAGAGACTGCTTTTGAAGTCAAGTTGATTCGTTTGTTGTTGGGGTTTGGGTCGGTTTTTTTTTTAAATCCTTTGGCTGATGCTCATCTTGCAGAATCAAGTCTCATGTCCTACTAAGTTAAACTGCTGATCCTTCAGAAAGAGAAAATGGTATAAATAGCTGTCAAGAGGGCAGGATAGAAAAGTGTGCTATCTGGAACTCCCACAGATCCTAATGTCAGGCCAATCCTGCGGCACTGATTCAAGGGGAAAAAAAATTCCATTGATGTCAAAATGATTTTTTACTCAGGGAGCTCTAGTCTGACTGTGTTTTCAAATCTATGACATACACATAATGGTCATAAAATGACAAAAAATCCTAAACAAAAGAGCCCACCCAGCTTCAAAGACTGTGAAGTGATAATCAGTTTTACACTTCTTAGTCTGACAAAATCCATGCAGGGTTTCATGCAAAGCTGTCTTTAACTCTGATCTCTCATGACAAATTCCTAAACCAGGAGGATTGGGGCAGGAGTACCAGAGAGACATCAGTGATGGACTTCAAAGTCAAAGAAGTCCCCTGCTCATCCTTTGTGGCTAGATTGCAACATCCCTGGCACTCCCAGAGTGATGCAATACATGTCAGGATACAACTTAAAAATTCTGTCTCGTTGCAGCAAATATGATAGGTTGTGAGGCAAGATAATCTCTTTAGTACATGTTGGAGTTACTTATGTTTCACATCCTCAACCAATGTTTGATTTGATCTTCAGTGTACAATTCTGTATCAGAAAAGAGCRGAGTTCATGATGAATTGTTGACCATTAGCAGCATGGGGCTTTAGGCACAAGTTCTGCTTGCATTTCTTAATGAGTACAACTGCTACTTGATGCAGTATTTTAAGTGAAATACTGGAAACCTCAATGGGTCACACAGCTTTTGCATAGGAAATCTAGAGTCTTCATTTCCTCGACATAGACATATTTTGCATGAGTTTTGGKTTTTTTGTTTGTTTGGGTTTTTTTGTATTTTTGGGGGGGCTTTTTGTTTGGGGTTTTTTTGGGTTTTTTGTGAGAATTTCATACTTTTCTGTATGTTAATGATCCCTGAAGAGATCTTTTGGATTTGCTTCTCGCTACATTCACTCTCCATCTGCCTTCTTCTCTGCATCTGCTGCTTGTTAATCTTTAGCTTTGCTGTTGCTCCTGGTTCTGTKAAGGAGATTTTGGAAGGGCACCTCCATATTGTCTTCTACTGCAGATACAAGGATAGAGGACATACAAATGGACACAAAAAAAGGGATATGGTGAAATCCTCMGATTGGAAGAGGAAATGCAAATAAATTAAGGAGAGAAAAATTCTAATTCTCAGGTGGAGGAGTCTTAATAAAGTAGAGCATAAAATTGTAAGATACCATATGGTATTTTAAGCTACTTGTGTCTATTTTAAGACRTCTCACCCCAAAAGCATTGACAGAACAGTTGTTCCTTAGTACCTAAATGTCTCTCCTACTATTCAGTTTAAAGCTGACAATATGTTTCCACTGCATGTTATCATTAACAAAACCAAGACCTGGRTGCATTCGTTACTCATGGCTATAAGAAACCAACATGATTCAGCCATGAAAGGGATTACTGAAGCCAAAGAACRGTGTCATCACAAGAACACACAGATAGGCACCAGCCATCCCTATAAACAGGAATCTAGGAGATTTCTAAATATCAAAGCTGTGAAGTGCTGCTATGAATTCCTGCACAGTAGTGAGGGATAAAAGTCAAATTCCAGTTAAAGATGGCACTTGAATACTTTAAGGGAGGCACTGCACAGTAGTAGCAGCACCTACACCCCAYGGCCTGGGAAGATCCTTGTGTACTTATACACCTTGGAAAAGGGGAGATTTAAGTTCAGAGGACATAGGACATACTGAAGAAATTCCTGCCCATTTTTCCTTCCCTCCTCCTCATCTTTYGTTTTTCTCCATTTCTTTTCGCCCCCGTCTAACCTTTCATCACTTTTTAGCCCTTCTTTCCTTCTCTATGAGGCAAGAATATGCCTAGGTTGAGGAAAGTGAGAAAATGAACAACAAATAGAGAAGTGGAAGGATGAAGAATAGACCTAATGAAAGTGATCAAGGGCTGTATCTCAGTATGATTGCTTTTTGGTGTTTCAGTCTAAAAGTTTTGGCATTTGATTTTTTTTRTTTTTCAGTCTCAACATGTTACAAAGAAACTTTGGGATCAATTATCTTTTTTCTGTGTCTTCCCCCAAAAAATCTTGAGATTACTGCCACCAAAAAAAAAMMCAAAAAAAYGCTGAGTTTACATGGCAGGAGTTTACCTGGAAAAGCCTTTCCTGTCACTGAAAACATTCTCCTCACTAAAAATTATCTGTGAAGAATGGTCACAAAAGTACAGAAGTGAGTTCAGGACTAATTTTCTCCACCAGCTTTGGCTATAAATGCAGTCCCTCAGTGCAGCTACYTTCCTATTTTGGAGCCTGTTGTCCTCCACTGAGGGACTGCAGAGCAACTGGAAGCAGTGGTGACAATGGCAGTGTCAGACAATTTCACAGACTTCAGCTGTAATTCCTTAAACAAATCTTTTGCTATGAGGATGTCAATACAATTTCCTCCGATCACACTTGGATTTGTCAAAAACTCGTGCCTTTCCCTTGCACACGAGCAGTAGGTCACACTTACGGATTTAACGGCGCAACATGTATGGATGTCTGGCACAGTGACATGCCCAGAGTGCCCGGGAAGCGCCACCCAACGCAGCATTCACCCGCTTGGCTGCACCAGCGCTGGTCTGGCTCTGTCCTTTCTTTCCTGGGTGGCAAGGAGCCATGCCCTACCACAAAGCCTCCATTGTTGAAACATAAAGAACAAAACGTGCATGTTTAGTCTGATCAGTACTGGAACAAATTGCCTGTACTTATCAGATTGCCGGATCCTTTCTGGGAACAGAAATTTGGAGTCCGCAGAAAACTGAGCAGAAAAAACCTCAAAGTAAAAAGCAAGTCAGGCAAGCCAAAATACAGGGAGATATCTCCACCTTTGAGTCATGGTGTTTCATGAGTTTCTCATTTGTGTAATTAAGTATTACAGAGCTATTGTGAGACACATCCAGAGATCCGGACTGGAGGAAAGTGACTTTCTTACCATTAAATATTTACCTGAAATACTAATCCTTACTGCCTAAAATTTATTTCTCTCTGTTAGAAAGGCAGATATGAACTAAAAAAATTAAGAATTGGTACAAGACTAGTCCAATGTCCTCTATTGCACCACATACCCCTGAGAAATCGCCAAAAGGCTATTTGTGGGTAATTACTCCCCAGGAAGTTTCTTCGCCTCACAGCACTTCAGCATGTGTCATCAGCATGTCATAATGCTGATGACACATACTTCAAGACAAAATGCCCTAATATGTCAAACTGTGACACAGATAAAAATCAAATCTATGTAATCTGTGTAAATGGTTGTTCCTTATTTAAATTTTGCCTGATAGGGAATGACCAACACATGTATTAGTCCTAAACCTAACCAGGCTTGAAACAAAGCTCTTAAGAAAAAGATCACCTGATCCAATAGCTGAGATCTGTGGTTCAGCAACCTTGGCAGTCTCCTTCAGTCTTGTATTATTTCCAGGTCTCTTCAAACAGCCTTTTGATTGTTACTAACCATCTTCTGTATCTCTAAGTAAGCTATTATATGTTATTTTCCCCTAAGTTTTAATAACACTGAGTTTGGTGCCAAAGGGCCCTCACAGAGAGAGATCAGTCAAATATTTCATTGTTGAGCTTCAGAAATAATCTATTTATACCCAGACCCTGTCCAAGTAACATTTTGTTCTTCTGGGAGTATAGTTTATTTAGTATAACAAGTTCTCTAAAGTAAATGGCTTCAAGGTCTCACAGCCTTCCTCCGCCTTTACGTTTAGTGTCCTTACAGCTTGTCTCCTTAGGGCTTCCTCCCTTCCTTCCTCCCTCCAGAAATGGCATTTTCTGAGTCATTCACCTAGCTTTAACCTTGGCTTTTGTCTTTTCAGGTAAACCAAAGGATCCTAAATGCCTGGCTCTGGGTTAGCTGGGAGTGACACAGGATATTTACTCTTCCTACTCCACCCTAATTAACACTCATATTTCTTAATGCAAACAGGTCACTGCATTTGGAGTGCATATTTTGGCATTATCTGTAGTGTTCTCAAAAAAACCTTTTCAGTAAATACCTCTATTTTTGCTCTACATATGACAGAAGAAATACATAAAATAAACTAGCAATTATTGTCTRTTCTTATTTCTATTCTTTTCCTTATTGCTAGTTTACTTTTGCAATAYGTCTGCAAAATTTTTCCAGTGCAATTCACAGCCTCCCTTCAGCCGAGGAAAAATGCTGAGTTTGGCTATTTAGGGCATAATCACGGYTTCCACTGAAATGTGCATGAAGAGTGTGATTCCTAATGACTGGATTAGGTCCCAGAGGCAGCAACTCCTCTGGCTGTGATGCCTGAAAGACATCTCACCTTTTTTACCATCCCCCCCCAAATTGTTCTTTAGTGATTGTCCAACTATATGAACTGGTTCCGTTCTGTTGGTTCCACAAATACAGCTAAGAGAAGTGATTAAACCTGACAGACACTGTTTTGTTTGGAGATCTTCTCATTCCCAGCAGCTGGACAACTGGAAAATGAGATTTGTGAGCAGATAGATAGCCATCCTGTCTAGTACAGCCTGAAAGTTTTACTATTGATTTTTATAGGATTTTGTGACGTGAATGTCTCGGTCAGACAGAGTGAGGTACAGCATTAAAATCTGCTTTGTGCATGTTTGCAGATGTGTTTAAAAATACCAAAAAGCACAAATYTGATCAAATGCATTTCCATGATTTGCTTCTTTCTCCTCCATCTTTTTCCTTAAGGCTGTTCTTCTGTGAGTCACACCGGTGAAGCAGCATCCGTGATTCAAGGGAATTGTTAGCAATTTGTGRAAGATACAAAGGAAATGTCGTTTTGCATCCATAGCTTAATTCTTAATTGTTTTCCTCTAACTTGTGAAAGATATATTTYAAGTACTTATCAATTCTTCATAATAAAAAAGTGTAACTGGACAAAATAGRTCTTCCTGTCTGCACCTGACACTTTGCCAATGCYTTCCTCATTGGCAGAGAAGTTCCAGGGCTGGAGGAAGCATTTAAGGAGGACTCACAGACCATGTAGGCCACCTGGTTTGATGGAGTCCCATGCAGTACCTGAGCTCCCCTTCTGCTTTTATCCGGACAAGTACCTGCCTGGAATATAGGAGAGATAGGAAAAAACATATCACAACRGTGTGACCCAGACACTGCTCAGTCCACAGGCTCTGTATTGCAACAGATCCCAGCATGCTGCAGCCTTTGCCAGCACCCCAGTTTCCAGAAAAAAGRACGAAAGAATTGAAATGGGAGATCAGCCAGGGATGCCAGGGTGCTGGGATGCTGCTGCAGAGCTGTGCCTTGGGTAGCTCCTCTCATCTCCATATTCTTTCCACTGTCCCTTGACTGCATCCATGTGGGACATGAGGGCTGTGGGACCCAGCCTGGGAACATTAAGATGAGATATTCGGGATATTTGTCAATAAAAATGTTGTGGGTGAATGATAGAGGCAGTGGGACTGATTGTGGTCAATGTCTGAAAGCKACAAAGAAAACAGAAGTGTTTGAGCAGTTTGATGGGAGAGGCAGGAATGACAGCAAGAGCAGTATGCTGTAGTTAGGGAATTGGTGAAAGAAACATGACTCTAGCAGCACTGTCTTCCTTTGAGAATGGAAAGCACCAGGGAAATTAGGATGGAAAAGCTGAGAAATGAMAAGGGCAGAGTAAGCATGGGGAAGAAGGGAAGAAAAAATCGTGAAAGGATGAATCTTAGGAAAATTATTGAGAAAAACATTGAAAAATTTGGGAACAGTTAGTCTATATGAGATCTGCCAAGCAATGATGACGGGTCAAAACCAGGMTGTCTGTGCTGATTAAGACAACATCAAGCCTGGTAATTTTGTCAACAGTGAAGATTCACAACTCCAGAAAAAAAGTTATATTTTCAGCTTCTGCTAACTGATATTTATTTATGTGTATTAAGGTCTCCCTTGACAAAAGCAATTATTCCATTATCTATGAGCCAGATGAGGTTAATGGTCCCTTTACAGCTGGAGGTAGTGCAGAAGGTGCTGAAGGAAACTAAGGGCTCAGGAGGGCAATGTCCAAGCTGGGGCATGGGTTAAAGGGCAGGTGTTGAACGAAAGGAGATTCAGCAGTTCTCATATTCYAGGTCCTTTTTCCATTTTTCCTTGGGTTTTTGTGCTCATTGTGCCACTATTGCCCATGGCAACGTGAGCGCCTGGGGTGAGGAGCGTCTGACTTCTTCAGCTGCAGCGACAAATTCTGCTCCCTACTAACCTGATTCGTGCTTGAACCAGTAACCCAGAGCTGGGAGGCTGCCTAGCTCRTTAAAAATTCCCTGAGCGAGTTTTCTGACCCAGTTCCAAAACAACAGAGAAAGCTTTCTAAGTTGRTTTTTGGAATTCGTGTCATAAAAGATTCAGGCAACATATGGATTATTTATTCACATAGGGGATTTAAAATTGCTGCTTTATTTAGAAAAAATGCATTTGATTTTCAGCACTTTGTTTTACAACTATTCAGGCAGCTACTAAAGAAGCAGGTGGAATGAAAAAGGAAGAAACTGGGACAAGGTCTTAGGCGTGACTACAAGGACCCAACAAATCCAGTTCTACTGCCAAATTGTTTTAATGAAAGAACTGWTTTTACTTTCTACATGCCTGTGAAGGCTAAAAAGAGCACATTTATTATCTCAGCTACTTTATTTGATTCTTTCTATATAGAGAACCTACCACATTCTCCATGTATTTTGGATTCATCAGAAGAAGTGATTGCACCCATATATGCTTGTACAGCATGTCCTTCATTTCAGAGTCAGACCCACAACAGATGTCACCAGGGACGGGTCCATTAAAGACACACCAGCTGTCTTGATTCATACCAGCTTCAGCTCTACTCCACGCTCTGTTAATGAAAATGAATACAGGCTTGCAGCWTCACCAGAACTATTGTTCTTGGCTTCAGGCTCTAGCTAGGAGCCCCCTCCTATCACAGTTCTGATGTATGTCAAATCCCTTTTGAGAAAACTGAAGGTAAAAATAGAAAAGCTACCTTGTTGCAGACAAATCTCAAGGAGGCAACAGCCTCTCTCCGTGCCCTTCAGGTAGAGAAAGTTTGTTTTTTCAGTAGAGCTTGAACTCTTCAGCAGATGTAAGGTCTCTTTTCCACAACCAGAGTAAGAACCAGAAGGACAACAAGCCGTAGTTTCTAGCCCTTCCAGCAATGGTTAATGAAGAAATAAACTGGGACACAAAGCAACAGAGTATAGAGGTACACACAGGAATTTTGCACCCCTGCAAATAGGTTGGCAGCACAAAGGACAGAGGCTCAGGGAAGCAGCAGTGACGAGCATGGCAGAAGGAATTTGGGGCCTGCATAGGGACCCCAAAAGTGATGCCAGTGTGGGGGCCCCAGCCATTCTCCCTGCAGCATCACAGCCTCCCTGCATACTCTCTCCCTGCTCTCCTGGTGTGAGGCCTGAGGTTCACTCCATTCCTTTCCCTCTGGATAAGTCTTGTCCGACCTTGGGCATCAAAACATTYGGTTTCTAAAGTTTTCAGCCTGGGAAAAGCAAAGGAGATGTGCAGTGCACRAGAACCCAGCAGCTTCCCAGGTGACAAAAAGGTTGGTGTCTCACACGCTCATCTTGTAGTTCAAAAATTCTCAAAACAATCCAGCCAGGGTCATGTTATATATTGGATTGCCACACCCRTGGGAAAAAAAGCTAATCAGCTGTATCTTGCCAATCTTCTCTGGCAAGACAAGTAAAACAGTCCATGCAATTATAAGTCCAATAGCCTGAAACTAATCCCAGGTAAAATACTCTACAGCTGATCTGAGAGTCAGCTAATAAAAAATTAAAGGGAAGTGGTATATTTAGTGCTGAACAAAGTGCAATTATGAAAAAGTAGCTTGTTATCTGTTGATAATATTGTAAGATTGATTGTAAAAGCTAGCTGTGGCTGTTGTAATAGACTCTGCAGGGTGCATGATGTGGTACAGCATTTTGATTAAGAGGCRGAATGGATTAAAACTTGCTGGTAGGTCTCAAAATGTAATGGGGATTTTTGTTTTAATGGTTACAATTCTAGTGGTTCCCACAGAGATCARTTTTTAACATTATGCCATTTAAAACTCTTTGGTAACAACCTGGAGAAATGCAGTCATTTGCAAATGTTAAAAGAAATAAAAGGGGCACTAATCAATTATGAAGAAAACAGGTCTCTGATACAGAGTCTGTCAGTAAATAAGGTGCAAGTAAACAATATATATTTGAGTGTGGCTTATAATGAAAATATGTCTCTATAAAGACTGCAAGTTGAGTCCTGGGAGTACTGTAGAGTAGGCTGGAGGTCCTGGTGCATCACCTGCTGAGCTTCAGAATGACGATGGCAAAACCACCTGCTCTCATCTTTGCTGTATCCTGATTATAGCAGCACAAAAAAAAAAAGGAACAGAGAGATTGTGTCATACCCACAGGAAGGCTGCTACTAAAATGTTTGTCTCATCTGATACCTACAAATTCAACAAAGATGCCAATGAAACTGGAGAAGATTCAGAAAGTGGCCACAGAAATTACCGAGGGACTGAAAAACACKATTCTCGAGAAAGAAAACAAGGGATCTAACCTRTTTAGTTTATTCAGATGTATGTTGGCCAGCGAGATGTTTACTTTTTAAACACGGGGAACAGAGATATGGTAGTTGGTCTTCACACTGACAAACAAATACAAAATCTGGAAAATCGAGCTGGCCAAATACAGGGTATTTTTCACATGCTTTCCTTGGGATAGCAAAGTCTATGCATCTTTCTGTTCCACCCCTTGTTTTTCCTCTCCCTCTCCCATTCAGGCAATTTTAAAATCTCCTTAGCATGTCATTCCAGTTACAGCCAGAGTTACTGGTGTGAGGCTGTGGGGAAAAAGAAATCTCAAAGATATGACAAGTCCGTAAGTGTCCTGACACCCAGCCACTGGGCAGAGTGCTGAGCAGAATGGTGCCCTCACGCAGAGGAAGGCAGCTGTGATTGTGTGTCATGGTGTCTAGCACAGATGCCAGCTGGTCAGTGCTCACACACACACACACTGCCCAGTTAGCCAGTTCATGCCACATTTGGCTTATACTAGATTTTTCTAAAAGCCTGGCCAAGAGTGTAACAAAGACTGAATCAAAGCAATGCTGTGGTTTGTCTATTAAAGCAGATCAAAGTAGATCTCTGTGGCAGCCTTTTTGGCCTCACTTCTTTCTGAATCCCTGACCGTTTGACTCATAAAAACTAAGTGCCAGCACTAAAGAGTAAGTAATGCAAGGGAGGGAGCGAAGTGTTGGGGAATGCAGGATGCAGGATGTAAAGGAGGCTTGAAGCAGGCATGAAGCACAGGTGCTGGAACACCATCAGCCAAATCCACAAGCAAATGTGATTCACAGGCCTCAGGCAGTGAGCCCAGGTGAACTGGTACTTCAGTGACACTGCTCTTTGAGCTGCCCCATTTAACACTAACTCAGGTGTAACTACAGGAACTGTAGTCACACTTTTCAGCGTTAAAGGAGCATGTCCTGTCAGGGTCTCATATGGTAAGCAAGCTTTGCTCCCTAGTGCATTTCATTTATCCTGAATTTTTCACCTGCCAAGCAGTCTCTACAGGAGGATGGAAGCACCCTGGGTGTTGGCGGTGTGGGATGAGCTGGTGAGGAGCTGGCCCTCTGCTCCTCAGCCAGGCTCCTTTCAGAGAGGCAAAGTGTCAGTTTGTGCAACCTCCTTCACCAGGGAACAGCATCCAGCACTTGCTCAGAACATGCTGAGAGGTAATTTAARACTGCCACTGACAGATTTATTCTATTTCCTTTTCAGATAAGCACTTGGTAAATACAGTTGAGAGTGCTGGGACCATTGTAGGTGCAGTGACAGACTGGCTTCACTTGAGTACACATGTGCGACTTTGGTGTTCAGGCTGATTACAGCTATCCAAAATCTTGGCACTGAAGCAGTATGTTACCTCATATATTTTCTGTATTTGAAATGGGAAAATAATAGTTTTGAGTGGGCCTGTTCCACCTTTGTTCTCCTGGCTTGAGCCATACATGGGTATTCAAAGGTAGCATCTGATGCCATAGACAATGATGGAAAAAAACTGGACAATGCAGGCATCGCTGCATAAAGGTGGCACCTACACTCCTGCACTTTGTAATCCAGTCTTACAGGGCTCCATGAAGAAAAGCAGTGTACACCCCAGCTGCCCAGTCACCACCCCAGAAATKCAGTCCTGGAGAGGGTGGTGCAGGATGAGCCCAGTGCAGCAAGCTTTGACTCGGGCTAAAACATGAACTGTCCAGTTTTAGTAGAGCACCTCTGCTAATAAGGCAGCTCTTATTACCAGGTCCTGAGTGAAAAACCGGCTGAGGTCTGGAGAGTGGCAGGGTTATTTTGTGTGACCTATTTTCTTGAATGTGTTTTTTCCTGTAAATATTCACAAATTAACAGGAATTAGGAACCTTGCAAAAAGTTGTCTATTGCATTTGAAACACAGGAAGTTTACAGAGCCCTGATGGGYGTGACAGTTTCTCCAAGTCTCTGGAGCAACCAACTCAGCCCCACTAGCACAGGTATCTGTGGGCTGCTGGTACCTTGGGATGAACCCCAGGTGCAGCTTGAATTCTCCCTCCTGGTGTCACAATGCAATGCCTTAGGCGTTCTGCTGTTTCTGTGACACGCCAGAACCACAGTACGGCCAAGGTTTGTTTCAAAAACTCATCAGCCTTTGATGTGGGGCCCAGCAGATGCCTTACAGAAGACTCACGGGAACCTCTCCTGCTGCTGTTTGCTTCTCTCATGCCACCAGTCTGCAGACACTAAACCGAAGGTGTTGCTGATTTCCTGAAGAAACTGAAGCTCAAAAGGCCTCGTGTCAGCCTAGTAAGCATAAGGTAAAAAGAAGAGTCCAGTTTTTGTGCATGGAGAAGAGGATATTCACAATACTTGTTCAGAGAAGAAAGAAAAAGCTCTGCAGCAAAGATCTCTAAACACTGAAAAGCTTTTAATAGCAGTATATCTTCCTGAATCAACACAGTGAACCAACAGTGTTACAAAGTTAAATACCACACTAACTTCCTTCATACCTTTCTCCTTATGGTTCTAACCTTTACTCTTCCATCTATGCTCCTGTGTTTCTTTCTCTTTCTGAACCTGTTCTGCTTTCCCTGCCCAAATGCCCACATGTTCTCCATCAGTAAATACCAGCTGCTCTTTAGAAGTCAGTGATGGATTGGGGAAAGAAAAAAAACAAAGAAAGCTGAAGCCAAATTTTCTGTGGTTGTTAAAAGGCRCTAAGTCTGACCCTGGAGGCCCACCAGCTTGAATCTCCAGGGCTCTCTGGTCTCCAGACCTGTTGGCCAAGAAAAGCTTGCACGTGGAGGGGCAAAGGCTGTGTGTCTGCCCATCGCTCACAGCTGGGCTGGCATCAGGCTCTCTGTGAATTGCACAGAGCAGAAGGCAGCACTGAAGTTTTGCTTCACTCTTCTTCACAGAGCCAGAAAGAAGTGAAGACTTACTTAGAAAGCAGTCATCCTTCCCCATGGACAGCCCAAAGGATACCTCTGTTTCTGCCCTGAGAGCTGTGCGAGTGAGGGATAAGACCAGAGCTCTCAGCTCTTTGCCCAAGTTTGCATCCTATTTACAATGTGGCCTTGTGAATTTTCCTTAGCTGGAGCAAGACAGTATCTGCAATGGGCCTCAGAAGGGCTTTGGAGAAGAGGCTTTGATTGGGTTTAAGCTTACAGCATAGAGGAGTTGCTTTTCACTTTGGCAGCATGGACAACACTGGTGGGTATTCCACTCGGCAAGTCCTGCCAGCATTTAAGGATTCAGATACTCGATGGGGATTTATTATTTAGTCAAAAGCAGAGACAAAATTAGCAAGGATAAAACAGAATTTACAACAGCTATGTGTAAAGCTTTATCAAACAGGCTTTTTGCTCAGAGCTTAACCTACAAATATGCCATGTAGCCCTCCTTTTCACTGCAGAACAAGAGTGTGCTGTCTTTATAGTGGCAGGATCTCGCATAAGAATAAAGTCTTTTCTGCATTCATTTTCAGTCACACTGATACAAACATACAGATATGTCTGTAACTGTGCTTTAAGTGAAGAGCTACAAAAACTGCCATGCATATGTTTTTTTCTAGACTCCCAGAAGCTGTGAGTCAATCACAACTGATTATGCGTAGAAAGTCCCAGATAACCTTGTAAGAATTTCATTACAGGCACYGTGTAAAAATTGTGCAGAAGTGCAGAAGTTCAGGTAGTATATAGAATTACAAAATTTTGCATGTTTAAAAACTGCTGGTAAATACAAAGGAGTTTCCCAGCCAGCATTCATTAGTATAAAGCATGGTTATGTTTTCTCCTGCTATTACTATAATATTTTGCTTTTCTATTTTCATCTAGTTGAACATAACACTGGTGTCAGCAAAACTAGTCTTCCCTTGCTATCCTAAGGGCCTGCAGTGAGTGTGGCCCCTGAGACCTGGCATATGGGTACACAAGATTGACAGTCCCTATGGGCTCCCCCATCCCTGTGGGTACTGCTCACCCCAACTCCCAGGTGGCACAGCAACTCCCAGGCTGCCCTAACCCCTCCCATAATGAAGAGAGAWGTGCAAAAACATGTCATGGCAAAAATGGGATGGCATTAACTCGGATCATGTCTTYATCTGCAGGGTGGAAACCCATGCAAAGAACGAGACTTGCTCCACCAGCTTCCCAAATGAGGCAAGCAGCGAGTCAGCCCTTTGTTCAGCTGCTCTGGAGCAGGGTTAGGAGGCTGTGTGGTGGTTACCCTGGGCTGTAGCCAAAGGTGCTCTGAAGTAGCCAGCCTTGCAGGCTGCTTGGATCATTTTCTCCTTTTTGCTTTTCCTTGGTGGTAAGTACTATCCCTAAATGGCTTAATGAGGCAGAGTCCATAAACTGTGCTATTCATTTAGTTGAAAAACGTGCCAGCTTGACAAACCATTGGTATATTAATTGAATAAGTTATTTGGATACCAAGGCATGTGGATAAATAGATTTATTACTGAGCAAGGATTTAGAAAATATGCATAAAAGAATTTATGCTCTGTTCATATATMTTTTTCCTACCTTATTATCTGCATAGAGGTGTGTATATATTGCAGTTAACATCTTACACATTTTGATATCTGTCCACATGCATATACATTTGGGATAAAACAAAGGTGTGCCATTAATTTTTAAGTATGCATTCACTGTAGGTATTGTGCAACACTTTTTYCATCAAAAATATGGTTATTTCACATGCTCACTACTGTAAAAGTATGAGCATTTGCCTACATTTTTCTGCACTTGGATAACCTAACCAAGGATATTGTTCTTGACGGGATGTATAAAATTTCTTGAGATTGTTTTCTGTCATGAAAAAACAAAAACTGAACATCTCCTGTATTTATTCTTTTGAACTGCGATAGTGAAATTCAGAAACTGGCAAAGATACTATTTAATTACTTATTGAGGACTGAGATGTTAAAGATACAGTATCATCACAATAATAGCAAYAGTAGTAGTAAAAAATAATAATAACAACAGCAAAAACAATAATTTTAACAAATTATTAACAAATTTAACTGCCAGGAGTCCTGGGCAGCCTGGGGATCCCCTGCAGTGCGATGGAGCGTGTTGAATCTTACTGCCAGGGGACAACATACACTGTCAAATGGCTGTTCTGCAAGGAGGGAGACAGTGACAGTCTGGTTTGCCAGGCCTTCCTCCTGTAATTTAACTTTAGGGGAAAAAAAATCATCATATACAGTTTCTGGTTAATCTCAGTGGATTTTTGACAAGCCATGAGATTCATAGCTTACATTGTCCATGTTTATACCATTACTGCAGGCGTGTAAACCTGACTGTGCCTGGGTACCTCCATAGGCTGTAAGAGATCCAGGACTTTACTCCTCATTTTTAATTTTCCTCATCCTGAGACTTTTAATCAAAGACTAGACAAAGCAGTGGCACTTTTTTAATAATTTCAATGTTTCATTAATGGTGTTTTCTTCTCTTATTATACTTAGGGCAAGTGACTGCCTGGGATAGCTCAGACACTTATTGCAACATGGTGTAGAAAACAACCCAGTACAAGCTGTGGCTTTGACAGGGGAGCTCCATGACTGCTCTCCTGTTGCTTGGCTCAAAGTTCTGCTCTGCCATCCCTTGAAGCTGATTTAAGAGTGAGCTAGTGCCAATGGAGGTGGTTTTATCTTCCCTCAATCACCTTTCAGCCTGACACTGGCCACGTGTTGTGGTGTCCCTCAAACTGGTACCAGTGTTCACATGGCCATGCAATGGGCTGGATCCCACAGTTTATCTGGCTCAAAGCTGATCTTTACCTTTGTAACTGCCATTGGCAGGTTAATTTTCAACAGCTGCCTGGACAAAGGAAGGGCTGGGACAAGGGAGGAATTAAAGAGAGTAAGAAGAAGGTAGTGAGGTCTACAGGACAACCATTTTGGTAAAAAACAGCTCACATATAGATTTTGAGTGGCCAAGAGAAAATAACACACTTTCAGAGCATGGCTTGCAATTGGTAGCATTGTTCAAGGGCATTTCCCCACTCTGTTAAGTTTGCACTTGCAAAAAGTGCTATTAAATAAACAAGTAAATGTACCATAAAATCATTGACTCTGTTTTTCTACACTTTACTGTTCTTTCATTCTCAAATAAAGCACGAAAGAGAAGACACTGAGGGAATTAAGGAAAAGAAAGAAAAGATAAAGGAATTTAAAAATGGGTCTTTGACCTGAAAAGCAGTGATGAGAAGAGAATTTTCTCTTTAGTTTATGGAAATTACAGTCTGCTGCCTAGATAGAGATAACTCTGCAATGCAACTTCATTCTTGCTGAGCTTTTCTTTCCTTTAATCCTGCTGACTAGAAACAGTCTATTTCTGTACTGTAAGCATCTTCAACTGAAAAGCTTTAATTTAATTTTTCTAGACAGGAATCATCTTGAGATTCAGATATGTGACTACTGTTTTCTGGCTCCATAGAGAGAATAAAATGTATAAATCAGGTACTGCAGTTTGTCTGCATTTCATCTGCTGGGAACAGAGGAGTGAGAGGGATTCCTTATGGAGATTCATCTGATAACAAAATTATAAATCAGATGCTTGCATGGCAGCAGCAGTTGTGAGATGAGGAATGCAATGTGGAGTACAAAAATGCATAGCTAGCTCATGAACTAGTCATAGCTGGCTTAGTTTCACTGAATTTGCTGGAATTGTGCTTGTATTTTCTTCCAGCTGAAGAGCAGAAAAGTAAAGAGTTTTCATCAAAAACAGCATAAGATGTATTTCATAGAAACTTAGATATTGGGCTGATGTGCATGAAAGAGGAAAAAGAGAAGTCTGTAGATTTTTCTCACTTGTAGGGAACTACTGACACAGACTGACACACTACAGACAACTGATTTAATCCGCTCAGTATCTCTGTAGGAAAATATGGAGAAATTGCTAACAATGGTGAAAGGGCTGGCAAGACAAAATGCTGCAATTCTACAAGAAGCACTGCATTATTCAGCCCTAGAGCCACGGTCATCTGTACAATAAAAAAATGAGTTCGTTGTTTTTGCCCTGCCACTGTGGATTTGTAAAGGTTCTGGCCATGGCTCATGGGCCCCCGAGTGGGTCCCCAAGCAGGTCCCAGTAGCTGGTCTTTCTCCTCTGCAGCTCCAGTGGCTGCAGTCAGTGTAAATCCATCCACCACACAAAGCAGCCCTGCTCCCCCACAATGATATATTTGTCAATTTTTAATGTCCAGTGTTAGATATACCTTTTCTCAAATGTCTTTTATGTTTTCACATGTGCTTTTTGTCGTTGTCTTTCCTGTGTTCCTCTCATACAGGCAGAAAGGCCCTTTGCTCTCTGCAGCGCTTGGTGCAGAGCTTTCAGAAGGTGTAAATCATGGAAATAGTGGCCCAGTGCAACACCAGTTATGAGTATCATGGATTTGTCATCAGCAGGTCACACACCTATTTCTATAATGTTTGTTGTAAAATAACAGATGCCGGTCATGACATCACATTTTATGTTTGGTGTCAGGGTTGTTTATATGGGTGAGGGAGCGGAGCAGCCAGCCAGGAGCTCCCACCTGTGGCTCCACCACAAAGCAGGGAAGCAACACGGGCAAACTAAAGGGAGCAGAAAATTATATTCTCTCTTTAAGTCTTTTGTAAATTTCCACATGCAGTGGAACAGAGGCCATTTAACCAGAAGCAGAGTGAAATCTGTAGCCAGAGCAGCAAGCTGGGACTCAGACAAAGACACAGCTCTCTGGCTCTTCCTAAGATGCTAGTGCATGGCTCAAGTTAAAGGAGAAGCAGGAGTTTAGGCCCTCCTTCTCCTAGCATTTGTTGGTGGGAAATTAGACCAGTGATGCCAAAACTTTTTTGCTTGGGCAGTAAAAGAATTTTGAGCACCCCCCCAATACTTATTTATTTATTTATTTATAAATAAATAAATGGAGGACTGTAGTAATATCACAACAGTAGAAACAAAACTAGGATGAGATAAAGGTAAAAAAAAAGTTTATTTTATTTTTCAATTTAATTAATTAATAGCACAAAAAATATTTTCTTCTCATCCCCCATGGCTTGTATTGTGCAGCCTTGATGTGTGCACACCCTGCTTTGGAGAGCACTGATTTTGACARTCCCCATACTCCAGGTGCCCTCAAACCCCCCCTGGAAAGCCATGTCTCCTCTTCCCCACTGGAGGCCATGGGTGTTTGCCTTGCATTTCGTCACTTTCTCCTCCCCACCCACTTGGCTCAGAGCAGAGCTGTCTCCACTCCTGCACTTACCGCTAGAAAACCATCGCCTTCAGAAATTCTGTGCCCTGGGCACCTCTGCTAACCACTCTAATGCTGCCTCTATCAGATTAATACAATCACTTAAGCAGCAGGTGCTGAGTTTTAATTACATCCATGGCATGTTCAGCCTGAGCAGCACACAGATGTGCTATTTTTTCTGCTCGATATACACAGCTGTTCAAATTATTCTTAAGCACTGGATTCAGAACAGTGCAAAAATAGCAACTCAAGTATACTCTTTTGATCTTTTGTATAACTAGTATTGAAGCAGTAAACTTTCGTTACAAAATTACCAGACCTCTTCATCATTCACTATATACCGTAGAAGAAGCAGACCCCACCTGTCTTCTGGAAATATTTTCCATGTGCTACTCCAAGCCTAATGCCACCACTAGTCACAGATCCACCACAGCCTGCAGACACCTTCCACAAACTCAAGCAACAGAAAAGCCTAGGCTAACGCATTCCTGTACCTTCTCCAGCCTCTTCAAACCTAACAGGAGATTTGTCTGACCATCTTCCCAAGTTCAGGAAGCGGGTTCTGTCCTTCATAGTGGGCAAAGCCTTTGGCTGTCATCAACCCCAGCTTTCTTCTTACATCACTTTGCAGCCTTCTGCCATTCTTCTGTCTTCCAACCCTAACCCTAGGACCAAACAGACTCTCAGTGACAGCCTGGGCAGATCTTGCAGCCTCTTTCACTCTTTTCTTTGCTTTTAGGGGTATTGTTTTGTCTAGGCTTCATGGGAAATCAAACCATGGTTATTCCTTCTGCAAGATGCTAAAGGTGTTTGGCCCTGCTCTGTGCCAGGGCTGTCCCTCACCCACTTGGCTCTGGAGGAGGCAGCCCTCACCACGGTTTGAGGATCCAGTGGATGAGAAACAGCTGGTTATCTTCAGGAGCAAGGGCTTTTAATTTATTTTTCAGGAGATTTTGTGCCAAGTTATGGTTTCTGTGAGGGTTGTAAAAAAATTCTTGCAAAGCCCAGAAATTTTTCATGCGTTTTGTGGGATTTGACCACCACCAGGACTGTGGCTGATGGTGATAACTGAGGGATTTTGTTGCCTGCACCTTAGAGTGTGTCTGTGAGCTGTCATTCAGATGAGGGCTAGGGTTTTATCTGGTGTTTGAATCAAGCAAACCAAAGCTTTCAACTCTCCCACTGGAGACCTCACTGTGCAGGAGGCTGAGCTAGGAAGAAGGCTGGCATGACTTGTGTCAAAAGCCTTTTCTCACCTTTCGCAGCCTGAGTGCAGTGAGGTACCTCAGGGATGGTTCTGTCAGCTGATCACAAACTTAGGGTTGAATCCCATGGGGAAAGAGGACTAATGGCCTCACCAAATATCCACACCTGCAATTCTCATAGCTGCTGATGTCCTCTAAAATCCAATAACTACCTGAGGATGTTTGCTCTGGTCTGTATCAACTGAGAGGTTATGAAAGCGGCTGCCTTCAATTACAGCCCATCTTTTCTCTCTTTTCTCAAGTGTAATTCTCTGCCTGGATGGATTTAAGGGCAAAGTGCTGGAAAATCAATAGCCTCAGGAATGAAAGTCATTGCTAGCATTTATATAAACTGCAGTCTACAAAAGAAAAGGAGCTGAAAGTATTAGTCAAGGTTTTTGTTCTTTTGCTTTCTTGCTCTTCCTCAGTGTGTTACTCAGGCTAGGTTAGGATTTCTTCTAACTGGGAGTTCGGAAGCCTGCATCCCTGGGAAGCCAGATTGCTCCTGGGTGGGGCTGCCCAGGGGAAGATTCCCCGTTCTATTTATGGGAACCATAATCCTTTGTCTGCTGCAGCAAGAACTAGTTCCCTCCTTAATTATCCTAGGTTAGTGTTGGAGTTATTTATGTTTTGCCCTGGAGTCAGGCAAACCTGGAAACATTGCAGAACACCTAAATCCTCTCTATATGACCTCTTTAAAACAACTTCTGTACCTAGGCAAAGCTAATGATTGTATTGCAGCCTATTAGAGAACAACAAGACAAAGCAAGACTGCTGGTCTTGATTCAGGTTCAGAAAACATGCCTTGAAACAATTTTCCAGGAAAGGATTCATTTTTTCTTCTGGAGAAGTATTTATGACAGGAGTTATATTTGTAAAAAGAAAAATGTTTGTCTCTGGCAGAGCTGTATTCATTCAGTATCTTAGAAAAGTATTTTCAGGAGAAGACATATAGCAAGCCAGTTGGTCTGACTACTTTCCTAAGTACTCACCTTAATTTCTTGGTCATAATTGTAAAATGATAAACTTTGTCATTATTACATAAGGAACAGGCATGATCGAGTCTCTTTGGGTTCTGAGGTTGCCATAAGGGAGTAATATTTCTTATGTTTAACAGCTTTTATGGATGCCCCAATTTTAATAGTTGTATCATTAAAGAGGGCATGTTTTAGGTGAAAATATCAAACTCTGTAATTTTCTCAGAATGTCCTGTTTGTCCTCTGCTTATAGCATTTTTATGGCATATGTTAATAATTCATGGAGAAAAAATAATCATGGTTAAAATTCTACTACTTCCTGCATAAAAGCAGTTTATTAACCTTTCTAAAGGCTTTTCTTTCCATTTTTTATTGGCTTATCCATATATTCTGTTGAAAGTTGAGGTTCAGAAATCCCTGATGCAAAGCACAACTTCTTGTTTGTATGACATGAAGTGCCCTGAGTGCACTGAAAATTCAGGAGGGAGAAAACAGAAATAACAAACTAATGGTGTTTCATTTCTCAGGCGCACAGAATATGCCTGGACCAGCAAGTCCAGTAGCACGTGGTAGAGGATGTTCTGCTATCAAGGGTGTTTTGGGACCATTTCCATTATGCAGAGGCCTGTCATCAGAAAAAAAGGATGAACAGTGACTGTGGATACTGTCGAGATATGTTCTCAATGGCACTTTATATCCAGAAATGCACAAGCACTTCATGTGCTTCAGTTCTTACAGAACTACCTAGCTGCACATAAAGATGGGTAAATGGAGGAATCAAAGAGCCATTGCCTCAAGTCCCCCGCTCTGAATTCCAGTTTCTGCTCACCCCTCCAGAAGACAAAAAGGCAAATGGAGAAGACAGCTTGTAGGCACACAAAGAGCGTCCTGGTTTTGACAACTGCCACGTRCTGCCAGACACCAGCCTGATGCATTTTCAGCCATCTGACGTGCGTGACACAATGCCAGTTCTGCAGTCCTGCTCCTTTAGTTACAGCACTAGTCCCTGGAGCTTTTAAAGCAATGGGGTTTTTTTATGACAACACATGGGGACAAGAAGCACCAGAAATGTCAGCGATTTTTCTGACCACTTTTGAGGGTTTCTTCTATCTTCTTTGCTCTGGCCCATGCCTTAAAAATGGAACAGTTTAAGGACTAGCTGTATGGAATTGGAGCCCAAGGAAAAAATGCCGGGTTTTTTCTAGAAAACTTCTAATTCTACTGCCATGTTATCATGCAGCTCTGTGTTTGAATCTAGCTGCAGTAAACAAGAACTTACTGTAAAGCAATCAATATTCTGCTCAAACTGGGCCTGGAGGAAGAAAAGGGCCTGATGAGTCATTAACTTCCATGGTGCCAGCAGAATTTATGCTGTCTGATGATCAATCTTCTACAGTCTGCTCTCAGTGTTGTTGTGTTTCTTATCCTTCCTTCCATTTCCCATGTTATTGAAACCTTTCTTGGAAGAGGTGCAGATCTCCCCCAGGAAGTCAGCTTTGTGGCACCAGATACACCAACACAGGCTTCAGAGTGCTGTGGACTCGTTTCAAATGTAACAAAATTTCTTCCACTGTTGCATTCATAACACATAGTGAGGGATGTTGGTTAACAAGGACCCTGCTGACCATGCTGGCTGCAAGCTGGTCACATCTGGAGAGTAAATAAAAGCATTGTGGCCTCCCCAGCCTATAGGTACAGCTGGTTGTTTTCATCACATTCAGCATCTCCCATTAAAAAAAAAAAAATTCACACACAATGCCCCAGGGAATTCAGTTTCATTTGTAAATCTCAGGATTAGCCCACTGTAAATACACCAGACACAGCAGTCAAGATAAATGTTGAAAGGCAGTGCTGTACCATCACTGCATTAATTCACCAAGCTCATCAGTATTTTAATCACAAGATCCAGGTGGCTTTTCAGAACCATGGGATTATTAAAGCTCAGTGGGATTCCTTATATCTATTGCGACTTTATTCAGGAAGCAAATATTTTGTAGCAACAATAGAGTTATTTCCTACAGCTGCCAAATGTTGACAGCAATACATATTAATGTTTCTGAGGAGGAGCTATTCCTCCTCTCTGGACTGCAATGGGCATCTCAGATCTGCAGCCTGCAGTTCAGCAAGGCTGAGAAGTAGATTCTGACATTAAGAAATTAAAAACAAAGTCGYGTTTCTCATGGCCTGGATAAAACCACCATAGTTCACTTCCAGCCTCCCTTTGTGTTGAATGTGCCAGCTGAAGTGGCTTGGGTTAGCATAGGAACATGAGGAGGAAAGCGACAGGGACAGGTCTGCTTGCTCAGCTGCTCCCAGGTGCTGCCCAGTGCCTCAGCACCGCCGCATCCAATGGCGCAGAGGTACCATCAGGCTGAGGAGGAGGACAGAGCACATCCAGTGTGCTCTGGGATTTCAGCATCGTACAGTGGCTCTTCCAAGCCTTGGGCCGCAGGACCACAGGGGAAAGATAAGACACATTGGTGTAATGCTGCACATCACATGGACAAAGTCATGGAATCAGGCAGGGTGCAGCTGTGGGCAAATGATAAACATCAACACAAAATCTTGCCTAGCCCTCTTTARATTCAAATCATCAATTAACCTGCTGAGGAGAAGGATTGTGGGCACCTTATCCTTGAAGATATTCACAACTAGACTACAGAAGGCTCTGGACAACATGATCTAAGTCACACTGTCCCAGGGACTCCTTACACCTTAAATTATTCTGTAACCAAAAGGCTCAGGAAAATAAGTAGATACCAGGTAAAATTACATAAAGCATTTGTAAGGAGACATTGTTATGGTCCCTACGGTAAAAAATACTGATATGAACCCTGAAAGGTGACAGTGTTCCTACTTCCAGAGAGGAGACGTCAATTAGCAGAACCATGAAAAGGACAGCTTCTCAGCACAGCATTTTAATAAGATGTATCCCATACAGTATTTTTGACTGAGACAATAAGCCTTTGTTCAAATTTTTCTGTGTATATATTTCATGGCTCTTCACTGAGATGCAATACTGGGTAMTATTACATCAGATTAAGTAAATGTAAATTGGTATTTTAGCCAGACAATAGGAAATCAGTGGTCTTAGCATTTGRATTTGCTGGAAAACTCTTTTCTTAGGGTGAAAACAAAAGCTTTACTGAGTCTAATGAATCAATAGATGTGAACCGACTAAATTTCTTTCACTTGTTTTGACAAAAAAAAGKCATGTTTCCTTCTGTGCTGCTAAGGACAGCTCACACCTTGGCTACAGTCTAGCAGCACCAAGCTCCACCAGCTTCACAGGGGATTCCTGAAGTGCTTTATTGTTATGTGTCAAAGGCTGTATTATAAACTGTTAATATTGCATCTGCTCCTACTGCTCCTCTTTTAGAATACGTATGTACTTTTAGCCTTGGGGTCTTTACAGAGTTGAAAATTTTTTATTGGCTTTGCACAGAGGAAAATCACTGCAAGTCGATTGCATGATCGTGGACTAAGCTGGCAAGCTGCACTGCTGGACACAATGACTTTGTAGATAGACATGTAGGAACAGCCCCTGCATAGCCAAAACCTGGTATGGGGCCTATTGCCACTTCTGAAACTGAGATAAGCAATTATCAAGTATCTTTGTATATACGAGAAGTAATTTTTCCACCTAAGACATTTGCAGATCTACTTTAGTACAGTAAATCTCTTTGGTGATTTCTCACGTACTGTCAACAAGAGAAATTCATGTCTGACCTGCCTTAAAACAGCACTTCCCCCCCTCCCCCTCCCGCCGCATTTCCTCTCCTCTTTGGTTCCCGGTATTGAAGTATTCAKTTTTAAACAAGTTTAATATCCAGAAATCTGATTTCTTTCTTTATTGYATATTTTTTTGCTGCCTTGCAATACATCAAATGATTGAAGCTTGTTTAGAAGTAGAGAAGCYGAAAATTGTWTATTTTATTTCTCTCTTCTGGCACCAAGAATGCCTCCCCAACAAATTCTAACCCCATCATTGATATCATAGTTATTTGTCTTAGGCTTTAAAATGGTGCAAGGCAAAATCTGTCAGAGCCATACTCAAAATCTTCCTCTGATCCTCAACATCACAGAGCTGGCTGTAGTGTGAGAGGCCAGAGGTAAACAGTGACAGCATGGTCATTGCATGCAAGGGAAAAGAGAAACAAAAAGGCAGCAATGACAACTCAGCTTCCAGAAGCACTAATGGGAAGATACAGCCAGAGCAGTGTCTGGCAGCCAGGAAGCTTGCTCAAGCATAGGAGTGCTTTCTAGTTATAGTGTATTTATAGTATAGAAGTACTTATACAGTTCCAACTGTAGCTTTGAATGCCATACTTGTTTCTTCCTGCTTTCCTATGCCATGTGGAARGGCCTCAGAGTCATTCTGCATCCTTTTCATTGCAAGATTTGTGGCAGCAGCAGCTTCTCAAACTCACAAAAACTGAGGCAGAGAAGGGCAAAGGGGAAGGAGAGAAATAAGTGGTGCATTATCATCACAGTAAAAAATGTCTAAAAGAAAACAACAGCAAAAGCAAACGTTGCTTAAAAAATATTTCATCAGACTTGTTCAAAAAAAATGATGGGAATTGATATCTTGCGCTTATTTCTGCCCCACTCGAGTCCCTCCAAGCATTAGAGAAACCTCCATGGTGCATGGGCAGGGTGCATGGGCCAGTGTTGCATCCACCTGTTTCTACAGCAAGGCAGGAYAGAGAAAGGTAACRCTGTGTTTATAGTCTGRCRTCTTCCTGGACTCTCACTTTATGTCAGATCACAAAAGTGATTTCTTTTAATGTGGACTTTTCTATTCAGTTAGTGTAGACAAAGCTAAACTGACCTCAGTACCCTTAATTGTGGTTACTAAGGTTAGAACCTGCTACTGCTTTAGAACTGGAATTAAGTTTCTGTAGAAGAGAAACTCATTCTGTCTGTTTCACAGCCAGACACAACCCGCCATGCAATCACAGGAGTTTAGAAGTATCTGGGGCGGGCTCTAAGTCACTTCATTGTATTGAATGGGTTGAAATGAAAAAGAAATACTTCACTCATACTTTTCCACTGCTCTTTTTACTGATATGAGAAAATGAATTAAAATATCAAGTTTATTTTAGATTTATGTTTACATTWAAAAATCTTGCCACTCTATTAACAGTGAAGAGTTTGCTGTTTTCAGTCAAAATACTGATGTAAAAAAAGGAGGAAGTAGTAAGACACAGAGGGAAAATTTCACAGAAAACTCATGACTTTCAATCAGAAACATTTCAAAGAGTCATAGTATAAAAATAAATAGTTTACTCTTAGGCATGTTGATAAGACAAGGTTTGTAGGTAGACTTGACCTTTTTACTGAATGAAGYAGCTTAGCTGAAAAAGAAATGAGGTTTCCGACACATAGGCCCTCTTTCCTCTTCTCTGAAGAACCTGTAGATTGGAGGATTGTCTAATTTGTTGATATGTATTATTTTAAAAGACTTCTGCTGGACAAGCCTTCAAACTGGCTCCTTTCCCTAAGATACTTCAGCTTGAACATTCAGAAACTCAATTGAGAAACTGGGTTGTGGAAGATGTAAAATAGGCACAGTCAAAGGGATTAGCCATCTAAATAGTTAAGCTAAATTGTATCTTCTTTAATTTCACGGTCCTTATTAACTTCTGATGGAGCTTGGCAAATATATCCCAGGGCACGGTTTGGRTTTTGAAGTGTAAATTGGCCCCTCCCTATCCTAGTTTAAAGCTCTAGTGTATCAATTTGCAAAACCTAAGAGTAATTTTTTTAGCACTGCTGTTGTAATATATTCCACAGATTGAATCCGCAGTGGCAGCCTTACCACCACTCACGAGCCAGCTAAGCACTCAGCCTCTCCAACACGGCTCTGCGGAGCTCATCCCCGCCATCGCCCCGCTGGAGACAACTCCGATTCCTTTGAAGTCSGCGAAGAAACTTCAGAAATCCACCCTGAATTTCAGGGGAATCTGCGAAAGGTGAGATCAAAACCATCTAGAAATATCCCTAGTGCCAAAGGGACTAATACAGAGTGTTGCTTTTGTAATTGTCACTTAATTAGACATGTAATGATTCATGCCTGGAGAATTTGAAGGAACAACGTAGCAAAAACACATGGAGGCACACACCTTCTTTGCTCTCTTCTGCTAAAACTGCTTGTTCTGACAGTATTTCTGAGCATCTGAAGGATTAATAAACATCAGCCTAGATTATTGAAAGATCGGCACATATCTTTCAGTATGATAATAAGATAGGCACACATCCACCAAAGCACACATTCAGCAGCCAGCTCTGGAGCAGCAGGCCTTGCAGTGCAGGGGGACAAAGGGCATTCAGGAGATTGAAGGGAATACAGTGTACCGTATGGAGCACAGGAGCACTTTGATGTCCTTGGATGAAAGCATAAAATCCTTTCTGACACATACAGGATAGGTCAAGGTGGGGTTAGTCTTGTTTCTCAAAAACATGTCTTGTTGCATTTTGATCTTGTGAAAACAAGTTTTAAAATTCACGTGTTTTTCAGAATGTAAACTGTCACTCGTGCTTTCCTTACTCATGTTTTTCAGACTGAAACAGATTTGTCTTACTTTTTCTTCCTGAATGAAACCCAGAATAACCTACTATGAATACGCTCATAATAACTAGAAAAAAAAATCACAAAAATATCCTCTGTGATGCCCTCATCAACTGTCTGTGGAAACTAGCAGGAAAAGGGTGAGGAGGTACAGTGACATGGATGCCTTCCCTGCTCCAGGAGTTAGGAAGCAAGGTTGGGTTAGAAAATGCCGATAGCGTCACAGGCAGCATCTCTGCAGAGGCTGGTGTCAGCACACAGCCAGTCCCTGAGGCTGGAGCASGGTAAGGGAGAAGAGTCTGGCTGACTGCTTTTGTCTCCTTGCAACCTAATTGCATGGAAATGTTTTGGGAACACACAGCTGCCGTTACACATGGCGCTGGCCCATATTTGAAAGCAGACAGAAATGCCTGTTTAACAGCCCCGGGATTTCTGCGTGGCTGCGGGAAGATGCGCTTTTTCTAACACACACAGACAAGCCCCTGGCAGTTTATCAATCCACAGCAACCATCTGTTTCAATAAAGACCATTTGCACCCAAGGACAGGTGGGACCCTAAATCTGCATGGCAAAGCTAATGTTTCCTCTCTGTCTGTTAAGAAAGAGAGCTGTCAAGTGACATCTCTGCCATCAGCAGCTTTTTAATGAGGAACAGTGATTGCTGAAGGTGCTTGGGAGCCCAGTTAACATCTGTCCTCTTCTGTCCCCGAACCAGCATCTTTGCTCACCAGCAAGGCTTTGCTTTTTGGTATTACCTGCTGCCTTCTCTATTTGTCCGTGATGACCCCACCCCAGAAACACTCTCACTCCATCAGCACCGTGCTCCCTGAAGTGCCAGGCACCCACCAGTCCCATGGGCATGCTGCTGCCCATCCACCCTTGTGCCCTCGGCTGGGAGGGATAACCTGGCCCCTGGCATGTAGTGCTCAGTGGTTCATCTCTTCAGGAAGAGGTTACTTAGCTCACATCGCGTTTTTCTGGGTCTGYACTTTGCTTGCTTTGAATTATCCCCATCATCTTCCCACCAAGGTACTTCAGCAGCAGTGCCTTTTTCCCACAGCTCATCTGGAAAAAAGTGGGGAAGAAAACCGACTGGGCAATTGTGGTGGTGAAAAAGTGGCCCCGATTTTCTCCAGCCTGCTAAGCCCACTGTGACTTAGGAGAGACAGAGCAGTAGCTGGCTGCATGCAAATTTAATTGTGAGGCTTTTAAATGGATTTAAATGGGTTTAGCTACTCCAAAGCAGCTTTCATATGTGTCTCTCAGCTGCAGTGTTTAGACCTCCATGGAGAATTTGACTTCTCACAAACTAGCTTTGTGGGTTTGTTTATGCAAGGAGCTAGGCATTTTGGGTGTTAAAGAAGCTTTAAAACTTTATTGGCTGCAAAGCAAAAGGACCTGGTTGTCAGCCCAGGGTAGAGGCAATAGCTGATCCCTCTGATAAGAATGGTTTATTCAAAATTAGATCTGTCACGCTTCAGGCTTACCACAAAAAGTGCTTGCCCGGATCATATCATAAATCCAAAGTTATCCTATGCTCCAGGATAAAGACTATGCATAGAAATTAAGTACCTTTTACATGGAGGCAGAGAACAATTAGATCACAGCCTGTCTCAAGATATTAAACCAGTTCAGTATCTGAAAATTTTCAATGATGTCAAGAGCTGCAGGGAAAATGCCCTTCTTGAATTGCAGCCGCTGCCTAAGACGTGCACATGCTGCTCAGCCCTTATAAATTGCTGTTTCACACTGGCTGCTCCATTTTCTCCCCGGGACAGCATCTTACTGGATTTGCCTGAGAGGATCGGGTTATCTGTGTATAACTCCAATAGTTTTTTCATACCAAGCTTACTACTTACAGCCACACGGAGCCTGGCGGCTGCGCCGACCTTTGGTACGTTCCGTACTGCTCACCACTGAGGCAGACCTATAATTTTACATGATGCTTTACAAACATAAATACATCGTTACTGTTCCAAGGAAGGGCCATATCAGTTTAAAAAGTGCTGTGCCAGGATAATAGTCGGAAAAAGGCTAATGAGCTATTCAATTGTGATCAGAGAGAAGAGTAAGGAGTGTAGGGGAGTTTATTGATCTCAGCCTGGCAGAGCTCAAGCTAATGCCTCTCTCACCTGGTATCACCGGCAATAAGAGCCCATTCAACACTTGAAACAGCAATCATGAAGTGGAAACAACAAAGCTTTAAACACCAGGCATTTTCCGCCTCTGTTATTCTTCCTACAATAAAACCTGTCTTTGCGTGAAGGAGGCTGCATGAGAAGTGAAAGCAGCATGGACAGACGCAGTGATGCCATGAGAGGCAGTTTGCACAGCATTTGCAGCTAAACAAATTGGTTACAATTCTTGTGTTGCTTCAGTTCATCAGCAGACCCAAACACCCACTCATGGGTGCTACCTACTCTCCTCACACCACACCTGCTCTCACAGCAGACTGTGTTTCTCCACCACCCACCCAGAAGCTGAGAGAAGGGCAAGAGGAAGAGGCTCAGTAGAAAACCTCTTCAATGGGAGATGCTAAATCCAGATGACTTAGCCTGCCACAGCCCACCCTGGTTGAAGAACTGAATCTATTTTGAACTTTTTTGTCTTTGGAATAATCTTGATGTAAAAAACTGCTTGGAGCCACTGCTGCCCAGTTGTTCTTCCCAATACCTTTTTCTGGAGCAGAACAATGCTACAAAGCCTACAATGTTACAAAGCCTTTTCATCTTCTATCCAGAGTTCTAGTATTTGTGGAGATTACCTCAGGTTTCAGAAACATGCAGTTTTTCTGTGAATGTTGAACAAACTGTAGTGCACAATTGCCTACAAATTGCCATCAGATGGATGTTGATTACAGTAAATAAGAACTGAAAAGATTGTACAGAAGGAACTTGAAAGCAACTAAAATGAAGCTCATTTATGTTTTCTCAGCCTGCCTTCAGTTGCTTTGTTGAGTATACACTACATTTTATACCCTGATTGAAATTCAAATTACTTTCTATGTGGGAAGGTCTATTGAGAACTAAGGATACCCTTCATCTGCAGATTTGGAGATCTTGTATTTAAAATGTGGTATTTAGCCAAAAGGCAGGTTGTCAAGCCAAGCAGCCTGACCTGAGCAAACAAAGGGAAAGTACTTCACGGCAGGGTTTGGGCAAAGTGAGACCCTTGCCCCCACCCCATCTGTCCCTTCACAAAAATCTCTGTTAGCGCTGCTGGAATGGACTAGACAGGCACTGCAGCAAGGGAGTGTGAGGGGAAGGCGCAAGAAATAAGCCCCATGTTCAGTATGTGTAACTCAGCAGGCCTCCTATCTGCAATTAGCCCTTTTATAGCACTGCCACTCCAGCACAGCAGAGCCTGCCTATGAGCCGAGAGCCATTAATATATTTTTTTCTCAGTTGCTTGCTGTGAAATTGCAGTGACATGGTATGAGAGAAAGAAAGGGCTGGTGTCAATGGTGGAAGCAAGGAGATGCATCTTCAAAAGAGAATGAAATTCTATGCGTCCAAAGGAGAGCAAGCAAGACATAAAAAAGACAGTGGCTCCCACCACCTGATCCCACTTCAGCGGTGAAGGATGTCTGGAGTAAGTGGATGCTCTTTAATGTTTACAGTGCCATATGTGAGAGAAGAGAAAGCCCAGTAGCACTTTGCTCCATGTCACACTCCCAGTTAGTAGCAGGGAAAAAGTAAAGTTCTCCCTGGCTTCTGAAGAAGCATCTGGAGCACAAGTCTGATGAAGGGCGTCTGAGGGAGCTCAGGTTGTTTGGACCAGCAAAAAGGAGGCTCAGAGGAGACCTTATCGCTCTCTACAACTACCTGAAATGAGGGTGTAGCTAGGTGGGGATCAGTATCTTCTACCAAGTAACAAGTGATAGGACGAGAAAAAATGGCCTCAGACTGTGCCAGGGGAGGTGTAGATTGGGTATTACAAAAATATCACCACTGAAAGGGTTGTCAATCATTGGGACAAGCTGCCCAGGGAAGGGGTTGAGTCACCTGTCTTGGAGGTATTTAAAAGACATGCAGTTGTGGCACCTGGGGACATGGTTTAGTGTTGGACTTGGCAGTGCTGGGTTAACACTTGGACTTGATAATCTTAAAGGTCTTTTCCAACCTATAGAACTTTATGATTCCATATTTTTGTTTTCATAGCATGTTGGCTGTATTCTCCTTCCAATACAGACCAAAAGAAAAAAAAACCAAAAACCTGCCAACATTTTTCACAGGTACTTGTCTCATTGTCTTTCTGTTTCTAGAAAACAATTTCAGCTAAACCTACACAGCAAATGCAGAAGCACCACCATGATTAGAGAGTGGTGTGAGAGACTCAATCTGCTTAATTCAATACTTTCCACTTGCTGAAAAAAATGTTGTACTTTTTTTCCCTTTCATTCTTTGATTTTAAATGATTGATGCAATAAATTAGCAATAATTAGACTCTGTAGGTTTGCATTCTTCAACAGTCCCTAATTAGCCACGTAGCACGCTGCACAACCAGCCCGGTCCCCGAGTGCTGCATGAGATCGCTCTTCTGGGACACTCCACATCCTTACCACATGAGCTACCATGCCTTCCCTTCAGGAAGAGGGCACACCACAGAGGCTGCCTCTCCAGAGCCTGAACAGGGCTTTTTTCTTGTCAGAATTTGCAGCTGTGTCCCTTGTCTCCGGTGAGGAGATGGAGCTTTCCAGCTATGGCAGCTTCCCCCGGGGCCCTGCTCCCTTTCTCTCTCCTCCTCCTTGTTCACAGCTGTCTGCAGCCACCTTGGTGGTGAGGAGAAATACTGAAAATGTGAGAAAATGTAAAACTGTAGCAGACATCCTTGAGCAAAAAGGCCTCTGAAGGCTGTAGATGCAACTTGACAATTGCCAATTCTCTGTGCTGAAAACTCCAATTTGAAGTGACAGGGTTTAAAACAGAGTTTGGATCTGATTTTCAGGTTGGTCTGAGCCATATCTTTTTCTTTTTGGGTCCTGATAAGGGCAAGAATAATCTGGTGACTATGAACTTCAATCCTGATTCAGACTCCAGAAGAAATGAACTGATTAAAAAAGCTGGAAATGTCCAAGGTGGCCAGTTATAGATGTTCCTGCCCTTTTTCTGAAAGTGAATAGAAGACCTTCATGTATATGAATTAGGGAATTTTTTTTGTGTGATTGCTTTCCTAAACCATAAGTGTCCTGGAAACCTGCAGCTTATGAAGAAAAGGCCTTTGTCCCATAGGTAAGAATATACTTTTTCTGTCTCAGTTGCAGTTGTGATTTCTTCCTTACTCTCAGTGTCCTCCTCCAATATGCTTGGATCTTCCAAACTCCTGCTCAGTACATGCCCTTCTCTCTTGAGTGCTTCTGCTGTTAAAGAGCGAAAAAAGGTTGTATTACCCAGCATTAATGGTACTGCAAGTGCTGGGCAGCTGCTGCTGGTCCCCACCACACCTAATATCAGAGAAAAAGCAAGTGCTGTAGCAAGGGCTTCCCTCATGCCACCACATGCAGTGCAGGAGGATGAAGTGATGCAGTGACACAGGGGGCTTGTGCAGCTGAAAGCCCCAGGCCTGCGGTGTGCAGAGGAACAGGGATAACACAACCAGACAGGTCTGTTCTGGGAAACGTAACCTTGGGTTCATGCTCCAGCGATGCCTTGGCACAGTGCACTGAAGAAAGGTGGCAGAAATATCATGTGTAAAAGCGGGCTGGTCCCGAGCACAGGGAGTGAGCAAACACAGAGGGAGCTTTGAAAGGAAGGACAATATGATGGGTAGGATACTCTTTGAGTCATAAATGTGACCACCCATGTAGCCAAGATGCACAAGTAGTGACAATTTCAACCCAGATGGGCAGAGCTGTGCAGCAGTGCTTTCTTGTGCTGCATCAATGAACTGGCAAGGCATCAGCTGGAGTCAGTCTGCGATAGCAAGGCCAGACCACCCCAGGCTACAGCAGCCACTCTCTCTTAAAAGGGCCTTTTCCACAATTTTTGTTTAGGGGATCAGCCTCTAATGCTGATAATTATGTCATCCTAGTATTGCTTTGTGAATTTAACAGTTTTCAGGCATTAGGAAGAAAGATCCACCCATTCTGCAGGCTCCATGAGAAAACTAGTATGTTCTGGAAGAAGTGTGTATTTGATGCAAATAAATGGCGTATTCAGAGGTTGAGTTCCACACACCCTTTTGTTTTGCAAATCATCATAGTCATAACCACACCCCCCCAAAATATTCCTGATGTGTGGTGACTGATGGGAAAGCTTCAAGATCTCATAATCCCAAGGTCAGAGCACAGATCTGCAGTTTAACTACAAGTATTTGGAAAGTAGTATTTGGAAATGCTCTCCAGCTCCTGAAAACCTTATTTGGTAACAAGTGACAGGACGAGAAGAAATGGCCTCAAGTTGTGCCAGGGGAGGTTTAGATTGGATATTAGGAAAAATTTCTTCACTGAAAACGAGGACAGGCATTGGAACAGACTGCCCAGGGAAGTGGTTGAGTCACCACCCCTGGAAGTATTTAAAAGACATGTAGATGTGGCACTTGGGGACATGGTCTAGTGGTGGACTTGGCAGTGCTGAGTTAATGCTTGGACTTGACAATTTTAGAGGTCCTTTCCAGCCTTAGCAATTCTATGATTCTAGTCACTGATCAGTGAGCTGTTAACTCATCCACGATTATTCAGATAATGATTTCATCATATATAATACGTTTATGCTAGCACTGCTATCCCACACCATTTTTCTTGTTACTGCTACGAGGAAATACAGATGAGACTCTTTCAGTCTAAAGATTTAATTTTTCTCCTGCAAAGTATTATGTGTGAATACTGAATGGTCTTCATGGTTAAGTGTCAAAAGCCCAGTGCACACCGTGGTTATGGTGTGACTGCATCTTTCCAACATACAGCTGGAGCGTCTGGGAAAAAGAGCTGACCAGCTACTTCCCAGCTGGGAGGGGGACGTGGCATTGGGACTGACCTAACAGGGGGGAGAAAACCCCGGGGTGGTGGGCAATGCCCCCCAAATTCTTAGGAATCTGCAGGGTCCCAAAAGCAAGCACAGCTGAATTTTCTTACTCGGGTAAATAAAAGCTTTGCCACCCAAACATGGGGTCTTGGCCCTGTAACACCCCTTCCTTTACATCTCATTCAGTCATGTGTGCTCCGCCCAGGAAAAAGAGATATTTCTTGGCTCCCAAGCCGTGGCATTCCAACATGCTCAGCTGCCATAGTCTCCTCAGGGCTACCACCAAGGTGGTTTTCTTTACAATAGGAGCCATTGAATTAGTAACAGCAGGAATCCTGTCAGAACAAACTCTTTTAATTGATATGTTTATGGCACCGTAATGATGGCAGTAAGGCAGAAATAATCCAACCTATCCTTGACTAATTCAATCATCTGGAGCCTTTAGAAAACTGACCCAACTGATCTAATCATGCTGTGGGAGTAGACTAATGAACCATTAGAGGTTACTCCATCTCTTTTTCCCACACTCCCAGTTTCTAACAGAGACGCTGGATGTGGTTCTTTGCTCCTGTTCGTGGCATCCTCTCTTCACTTGCCAAGACAGCTCTACGTGCTGGATACATGGGACTCTGGCAAGTCTCTTCTCCAGCCTTTGAACCTTAACATTTTTCGGAGGCACAAAAACTATTAACCTGAGAGAATGGACAGCATGGTAGGAGATCTCTAATAACAGGAATTTTCTTAGAAAATTCCATGCATTTTCTGTGCCTTTGGTGACACCTGCTCACAGAAAGGGTTAGGAGCACTCCTGGCAAAATGCATTTTCTTTTCACATTCAGGATAGAAACATGTTAGTGAGTATTTACAAAAATCTGACTGCTGTGTCTTTAGATTGCATGATACTCATAACAACTGAAAAATCTTCCTTTCCTGAATAGACACTCGTTGTGTTAGTCGCACATGCTATTCAGATAAACAATTGTGTAAACATCGGGCAAGCCTTGCATAGATTTTCTAACGTGTAAAATAGACCAGGAGAAAAAAAATCCAAAGGAATACATTTACACAGTCTCCCAGTGACTTAATCGTGCTTGCAATACTTTCCTTCTGATGCCTGAAGCAATGGTTTGCTGCAACAGAGATATGCGTGTTCAAAGATCTGTTTCTCCTTTGAAGATGTTAAATATGTCCTCAAAATGTATCAATGAAATTGTGAAAAGCCTGATCGACTTTTACTGCCAATAGGATCTCTTCATTTTATCAGTCCTCACATTGGATCCAGATTCTTATTATTATCAAATAAATAGGCTGAATTAATGAATGACGAAATAACACATTCTGGTTTTGATCTCTGCCTTAAAGCAAAAAAACCCTGAACATCGGTCCAGAGAAGAGACTGAAGCAAAACTGAGACAGCATATTGAGGGTTTGTGTTAATGGATGACTATTTACTCTTGTTTTATGTTCATGTTCTGAACTGGTAGGACACAAGCCATCTCAGTGACTGAAGAAATGAGCCATAAGATGAAATTCGTTTACATGCTGTACTGGACCTGCCTCACATTCGATTAAGCTGAAGTGCTCAGGGTGGTCTGTGTCTGTACGCACACTCCTCCCTGCGTGCTCTGGTGGGTGGCATCCTTGAGTTATAAATAATCTTACTATTTTTAAAATATTTTTAAAAGAAAATGGATTATAAATAGCAGTAGCGTCATTCCTACTTGGTTTCCCATGCACTGGCTGTGTTGCTCAGTGATGCAAACTTCATTGATGGCACACAATAAGATTAGTGATCTTAAACTTTCTGGCTGTTGTTGATGTTTCCACCTAATACTAAAAGCTAGAGGGACTTACTAACAAAAGTGGGTTCACATACCTAGAATCCCATTGACAACTAATCAACCATTTCATTTCTATGTATAATTAAAAATCCTGCAGGTTTATTCCATTTTTTGTTCTGTATCTGGAAATATTTTAAGCTACCTGCACCCTATTAGGATGTAACTAGTAACTCCTAAGGAAGTTAAGAAAATTCAGGGAATAAATTAAAGTCACTAGATATAACCTATGTATCCCCACATCTTAAAAGACTTTGCTGAGAAGGCCTTTCCCTAATGACAGAACAGAAGTTTCAGATGCTGTGGAAGAGTGATAATATAGGGCCAATAGTTTCTAAAAGACTAGCAGTGTGAACAGTGCAATGCAATATATGTATAGCAGCCTGCTACAAGTTCTAGGAAAAGTAATAATTAAAGACAAAAATGGAGAATCACTTCTGATAGAATTTGTTCAGTCCATTTCAGTTATCAGCTGATAACTGTGGTGATAATAGTGGTATGATTGCAGCATGAATGCATCTTTCTAAGTGGAAAATAAAAGATATAAAGAGCTTCCTTAATCTATCAGGAAAAAAAAACCAAACCAAACCAAACCAAAAAATCTCTTCCTGGAATGCAAATCCAGAGAAATCCAATTAGCAGTTAGGATCATATTCTTACCAGCAAGAGCACTTAGTGGGAAAAGCTGCTTACAGAAATGAAGGGTTTGCCATCTCTTGTTGTTTTCCAGAGAAAGCTGGATGCATTTGTAGGAAAACGGGGCAGGAACCCACAGTGAGTGTTGGCCATGCAAAATGAATGGGACTGCATGGGACAGGAAGAAAGGGCTGGTGACAGTAGTCTTGTCACACCATACTGCTGGGCAAGTCTGGAGCTGAAATGGGGTGCCCCAACTGGGGGAAAGGGTCTTCCTGCCTCCAGGAAGCCTACTGGGAAGCCTACTGCCCTCCCAGCATGGCAGTCAAAAACACAGTGTGCTGGCAGGGAAAGGAGATGTCTGTCAGTGCTGTATTCAGGGTAAGGAGACACCCCAAGCACTCCAGGATGCTCCCTTGTGTCACTGGGGCAAAGCTGAACTAAAAGGGGGAGGTGCTGGGGTCCCATCCTTGAGGCTTTCGCTGTTTCCAGCCTTACCCTGGAAACTCCTCTTCCTTTTCCCCACTAAGTGATCAGGCTTCATCACTGTCCGAGGTGGAGCAGGACTCTGCAGGTGTGTGCCACGCAGCTTGCACCAGGCAATGGCTTCGCCAGTGACGGCAGCAGGGAGAGGGGCTGGTTCTGTGGCAGGAGGTGCTCAGTGCCCCTGCACACACTCACAGGTGGACAAAGCACAGCTCTGCCTGCCTGTCCTGAACCATGATGGGTGGTAGAGCTCAGAGGAAAAAGAAGAAATCCATGGAAACAAACGTCATGGATGAACGTGAAGTTCTGGGAAGTATGGGCAAGGGCCAGAAACAAAAACCAGATTGACAGTTTCCATACTGATATTTACTCTCGGAGATATATATCATGACACTTGGGATTTCCATGCTGGAACATGGGACTTTGGCAGGAGGATTTCCTTGCTGGAGACTTAGTCAGAAACTCGGTTAACATTTTCCAGTAGCGTCAGGAAGGGCCTTTGCAATGGAGAACTTCACTGTCACAGCTTTTTCGTGTCTGCCTTATTACCTTTTGGATTAAAAAAAGGTTTGTAACAATTTAAATCTCAATATCTGATCTTTCACACCATAAATCAATGTCCATGCTTATTCCTATTTTCACTTAAACATCACACAGCTGAGCTCGAGTCGTTGTGGCAGAAGGATTCAGCACCGAGGAAGTGGCATGTTGCCACTTCCAGTGACTTTCAGTCCTGTTCATGAAAATACACAGACACGGCAGTTTAGCACAGTTTTCCCTGACTAGAAAACTCAACTGTCCTCTGTCCCTAAGTTTTAGTGCACCTTTTGAAGTGTGTGTTGTGAGACCTCACAGCTGGTCACTGCTCCAGTAACTTACCTAAAGGCTCTTAAATGTGAGTACAAACAATTTAAAAATAGCATGTTTAAAAAATGAGGTATGAGTTCATGGTATGAATTTGTTGGGATTTACTGTAAAAAAAAAGTGAAAGAAATTTTTATTTTTTGCTCTGTGCTAGAGAGAATCTAAACTACACGTTCTCCTAGGCCTATAAACATCCAAGCTGTTTCAAAAGTCCAAAACCCAAATAAAAAAAAACCAAACCAATATTATTTAAAGACTGAAGAGAATGAGATTTTTAATTTGAAAACTGAAAACAGAAGGTCCTACTGTCTGAAGACCACAGAACTGGAGCAAAACACAAAACACAGGGCAGAGGAGTCCGACTGTGACCGTGGGGAGCTGGGGAGCCTGGTGCAGCCCCAGCTGCCATGAGCATACTGCCTCCAAAGGCATGGACTTCCTTCTCTGAGCTGGAGGATGCCTTTCCCAAGAGTCAGCAAACATCCTAGGACAGAAGGCACCAGCTGGAGAAATGGGATGGGAGTGCTGTGGCTTTACAGCATGAAAGAAAACTTGTTTTAAATTAATGTATCATAGTGATCTTGTGTAACACCCTCCGGCTGGAGCGAAGCAGGTCAGGGTTTTCCAATGGCTGCTCTCACCTGACTCCAACTGAGGTCACATGGCAATTGCAGACTCTTCTGTGAGATCTTAGAGGTCCCAGTGTCCCAGCTAATGACACCCAAAATGTGTGAGGGTGCTGTGCTTCCCAGCATCTGCTAGACAATAGCCTTAGAGGGCACACTGCAGTATATTTTAGGAATGTCTTCAGCAAGGTGAGGAAAGCCTCCCACTTCTCAGCCCAGTACTGTTTAATAGACGCTGGGAGGGAGGGAGGGAAGAGAAATGATTTACTAATTGTTCAGAGTAGAAGAACATCCAGGGCCAGATAAAACTGCTTAAAAGGCTGCTTTAAATAAAATATTAAATTAAAATGCTGCATTAAGAACAACCAGGTAAGATTAGTATCAAATATCATCAAAATGCCAAAGAAACTGTAAGAGGGTTTTGTTAAACAGCAAATAGAAACAGGAAATGTACCTTTCTGTGCACAGCAGGGAGGAAAAGGAACCGATCAATAGGGGACTAATGAAAGTACCAAACAATTAAATTGCCTCTGGCATTGCAAATGAGAGCTGTAGACAAGTATACATATAAACTCGATTTACAAGGTCAAAAGAGGACTCATGCAGCCCGCAAAGATGTGGCATCAGATCATGCTTAAGAGATTAAGAATATTTTAGCTGAACAAAGCCGCCCAGCTGGAAAAACTTAGAGATCATATGTTTGTTTCTTGATATTTTCAGTATTTTTCTGAGGGAGAAGAGACCATTCCAAGAGAAGAAAGGTGTGAGCAGCTTTTCCTCAAAGGAAGGTTTCTGGTTTTGATTTTAATTTCAAAAGAATAACTAGTGTCAAACAAATGTTATGGCATTTTTAGGACTGCTAATTTTTGCATTTTCATGTTTTGTTCTCTCTTTCACAGATGCTGCTAGGACTGAAACTGCTGCATAGTTGTGTTAAACTGTTCCCAAAGTATTTTCAGTTCAAAAAGAAGCAGGAAACTCCAGTAATCATAAGGAAAACTTTGTTCTAATCCAGGCACAAGGTTTAGGTGGTTTTTCAGTTGTGTATCTAAACACCTGCTGTTATCTCTAAGTGGATTTCCCAGGATTACTTACCTGTAGCAGTTGAGATAACTGGAGGCATGAGACTGTTGCGTTTGTTTGAATTTATTTTAAATCTTAAAATGACACAATCTGTGAAGCGAAGTTCACGAATTTGTACTCTTGCAAATGAGTTTTGTGCTGTGGACTGTGTCTAAATACACAAGAATACTTTTGTCTGCATATATCTGTTTGACATTGTGGAAAATATAATCCTAAAGGTACATTTTCAGGTAGGTTTCTCCTGATGTAGAATAAACTCAAGTCAATGAAAGTATATTGGTATGTGCCAAAGACCTTCTCTGCTGCTGAGTTTTACATTTGAAAATGAAGACTTAAATTGGATTCTTGAATCTGTTACTCTTGCCACATCCTCAGAACACTGAAGGGACCTTGAGTCTTTCAAGTCTGCTTTTCATAGTGCTAAAATAGCAGGCAGCATTGCCAGTACACTTAGCAGGTTTGGGCTCAAGCCATGGGTTGAACATGGTTCTGTTTCCATCACTAGCAGAAGGGAAAGTGCTATAACAGGCTCCTTGCAAGAACATAATAATTTGCACATTAAAGAAATGGAATCTCTGAAGAGAAAATCAATCTAGTATTTGATGCTTGATATTTAGTCTATATTGTATATCTTTATTGTAACTGGGTTTGAGAGTTACTCAACGCAACTAAAATATGAAGGTTACACAGGAACGAAAACATTTCCTGCTTGAAAACTGCAACATAAGTCCAGCTGGTGCAAATGGCTTTAGCATTACAGAAAATTGAAAGCATCTTTCTTTTTGAAGGCCAGAAATAAATTTTCTTGTATGAAATGTTATTACCTTCAGCACGCAGGGTTTTTCTTTTTGCTAAATTCTCTGAGATCCTTATTTCCTACCCCTCAAATTGCCTAAATCTAAATACAGTAAAGACAAAAGAGCTATTTTAAATACTTGGAAGATCTCCCATCTCCTACTTCCCACAATGTACTGCTGTCTGGGTTTGTGCTGTAATTTCACCTGCATGAGCCTTGGCAGAAGGATGAAAGGAGAGACCCATGCAACTTTACCTCCACTAGAACCTTTATTTTCTCCCCTGAGGTAAACCCATTCTTGGGAGCTTTCATTAGCCAAACTGCTCATCTGAAACAGAAGAAGGACTCTTTTTCTTTTTGGCTGTGAGGCCTTGTATGGTCCAAGGTTCTTGTGGTAACTGTTGACTTGAGAAGCAGGCAGTTGCACATGAGCTCAACTGTTTAAGCTTCTCATACAGCAAAATTAGCTTATCCATGCCAGTTCTATTGCACACATATTGATAAAGGATCTGGCACAGCTTTCACAGCATATTTTGACACAAGGACCACTAAACCCTTTCAACTTAAAGGGCACTGTACACTCCATTAAGGTCACTGCCAGCAGGTGCTTGCTCTTACTACTTTCTGTTGTGACTTTATAAGTTGCATGACAAATCCAAAAGTCCCAGAGCTGAAAGCAACTGATACAAATGAAAGGTGCTGCTCATCTGCAGGTGGATGAGGTGCTGAGTCTGCACTGCTTTTCCTCTGAAATGAAGCAATGCAGCAAAACAAACATGGTGAAGTCTGGCTACCAGAATATGAGTAATTTCTGTATGACTCAGTCCTAAGACGGTTTGAAATGACCACACCGTACCCCATTGCTTAAAATTACTTCAGATCCCAAGGACTCAAAAGTGCTAAGTGTAGCATCAATATTTAATGAAACCCCTGGGGAAATTTTGAGAATTATAAGGAGATAAATGTGCCTTATACACTGAGTAGATTAATGGGAAAACATCAGAAAATAGATAAATATGTTATATATGGAATGAATCAACATTGTTTTTAGAGTAAAAGCTGTTGGAGCTATTTGAAGATATCAACAAACATACAATTAAGGATGAGCTAATCACCAAATCATTTTAACAATGTCTCTTCTCAAAGTGCATTAAGGAAACTAAGCAATTATTGTAAAATTAGTAGAGTAATAGGAAATGGAATAGTTGTAGAACTCCATAAATGCTTGTAAGTGAACATGAAAATAATATGAAGAATTCGGAGACACTTTTTGATGACAATATTGAATTACTCACAGCAGTCAAAGCTAAGTCTACAAAGACCTGTAAAAATATTTTGTAAGAAGATCAATAAATAATGCAATGGCTGAAGAAATTCAATACTGATAAATACGAATCAATGTAAAACCTACCTTAATTACACATTCACAATAATGGTCTCTAAATTAGCTATTTATTTCCTGGGTAGACCCAGGAAAAAGATCTTGCAATCATTATGAGTATTTCTCTGAAAATTTCACTTAGTTCAGGGCAGTGATCAAAAAACTGAACTGAACGTTATGAATTATTAGGAAAGGAACAGGGAATACAAAAGAAAACATCATCATGCCAGACTGTATGTAACTTTGGAATGACAGCAGTGTCTTCAGTTCTAGTCACATCAGTCCAGAAGGTCTGTCCTAGAGCACAAGAGGTGTAACAATGGCCAGCCAGGATCCAAATACAGAAATATAAACTGCCTCCCATATGAGAAGAAAACACACTCCCAAATAGAAGACAAATAGCAACTGGGTCATTTGTGCCAGTAAGGAGCTCTAAATTCAGCACAGGTGCAAGGGACAAAGGAGGATAATTCTCTGTGCCAGTGGTGGGAAAGATACTGCTGAAACACAAAAATCCCCCTGGGCTTTAAAAGACCAATCTGCACATTATCACCTCCAGTAGGGTCTCATGAATTTACCAAGCCTATGATTATATCCTTATTGGTAATCTGATCACAGCTTGATAACAATACTTTTCCTGTATATGATCAAATGAATAGTACAGCAACTTTCCAAAGCCCAAGGAGTAAGGATAACAAAGCTCACACCTTTTACGAACTGGCCAAATGAAACATTTATAAAATTTCATATTTTAAAAGACAGAAGTATCTTTATAGGTGTGGCTTTCCTAAAGTGGATGTGGTTTTGATATCAACCCACAGGATTTCCTGTCATCCATTAATCCCCCAAGCCATGTAAAGATTTTCCACTAACAAGATCTTTCTGCAATAGGTTCCACTGGTCGATTATCTACTGTATGCTAAACCCTTCTTCTGTTTGTGTCCTGCCAGCTTCCTCTGATGTCCCTTACTGCAACACAATATATGGAATGGATCCAGGCTGTCGAAGCACCAAGTAATAATACAGACCCAGCTTGCTGGCATGTCTTCAAGGACTATAATTTAATAGAAGATAAATAGGAAAGGAGCATAACAGAAAAGCAATATGAATGATACATTCTCTTCAGTTAGCAGATTTGGCGCACTAAGAAGAACCAAACTCTCTCCTAGCTCTGGCAATGCTACTTCACCCCCAAACCAAGTGGAAAATCAAAAGTGTAATTTCAATTGTAATTATTATTCAGGCAACATTTCATCCTGACCTAACAGCACATTAAAAAGATTTTCTTTCAAAATAAGTCTTTATTTTCTTCAGTCACAATCTATCATACTTTATCTATTTGGTCCAAAGTATTGCATTTGACTCTCTGGGAGAGAGTCATTTGCCCTGGGAGGGTTTAAATTACCCAGACTGCCTGCCTGTGAGAAGGTGATCTTGCTAAAGGCACCATGTCTATGCCAGGCAGAACCACGTGGCTGCTCCTCAGATGGAAGCCATGGCCTCTGGGCCTCACAAGTGGCGAGGATTTGCAGTGTCCTGTCTGAAAAACAGAGTTGCCCACCAACTTGTTGCTAGAACCTTGGCAGCCAAACATTTCTGACTGGCATAGCAATAAAAGGACAGCTGTCAGTCTGATATCAAAGTGCTTTGGGCAAGGCTTGCTACAGGGTGCTAGGGACTGTGGTGTAGTACGAGTTTGGCCATTTCCTGTCCACCCTATGATACACATGTGCTGCCTATAGTAACAGGGCATAAGAGCAACCCAAGCTAGTCCGCATTTTGCAACCCAGCTCTGCTTCTGTGAGAGCTGGGACTATACCAAATAACACTCAAATTATTATTGTGAAATAGGACTGAGTTTGTCTTTAGCTCATTAATTCACTTATTATTTCAACTGTCTTTTATTATCATCTTATGTCTCTTCTCTGCTCTTTAGAAATAATTTTTGCTAATCAGGCTGGTAATCAAAGCCTCCAGTTCCAGATGCAAGTTCCCACTCACAAAGTCCCTGAAGGGTTGATTGCTGGAAACTGGGAGGATATGCCAGGGAAAGAAACACTCAGCTGCCCCTGCTGAAGCAGCCACTGCTCTTATAAACAGGAACATGGCTCTTTGTGCTATCTCAGTTCTTACATTCACATGAGTAAAGCAGAGGGGGGAAGGTTTTGGTTTAAAATAATATGTTAATGCATGTAAACTACAGCTTGATAATACCTGTTAACACAGGAGACGGATTTCCTATTCTCATTTGGCTCTGAAACCACAGAATATTCTGAGTTGGAAGGGATCCACAAGGGAAACTGTCAAAATCAGACAAAAAATGTTGAGCTTTGTTTGTCATAAAAACTTGGCTGATTATTCTTGCATAATTTTTTGCATGATTTTTGATCCCATAAAAAGCAACAGTGTGACTTGTGGAATGAATTTGTAAGTATGTTTGCAGGTTTATTTTGCTATTATTTAACTTCATTTATCCCAGAGGCTCAGAACAAGGGTTTTAAAGGTATTCATTGCTGGCCTTAGTACACTTTCATTTCTGTTAATGCAAATGTGCCACTCTGGTTACGTTTTTCCTGTAGACTGTTGGGGGAATTTACCTCAGTTGAGTAGCAAGGGCATTTTCAGTTTTTAAACACACTCTAAAGTAGTCTGATTAAAACCAGGGCTACTTTAGACACCCTGCCAGCAGCCCACTCTATAAACAACTGCCTAATAAATACTTACTGGTTCAGTTTTGGGATTCTACTTCTCTCTCTGTCCTCTCAATACAGAAATCTGGGTGGTGAAAGACCCTCATGATGATGACTTTTGTTTGAAATCAGATTCTCTAACTCTGGTGTCTCCTTGCCCAGGTTTGCTTAGCTTCTGGGTGTGCTGCCACTCTGAGCCTCTTTTTCTCTCCAATACAGCAGCTTATGGTCTCCACATGAATGAGCAAAACTCTTCTTGTTGTGTACCTTAGTCCGTGAGATGGACTTCTGCAGCTACAGCAGAAAGCAGAGGGAATGCAAGTGCTTTGTGCATAACCTGGCGTGTCTGCTCGTACAATCAATAAAACATCTGGATAGCAGCTAAATCCACTGGCAAGCTTTTCTTTCTCTCATTTCTTCTGAAAGCTTCTTAATTTATTTGTGTAATTTCCAGGCTAAGTGTTGGTAGGACATGAAGTTTCTTTAATATCAGGAGAGTTTAACACAGATGCTGCAACATGTTCACACCAGACTGTGCTAGGTCTCTGTTGGGCTTGTGTTTATTTTTAAACTGGTCTTGTACAAAACCTCTAAATCTAAATAATGTGGTTAGTGATGGATGAATTACACCAAACATCCAAACTGAGCATTCCCACGTGGCGTAGTCCCCACCAAAGGAGCACTGGCAGGATGACTCCCAAGTGGACCAGAGGAAGGAGAAGACTACATGCAATATGGAGATTTTATGTGTATTCAATGTCCACTGCCATAGGGTTCCATTTGATTTTGGCCACATGCTTCCTGTGCCTCTGTGACTAACTCTCTGGGACCAGCTGCGGCAAAAGCAAGCTTCTCTTTGGATTTCTCTGGAGTGAGGAGAGGAGACAGGGTAAGAAAATGTCAAATATTTTGGCAGAGCCAAGTGCTCTGAGATTTCATTCAAGAATAATGATTAACAAACGTTAGCTAACACTCCTCTGAAACCTCCTTAATCTAATTCTTTCAAGGACCAGTTTGAGTCTGGAATACAAACAGTAACATTAATCCACCCATGCATAAGCTGACATAGTATTTGGATGGAAATACTGGTGTGGGGAACAGCCCACATGACAGACACGGATGTGGCGAGGCCGCCAGGTACGTTGTGGCTCTCCCAGCCTGGGAGCAAGGCCTTGCACTGACAGGCTGCCCTGCACAGCTCTGACGGAGGCTGGCACGGAAGATGTGAGAAGGGGTGGCCGGAGGTCAGCAATGTGGGAATCGCTGGCTCACAGGTCTGGAGGACCAGCGTTGGTGGAGAGGGTTGCAGGCGGCAGTTCAGCACCACGAACTTCGCTCCAGGGGACTGTGGAGACTGCTCCGTCTCCTCCTGTTCAATGCCTGCCCGGCCAGCACAGAAACTTTGGGTGGGAAACGTTAAAACTTAATTTAGTAGTTTGTCAAATTCCGTTTTTAATGTGTTACATAATAGACAATGACTTTAAGCTTTTCAGTTTTGCATGTCCAGTTTGTGGAGTCTCTTTATGCCTGGTTAAAGATGCCCAAACAAACTGACCTGAAAGAGAGGCCTTAATACATTTTGAGCTAGAATCTATTCCTGTTTACCTTCCCAGCCCAGGTTTTCTTGTGCTGGTGGTGCAGAGTGCTCCCCCAGCTTGGTAGAGCACAGTGCTCTACCCAGAGAGCAGATTCCCCATCTTTTAGTCTCTCTTCATGACCCTGGTGACTTCATTGACTACAGAGAAGATCCTTTTTCCCTTTGATCCCATGGCCTCCAGCCTCTGTTACTCCATCACACTCCCTAGTGTAAATTATGAACGTACATAAATTATTAATTCACACTGATGATCCAGAAATGGTACAGTAGTAAAAAACTCAGAGACTTAGTAAGTAATTATGAAGGAGCATGTTATGACAGATGAAAAGTGGTCTTCCAAGAGTCTGAGGTTACAGGATAGCAACAAGACAAAATGAGACAAATTGATCTGTGGCTTCTCCATACTTCTCTTTTCTGTAACCTACTAAATCCAGTGATGCCCCACAACATGTTTTGTCTGTGTTATTTTGAAAGCAGTAAACCCTTATATACTGAAAATGCAAAAAGTGTCTAGTATATAACTAATAAAGTTAATTTCCAGTCTCTCAAAAAATGCCTTACTTCATTTCCTTTCTCATAATCTTGAGGTACAAATTAAGTGGTTGTTCTCTGTATTTCAGTGTCTTTCCTGTATCTCTAGAAAAAGTATTACCATGTCTACATGGAAAATTATAGAATAAATATATAACTGGCAGGTAACTGGCACTGTTAGCTCAATGAGCAATGAATCTATTTTTATGTCTGCTATATATACCACCAAAAGCAGTTTCAGTTATGTTTCCTTGATTAAYATATTTTTATGCTTAAAGTGTAATGGAACTATATATGTTAGACTCGTCTCTGCATGTGAAGTTTTACTGGGATGGATGAAGTTAAGAATATCTGGATTTACTAAAAAATAATCTGTTTTTTTTCTCTTTTTGCACCTTCACTTTTGAAACACCTTCCTTACCTTTGCAGTATTGTTCACTTAGGATGTTGCTTTAGCCATTCTCCGCATATTCCCTTTGTTAGCAATCATTCTGCAAACAACAGTATCCATCCCAGCGCAGTGATACATCTCATTTCAGAGCATAATGGTAAAGCAGCTTTTACTTTATTAAGTTACCATATTTACTTGATGATTCTGCCCGGATCCTTTTTGGTAATTAACCTAAATAAGTTTGCTGAGGTTTGCATTCCAATTTCCTGTACTTAACAAGAACAAAACTTGATGCTGCAGCCATCACCTTGAGCCATTTGCAAGCATTCAGTCATCCATCTGTTTCTGGGGGAGGGAGGTTTGTTGCCCACTCAACTCTGCTGGCTGGCAGCAGGCATACCACAGAATTTAAGATCATTTGCAATTAATTTCTGTAGCTCTCCGTGCACGTTTAAGGATTTGACTACTTACTCCACTTTGTTTTGCATAAAGTAAGTGGTGTTTTAGCTTTATGAAAATTGTTCCAAGTCATGGTCATGTAGTAATTTAATTTGTGAAAACCTTTTGGAATTTTGATTCTTCTGTAAGTTTTCACATAGTGACAAAGGATAATCTCTGAAACTGATGAAGGTTCAGAGGACCTACACAACGATAAAATGTATTAGTAAATGGAGCTTCAAATGCACACTTTGTTTCTTTGCTTCTTCCTGCTCCTCTAGAGATCTCCCTGAGCTCTGCCTTGACTTTACTATCCTGCAATATTTCTTGTAGCCCTTCACTTCAGCGCTCTGCTAGAGTGGTATTTCAAAACCATATGCTCGTTCAGCCTTCATCCTTGCAGGAATCTGGTTGGAAAATGTGACTGGGAAATGGGACATTTGCCTGTACAGTATAGCAAAGTGTACGGTACAGCAGAGTGACAAATACAGGTGTGCATCATTTGACTGACCAGAGGCAGAGAACCCCATCGTTTTGCTTCATTGCACCCTTTATTCTTCTAAACATTTGGACTTACTACATATTTTTCAGACTGGCATCTACCTTTGAATTTTATCAGTAGTTGCTGGTATTTCTTGTCTTTGTTTCTCTGTTATGTTTTGGTTTCCTGAGTTATAACTGAAGTTAAATCATATCAGCATGTTATCCTCCTCTTGTCTTCTGAGTGTTTCAGTGCCTGAAGCTCTCTGTGTGGCTAAGAAAAGAAAAAAAAGAACTAAAAGTAAAAAGGATTCTGGAAATGCAATGCTTTCCCTGAGTTTCAATTCAAGTTGTAATTTTGCTAAAAAAATCCCACTAAAATCTCCAGAGTCAATCTTGACCTCAAACCATCTCTGCCTTTCTTATCTGAAAGAAAACCAACTTTTATTTCAACTAAGCTTCTACTGAAATCCTCATGTGTAATTTCTTAATCATCTCCTCTTAACTACCCTAATTCTGCATTTTTGATTGGTTTAATCCTTAATCACCAAGAGCAAAAAGGGGCTTTATTTTCCAGCAATGAGGAGATTTCCTTCAAGAAACAGTTCCACATTGCAGTCTCTGCTAATGTATTTTTCATCCAAGAGTCACTAAACAAAGCACATAAACAGCAGTGGGAGCAGAGACCAGAAACCAGCAGTCAAACTTCAGCCTCTTGCTGCAGAATTATTTGCTTATCAATGCCGGAGTGCCCTTTTTGCTATGCCAGGAATGGCAGGCATATCACTTTTTGTTTTCCCATGTACTGTTCTAATTATTGCTCCACTATGAGTGTGTTTTATTTCTCAGCCCAGCCGTCTCTTGGGACTGGTTTTCATTCAGTACAAATGTTCTCATTATAAAGGCTTAACATGAGGAGAATATAAATGAGAAGATGAGTGCATGCTAAGAAGTTGCTTATACAGAAACTGTATTGATCAAAGGAACAACAGAGTAAAACACATGTCACCATTAACGTGCTCCTACTTCCAGGGTTCAAACAGTTTCCTTTCCCATAAGAATAGTGTGACTCCTTGCCTCTGAAACCAGGCCAGGAAAGACTTTGTTTAACTGAAATAAAAAGTGCAAAGCGTTTCTATAGAAGATTATGGTACGGCACTAAAGAGCTCTTTGAAAGCAAATGCACCTGCATCAGTTTCAGAGATTACCCCTTTCACCATGTGAAAACTTACAGAAGAATCAAAATTCCAAAAGGTTTTCACAAATTAAATTACTACATGACCATGACTTGGAACAATTTTCATAAAGCTAAAACAACACTTACTTTATCCAACTGCTCATTAATCATGCAGCTGACCCACTCACCATGTCGGTTCTGGGAGGGTGCATCCCTGGGGAACTGCTTTTGTCCGGTGGTTTTGGGCTGTTGTTGCTGCCTCAGGATCAGACAGTAGCCGTTCCCAGATGAAGACTTCAGCAAAGTCATGCAGGCCCTCCCTTGAGCTCTAGCACGCTGAGAGAGACCAGAAGTGTCTCTGCAAAGACATCAATCTCTTTGGGATTTCAGCAACAACTTCTCCCCTCCTCCAAAGGGATGGAAAGAGCTGAAAGCCACAGTGCCAGTTCAACCCCTCATTTTGTCAGGCCTAGACAATATCCCACTAACAGCTGAACAGAGGCAGAGGGCATTCACAGATAAAACACTGTTTTGAAAAAGATTGTGCAAAACCAAGTCTGAGGCTAAAAGCAGAGTGAAGCACCCCTCAGGTGTCTGGCTACCAGGCTCCACCTGAGGCAACCAGATTTCCTCCTGGCTTCCATGGGGCTGCAGATAGTATTTCACCAGCAGTGAAAAAGTTTCAGTTTACAGTTCATTTCACAAGCATATTCTCAGACATAACTGAATTTAAAAAACAAATGTGTGTTTTTACTAAATTTCAACTTATAAGTTCTACTGAGGGCAGTGCTCTGCTCTTCTGTTTTTCCTGCTTACTGACTACATAAATGTGTAGGATATCTCTCAAGACTTTTAAAAAGTCAGAATTCTAACAAGACTATGAGTCATGTCTAGACTGACATAAAAATGAAGAGTATCATTCTTGTCACCAGAATGAGGCATGGCTCACACTCTGATCCATGACACACTGACATGGTCTTTAGGCTAAAATAGCACACATAGAAGCGCGCACAGTTATAATCAGAAACTTCTATAAATATGTAACATGAAGCCTCTTGAATCCTAACTTACAGACTGTATAACCTTGCCAAGAACTAGTATTTTACCGAATAATTCAGTAGGACCATCAACAGATATAGGATGTCATCCAGTGTGGGTCCCAATATCTGTATTTCCGGATACAGCGTTCAAATCTAACCAATCTGACCTTAAGCTCCAATCTGTTTTAGCTTTAGACCACTTTTAGCCATCGCAGAAACACCATTTAGTTTCCTTTTCACAAAGACCTTGATGCACATTCAGCTGATGCAATACCACCCAGTTACAGGACTGAGCATCCTTATGCCATGTGCACCTGTGCTTGGAGACATGGGTTTCCACAACACTGATGTGTGTTAGTGCCAGTTGGTGTCTGTTGGTCAGGACTTACATGGATTTACTATCTCTCTGGTTACTCTGTCAACTCTTAAACAGCTCAGATGCACAGCTCAACAGTGTAGGGAATTTACGGCATGGGCTGCTTGGATATCCTGTGCATGTTTTCCACAACTTTTTCGGTCTACGCCTAGAGTAAGTGTAGATGTCAGGAACAGTTCCTCAGTGGGTCATGGGCAGTCTAAAGACTTCTAGCTAGAATAGTCCTGGAAGCTGAGCTACTGTCTGTCACAGACAGCTGTACAATCAACAGTGTAGAAATACTCTTTGATTATGAGCAAACTAGAAGGTAGAACTGAAAACAAAACATGGACAAACTTGCACCATCTGTCTTGAAATGCCAACACTTTCCCAGAATAACCTGTGCATCACTACCTCAAGACATTCCCCAGAAGAAGTGCTTATTTAGGAAACAGAATTGTTGTCTGAAAATGATTTGTAAGTGTGAGGAAGGCAACATATTTGTTCTGGTGGGTGCAGCTCCGAGCTTCACACCTGCCTGTATTAGGTTCAGTCTCTGTGTATCTGCATTCTTCAGTGCTCATCTCACAGCTCCATACAAGAGATTTATCCTTCAGTTTGGCAGCCAGGCTTCACTGCCAGTGTAGAAAAAAAATAAATTGAGAAAGCAAGAAGGGTTGTCATAAGAGAATGAATCCAGATGCAAGATTCTTTTTCCCCTATTGTTTTGAACGTCGAGTAAATTAATAGTCGTGTCTTGTCCAAAGCAGAAGTAAAGGCTATGCTTGGCATTTTAAGAGAACGTGAATTGTTCAGAAACAAAAGCCCTGTTGATTTTCCTGTCTCAAAACACCTGAAAATTAAAGATGGATTTGGGTTGCTTAAACATAGGTATCCAGTGGCTTTTTAGAGGCTCTAGTATCCTCTATCCCACAGTTCCTGATCCAGCAGAACACATCTCCTTTATGGTTTGTGTCATATTTGCCAGACCCACTCCAGCACACCTCAAATGATGCCTACGCTCAGGCCCTTAACTCTCCTAAACATTTTCCAGAGCTGCTATTCTTGATGCCATCCATAAGAACTGAATGAGCAGGCTCTATAATAATGAGATCACCTACCAAAGTGCCTGGACAAAAATTCAGTGATTAATTTCCACAGTTTTACTTGAAACATTAGAACAATGACTGTTACAAGCTGAATGATATAAAAAGGCCCTTAATCATGGAAATTACTTGCATAGAGGAATGGCAGACGACAATCTATGATTCAGATATAATACAATAAATTGTTTTCCTGTTTCACAGCTGAGTGCAAGGTTTTGTGTTCTTTTGTGCAAGTTGGATTTAAATTGCTTGATACCATATAAAAATCTGCCTCTCAATGACCTCCAGGGATGATTTCAGATTCAGATTTTTTTTAATCATTCTAGGGTATTTTGAGACTACTCCTTAAACTCACACTTCAAGAGTGGACCTCCAGGAGGTTGTTCCCAATATTTACTTCTAAACCCACGCTGCCCAGAACATAAATTAATTCCTAGAGTTTCAAACTTTTGTCCTTGAAAACAATAATGACTTGGACCTAGCTTATCTGCATGGTTTCAGCACCCAAGCTCCAGATCAGTATGTTGGCACAATGCCTGTAGTCAACTTCATAGTGTGATTCACTGGAGCACTATTTCTGTCAACCCTGTTACTTTCAAGTACTTAATTTTATTAAAGCCCATTTGGAAACAGGTGAAAACGTACACAGAGTGTAAAGGAAAAATATTTTATTGTGAACACAGCATGTATAAGATGTGTTTCAGAACATACTGTTATATATCAAATGAGAGAGAAAAAAAGCTCTGACATGAGATAAATGCACAGTGCTTGAGACAAATGAAGAACATGCACACAGCTGTTCTAACAGCACAATTCTGACACCAATCACAACATTCTATTTAGCTTTTATGACAATGTTTATCAGAAATGCAAATAGTGGACCTACTCCTGCATTGCTGTACATCATCCAAATCTTCAGTGAATCTTGCAGGTGTGTGGAGGCAACAATGAGAGCAATCTGACATCCCATCTCAGGCAGCAGAAGGTAGAGATGGAGGAAACATCAAAAACAAGAGACAAAAACACTGTTCTACAAAAGTAAAAAGGCAAATATTATCCCAAGGAATATTATTATTTGCACGAGAAATCTTAATTGCAGCATCCTGACTCCATTAAAGCCAATGAGTTTGCCATTGAGATCACTGGAGTCTGAATTTCATACAGAAATTTAAAACATTCTTGCATTAGTGTAAACATCAGCAGAAACTAAATGTCAGCATCTATACCAGTATTCAAGTGCTGTTTAAAAAAACAATAAAAAACAGACGATGCTAACCCAAAATGCCAGTACATATACAAAAGGCAGATAATTAAAAGAGGCTTTTTTCCCAAATATACATTTTGAAGTATTTAAAACCATCAATTTTTTAGTACTCATATATCATTATTAGGGAAGGAGTATACAAGAAAAAACTGAATTATTTACAATGATAAAGGAAGGGCACAGTGTTTGCTCAGATCTATTTGAAACCAGTATTTTTCCACTTTGGAGTCATGACATATACCTGCACATTCAAACATGTTTCAAAGCAGTGCTGAGAAATGGCTGTACGTTATTATCAAGAAATATAATCCTTCTGTGCAAGTATTTCAGCATGATTCCTCATGAGCCATTTATACCCATTCACATTTTCAGCTAAAAAAACCCAAACAAATCAACCTGAAAAATTTCTTGCAGAAATATTTTGTCTTTAAACAACCTGATGAGATTTTACATTATGGCAATTTACAGTCATGCATTTGGAGACTCAGAGTCAATACACCTTTTCCATTTACTGTTAGAGTTGTGCCTGTCTTCAAACAGTTCTTTGCTAATTTTTGTGCGGATCTCAGGACTCAATAACAGCTCCTTTATCTGATTCAGTCTGGGTAACAGGGCCTGTGTTTCTCTGCGTAAAGCTTCCTTTACTAAGTCTGCTTCATGGCTCTTTCCTGGAGGAAAAGAACAACATAATACATTTTATAATAACTAATGTGATTTAGAACCATTAATGTATGGAGATAAAGAGATCATATCTGGTTTGGACAGTAGTAAGTGCTCAGTCTTTTGCTCATACTGATTTTTTATAAAAAAGGTATTTCATCAAAAAATATAATTTACATCAACAAATGCTACCAAAAAGTAAAGAACAGTACAGCGTCACATTTAAGGGAAACTCCTGTCATATTACATACTGTGTAATAGTATCTGCGGTGAGTATCTGTAATGGTAATTTTTAGCTTGGGACTGATTGCTGTTGACTAGGAAACAGCACGTGCTCTCACACAGAGCAAGCAGCCCTGCGGCGGTGCCAAACCCTCGGGCGCAGGGCATCGCTTCCACTTATGGCAAGGCCTCTTCCACAGCCACTCACAACAATCCAGAACACAAACGCAAAATGTTCAGTTTCTCTTCAAAAGCAAGGAAGGGACTCTTGGCATCAAGAGCAAGTGAAGACTGGAGCCGCCTGCTTCACCGCTCTTCTCTTTTTTCCACCGTCCATCCCTTCCAGCATTTGACAGATTTTCAGCAGTGCAAGCATTTATTAAACCAGTAGTCAGTGTCCTTCAATTCAGAACAAACTTTTGATAAGAGACTCACGAAGCAGAGTGCCTGTCACCCAGCACCACTTAGCAAATTTCAGCAGGGAGCTGGGACACGTTTTTGTAGTTATTCTTGGTGGGATATTTGCTCCCAGGCTTCTTGCAGAGTGCTCACTTGCTGCTATCATTGTCGCTCTCATTCTTGGTGCCACTCGCTGCTTCCTCAGTTTTCGCAGGGCTTCCATCAGTCTGTCTGCTTTTGTTTTGTGTTTCTTCTAAATATTGCTGCACAGCCTTCAGCACCGCGTTCTCCACCAGCCTTTTGCTGAGGCTCACCAGCTCTGCATCGTCTGGCTCTGCTGCTTGTTTTTCACCTATGCGTCACAACAGACAAGAGAAGGAATTCATTGCCATGGAAAGACAGTAGCTGTGATTGTATCAGGAGCCTCTGACTTGAGCCGGATTTTAAGTTATTAGCTGCCTCTTCCTGATCGTGAAAAGTAATTTCTCCCCCCTCAAGCTCTGAAACAAAAGTGTTCCATAAAGATGTGTACAGTGTATCACATCAAAGATATTTCACTGCTCATGTTTCCTGTAACACTTCAGCAAAAGCCACAGGCTAACACTATGAGTACTCACCTAGCTAAGAAGAGTAAGTGTGCAAATTTGACTTTTTTTGGCCAATGATTACCTGTGACACCTGGGCAGAGATCACAGAATCACAGAATATTCTGAACCAGAAGGGACCCACAAGGACCAAGTCCAACTCTTAAGTGAATGGCCCTTAAGGGAATCCAACTCACAACCTTGGCGTTATTAGCCCCATGCTCTGACCAACTGAGTTAATCTTAAGGCCAGACATGGCACAAGATAAATTTACTCTTCTAGCAGAACTCCTAAATTTAGGTACCACCATCTTATGATTTTGCTTAATAAATCTAAAATCTATCTATTTATTCATTGCTTGCAATTCAGGAGTTTCTCATGGGAAAAATGACTAAAACACTCGAAGCACAGGTTTGAAATATTTTTCTAAACAAAGCCTAAAACTTAGAAAAACCATACACTCCCTCCCTGCCTCTCTTCTGTCTTCTATCTTAAAGCTCTAACATCAAAGGATTGCAAGTTCCAGCAGTCCATTCTTAAATATCTGCTGATAAAAACAAGTAGCTGGCATTTCCCTGTTTTGCTAAAACTTCATATGAATAAACACATACAACAAAACAACCATATACACAGTAAGGATTCTCATACCTCATTACATGTAATTTGAAAAGGTACTTTTCCATGAAACATTTTCCTAATAAACTACATAGCCTACTACAGAATCCTCTTTTTATGAAGAATGAGCTCCATGAAAAACAAATTTTATTGTCCAGTTTTCATCAGCCATGCCATTTGCCACTTCACAGTCTCCTGTACTAGGTAAATAACTGTTTCCCTCCATCTATATTTAAAGGTCATACATTTCATGTCCTCTTCCGGCATTTGCATTCTACCAGTAATAAGAGGCTGCTTAGTCACACACATCTGGTGAAAGAGATATTATTGTATGCTCTCAGCACAAAGCTTTGTACTGTTCAATTATCTAAATTTGTAATTTTTCATATATGTAAATTTATTAAAGTTTGCCAGCACATATAGATAATAGCTATAAAAGACTTCTATTAGTCTTCCTAGTGGACTGTACTACCTGGCAGTGATTTCACTGATAAAACATAATTCATATGGGGATTCAAGGAGGAGTGGGAGAAGTAAACAAAACTCTTCATATTCAGAAGTAGTGCCTCTATTAGCTGTTAATATGAGCATCCTGCTCTGTAACAGCAGCTCTTCCAGTTCTGGGCCTCCACAGCACTGTTACTGTGGGGAAGGAAGAACTGTGCTCTCCAGCTGAAGAATCATCAGACTAGATCTTGATAAAGCATTTAATTATATTTTGGAAAAAAGTGTAGATAAATACCCTAAAGATATTAAAAAGAGTATCTATGGGGATAGTTTTGGTTAAAACCAGATTTAAAAAATACAAGAATACATTAAAAACAGATTTAGCATTTCCAAAGAGAAATATATTAAGCCAACATGTGAGTCCAACAGAGGCAGAGGTACTATTCCCAAAACCCAACAGCTACATTTTCCATGTTCTCTGACTCACTGCCTACCATATCCCTTCACTATCTCTAGATCCTGGATCTAAGTCTATCCTTTAACTTACATAAAGGAGGGACTTAATTCAGACTCTTCTCTCTCAGGGTACCCAAGATATTTATGAGCAGCATAATCTGCATAATATCACAGCTTTTCTGAATTGATCCCCCACACTGCTTTGAATGAAGCCCTTTGATTCCTAATTTCCTTTGCTTTTAGTAAAGATGCTTGAAAAATGTGTTGGTTGCCCTGGCCAACCAACCAGAAAAAATAATTAAAATACTTAATTATTATTTAAAATAAATCTGGTTTCCAGTTGCAGAGTTTCTAGTTTGTTAGAATTGCTCATGGGTCACAGAAATCGTTACTCACACAGTGCTAATGATCTGTCCGTGCAACTTGGAACAAAATCAATGGTAAATATGGTGCTCAGCCACTCTCACACTTGACCTTGTAGTGCTTAATATGCAGAATACGACTAATCAGTCACAGAGGCCTCCAGATACCACACAACATTAGCGATTACATTTACTCAGAATGTAATTTTAGTTGTAGTACATCATGTATTATTCTTATGGTCTAAAAAAGGACAGAGCTCTTCTCCCACAAATACTTTCTGCAGAACAGTTCTCATTTACAGATATATGTATAAAACCCATATATCCACTATTGCGTTTATTTTTTCAGAATAAGTAGGTAGCTCACTTAATTTCTCAAGTGTGAAAAAGTCAGATTACTTACAATGAGCCTTTAAAAAGTACAGTTTATATAGCTGCAGAAGAATGATTTTGTGGTTTTTTGATTGTTTATTTTTAATATTTTGAGATAGTCATGGCTCATCAACCGTCTGGGGTCAAGTTGGTAGCATCTCATAAGTGAGCTCTGCACTCCCACTGGAAAGACATACATGGCATTTGACTGACATGCGAATGCAAATGCGTGCACATCCTTGCTTGAAGACCGTGCTTGGATTTATCCATCCAGATGCCTTGGTGGACTGGCACATGGGCTGTATGATTCCCTGATGGTCTGTTTCTATTCTCATACTCCCAAAATAGCAGTTGTGGGAGTGTCTGCAATGCTGCAGTTCGCTGGCAAGGTAGCTGGATACTGTTGTATCATTCCTACTCATGACTATTGATAAAAGGAAACAGGTCATGTAATAAAAATGAGTATTGATCACCTATAGTTACGTGACAATTTAACACACATATCTGTCCTGTTTACATCTCTCCTTCCATGCTGCATCTGCTGCTCGCCTGCTTCTTTGATGAATACAATTCCTTTGCAGCAGGTAAATGCTTATTTGGGTGGACTAACATTATAGGAATTACCAGAATATCAGTAAAAGTCATCATCGCAGATATGAAGGTTTTAGATTTCGAAGCGAGGTTTAAAAATCGACACTTGCTCTGTTTGTAAACTCTGTTCTGAAAAGGGAACAGATATACCACAGCATTGTATTTGCATTAATGCTGTGACACTACTTTATTTCTGTGCCTATGTATAAAAAATTTCCACTGTCTTTTCCTTCATGAGGCTCAGAATAAAAATGAAAAAAATCTTTCATTTTGTTTATCCCACAATTCTCTTCTATAGTTTTCAAAATATGAAAACAAATTCATACTCTGTGAATGTACCTCAATGAATCCATGCTTTTTATTACTGAAACTGAAGCATACCAGTTGTCCTCAAATGACCACCATTTTTTACAAAGGGAACTATCAACTCCACAGAATTATTCAAAAGGGGCTTTATGATCCTACATCCTACTGCTAGCAGTTATGGACATGAACCAGATGCCTGCAACCAAAGCCAAGTTTGGATTCAAATTCACTGCTGCATCTCCCTACTGGACTAGGATTACTCTCCAAGTCTACACCCCCTTACACATTACAAGACTGTGATCTGAATTTTGAAATACTGTACTGGAACAAATCAGATACCATGGTCCTGGTACAGCATTTTCATGGCCCTGACACAGCCTGTTTAGAGTGTATGTAGATATCTCAGATTTGGAGAGAGGCAGGACAGTTATTTGAATCCCTCTATTGTTGATACAACTAGTCTATTTTTTGTGACAGATTTAGCTGAAGGAAGCAACAGCGGACCCCTTTTATATGAAAAGCTGGTTTTACAACCTTTTACCAGCTATGCTCCAAGACAGCGTTCTGCAATCCTTCTTTCATGGCCTCAACACACCGGGCTTTGTTTTTCCTTCCAATAACCTTTCTTGGCAACAGAACAATGACAACACAGGGAAAGTTATAATGGAGACCTTTGGTATTTTCAATAGGTGACGGAGACCAGCTGAGAAATCCATACTCTGGCAGCAGAGGTTCTGCTCTGCAACCTGGGGAAGGCCGTGGTAACGGACATGCCTCCATCCACCTTTTTGGTTATTCTAATAATTATTTCTAATACAGTTTTTACAAACTCTTTGAGCATGTGCCCACATCTAATCAACTCAGTAAGTACAGACAGGAAAGTCAAAATTCTGAACATTTCCTTGTTAATTAAGAAGGACTTGCATGAAATGTCTCTTAAGTGGTCACTTAAGGAATTGACACAAATAAGGACACTGGGAGGAAAGGTGAAATTATAATCTCATAATGACATTATGGTGACGACATTTCTGTTGCTGGATGTTCCCACCTGATGTGGCATTCTAACAAACTTCTTTAGGTTCACATATATTGCTTTGTAAATACAGGACTGTCTTACAAGACAATATCAATCTGTCCTTCGTGCTGAATACACAGTTTCTAGTTTGCTGGAAAGATTTTTGTATTTAATTTGGCATGCCATGAAATAAAACCGATGAAGTTAGGAATTTCTAATAAAGAGGAAATTAAGGGTGTGGCAGGTATTCAGGGAAAATGGTGCTCTTGTCAGATTCAGTAATGACAACACGAATACCTGCAGGACCTTTTGAGCTGCAGACTTGGCAAACATGGCAGAAGTTTGTTTTGTTTCACACAAACCCCTGTGAAGCTCTGATATAAACTGACCACCTCTAAATGAAGAAACAGGATGTGATCTGCTAAATCTACTCTTCCTTCTGCAACCACTGAGGGATGTGATGCCACAGGCACGAGCCTCCAGAATAAACAAAAGCAAAAAGCTAATGTAAGACTCTAGTCCTGGCATACAGGGAGTTCTGTTAAATATCTTGGTTTATTTTTCTATTGAAAGAGGCCCGCTGACAGAGAAATTCTCTGACTCCTTTAATGGAGTTTAATGCTTAAACTTCAGGAATTTGTAAGAAGTCTAGCGAAACAAGCAGCAAAGGTAACATAAAGGCTGAAGGAAACAAGATGGCTTAAAAAGCTGTGAGTTTTACTCAATTTTCTCACCAATACTCAGGTAGAGAAAACAGCCCAAGTTATAAAAGTGGTTTTACATAGTTACAGTAACATCCACTGTGCAAGGTGGCAATGGGAGAACCAAAGGATTGAGGGCAGATTGCGACAGCAAACATCCAGGCCACATTTTTCGCTCCCCTTCACCATTCACAGAACTGCCTGGTGCCAGCAGCTCAAAGGAATGGAATAGGACTGCTTGGGTCAGCAGGCCTATCAAGGAAAGCAGAAGAGTTCCTACTCTCTCTAGGATGCAGCCAAAGAGGAAGCCTCCTGCTGCTTTCAGAGCCTGAGAGAGAGATCAGGCTTCCCAGTTTTCCTAGGGAAAAGCTGAATTCTGGAACAGGACAGACACGTCAGTACCTTGCCTTCAACAGCCCTCCAGAAGTACTACTGACAACGTAACACACTATGGGTGATGGTGTAGGCTGCCTCCCCATCAACCTTGGTCACCAGTGACCACAGACAAAGCTGGATAGTCTTGAAGGCAGAAAATCACCCTGCTAAGTCACCAAGCTGAGGGAGTTGTAGGCCCCAAAAATGCAGCAGTTAACCAAAGTGGGATATACGAAGGTTTTAATTGCCACAGTCCAAATATTTTGCCAAAACCTCAAAGTCCCTGGTTGTGGACCTGTCAACCATAAAAATCAAATTTTACTCACAAGCATGACAAGGGAAGTAATTTAATAAACATTCACCTCTTGTTACTGTTTTCTATCCTTCCTAAAGTCTCTGTGATCTTCAGTTTCTCATCTTTAGGGTTCCTTTGTTACTATACAGCTTCCAATGGGATGCTATTTTGGCTGTGACTTCTTCATGCTACTGTCAAGCATACTAAAAAAAGCAACCTTTTTTGGACTAAGACAGATTGTTAAACAAGTGTTAATAAATGAATCTTAACAAGTTGATCCTGCGCTGTTGCTCCTCCTGAGCTCAGAAAAAGACTCCATACAAACTCATGTTATCAGACAGTCTCTCACATAGTACATGTCTTTCCCCAGGGAAAGCAATTTTGAATATATTTGTAAATTATGGAGAGAAAAGTCATATTTTAATCAACATGCATTTTCATTTAATTATTTCAGTTGCAGTAACATGAGTTGTGAAACGCAGCTGCATACTGCTTGAACTGCAAAAGGAAGATGAAATCTTGCAAAAAAAAATTAAGTATAATTGCAATTCAAAATGATGTCCAACAGCGTCCATAAAATACTGTAATAATTTTAATTTGATTTAATAATTTTAAATACTGTATAATTTTAATGGAAAAAACATCATTTGCAAGGTGCTTTTAACACCTCTGTAATCATACTTAATCAGATCTTGAATCTAATGGAAGAAGGTTAGAGTCACCTCTTTTGGTAGAAGCATCTTGCATAAGTTTGAACTGGTAGCATAATTGCATCCAAAGGCTGTCAAAACAGATGGGTCTAATCCTTTTCCCCCAGAATCTTCCTCTTGAAGGAACTGAACCTACTTCATAAGCTTCTTGGGCAAACCATGAAGTTATGTATTTTTGAACACACGAGTAGTATTGTTGCTGTTCTTCCTTTCATGGGTCAAGTATACAGAATCTGACCAAATTTGTTAACAGCTTTGGGAAAACTAACAGAACACCCTCAAGTCAATTTGAATGCCATTTATAAAAAAAACCAACTAACTTTAGGTGCTTATCACATTTCCTATCTGAATCCCCTTTATCTATTACAGATTTTGCCTTAAATAACATATTTAGCTTTGTTCTTTCTTCCCTCCCTTTTGTTTACCACATAACGTCCACTTTAAATGTGGGGTTTTTTTAAAAGCTGGAATTTTATAAGGTTTTTATAATTTATGTAAGTTTTTTTGCTCTGATTTTGTGAGATGCAGCTGTATAAATGTTCACTGCTTTACCACACAAAGGTTTGTAAATATGAAATTTATTGTTGATACTCAAGAGAGATATTAATTCATAGAAGTTTAGACTTCTCTTTAAATACTCTGGCTCTGAACCCATAAAACCACTGCTCAGTATCTTCTTCAGGACAAGCTGTTCCTAAACTTTAATCTCTCTCTAAAAGTCCAAATATACCCACTAGCAAGAACACTGAAGCATAGAATGGTTTGGGTTGGAAAGGACCTTGAAGATCATCTAGTTCCATACCCCCTGCCATGGGCAGGGACACCTTCCCTTAAACCAGGTTGCTCAAAGCCACATCCAACTTGGCATTGAACACTTCCAGCAATTGGGCATCCACAGCTTCTCTGGGTGGCCCGCTCCAGTGTCTCACCAACCGCTTCCAGTTTAAAGCCATTACCCCTTTTCCTATCACCATATGTCCTTGCAAAAAGTCCCTCTTGATGTCCAAACAAAAATATTCCAAAGACAAGATAAGCAACAAATTCAGACGTGTTTGGTCGTAATAAATTGCTCTGTGTCATGGGGGTTTTGGTCACCTCTGCTGTATGAAATCTAAATAGCTGCAGACAAAGAGTTAAGAATGCTGAAGGTATGACTACAGCTCACTTAATCTAATTCACAGAAATCTAAAAATTGTTGCTAGAGTATAGCATAACAAAACCTGCGGATGAAAAAAATCCTGAAACATTACCATGCCATAAAACTAAATCTAATGCAATCAATCCTTCGTATGAAAAAAGCAGACTTTATAATCTAGGGCAAGAAAAAATTGGAAGAATCTGAGAGGACAATACTAATTTTTCCCATCCTATGTTCTTTATGAATAGTGCAAATATCCTCATCTGCTGAACAAGCACCTAGTAATCAAAATTAACATTATTCTTGAGTCTGCTTCACCATTAAAAATCAAGAATAATTGAGTCCTGATTACTTTTTTAAACCAGTGGGCCTTACTTTCACATCCTTCCTATGCTAAACATCAAATAGTTATAAAAGTAACCTCCTTGTGAAACAACATAAAACTCCTTAAAAAAAACTCCATTTCCCTACCTAATAGCAACAATTCTTCGATGACAGTAAATCCCTAGAGCTCTAACTCTGCATTCTAGCAAAAGAATAACTCCCCCTCCCTCTCTTCCCCCATATTTCTACTTCCTCAAACTCCGTGAGTCAAAGACTGTTCTAGCAACATTTCAGTGAAACCAATCCAGAAAAATACGTCTGCTATGCCAAAAACTGAACTAATCATCACAATTTTTACCAACTTACCCTGTACCATAATGGATTGCTCATTACCATGCCTTAAAACTGATGGTGCTCATCTCTTTACACTTCTTTTTCCATTTGCAGATTTCCTCTCTACCTACATAGTACATACAATTCCATGTCTTCCTCTTTAGCATCTCAATAATTCTAAATCTGTTCCATTAACATCAGTAGAAAACTGCTTATTTATGCCAGTTGGTCTTCTGGGCCTTTATTTCTCTCAGGCTAAACAGTTCTAATTTGGAGCTTCATACATTTTCCTCATCCTCTTCTTTCAAAGCAGTATTTTTCTCAGTCTTTCTCCAGCTCAAGAGTAAAAGAATAAAGGGTGGATATTCACACCATAACCAATTTTTGCATTTCTTTTCACTCTATTCAGAAGCAACTGTGTAATCAAAAGCAGGTATTTTAGCTTGCTTTGCCTTTATGTTTTCCTTATAGAAAAGTTCTCCCATTTCTATATCTGGCTAGAGGGGCCAAGAAAAGTTGGTTAAGGATGAGGAGAAGGAAAGAAATGAGCAATGGTTCTCCACAAGAGCAGATTATGTCATTCGTGATTTTGAGATTTTCTGAGACAGGAAGGCACATACAACAGTTGCTCGGCACGATGCAATGTGGTTTGAACTCCAAGAATGCAGGTGTAGCTATACATTCAGGGTTACTGTGGGGGCCAGCAGAAGCAGTAACCTAGAGCATTGGAGAATTGGCCTGTCCTCACAGCCTGGGTGCAACATGTCAGGGATCCAGACGTTCTGCTGCAGATGTAGGAGCTTATACTTGGACAGATCTTACCACATATCATGTTTTTTTCTAAAGTCAAATCCTGTAATCTTTTCTTATTTTATGCCTTCTTTAAAGATTATGGCTAAAAAAAAGTCAAAGGGAATGAAATGGATCTTTTAAAGTAAAATGATGCACTTCTTTTGGAACGGAGTTACTATTATTCACTTGTGCTGAAGCAGGCAGTGACTCCATGATCTGGGCTGTATTACACCTGGCCCTTCTTCCAAATGTTTCAGACTAATTATAACAAGAGAACACACACAATGTATGAATAGGGCAGACAGGTGGGGTCAACATAAAGTAATATTTATGTCATTAAATCAGAGAATCGACAGTGCTTCAAAACACAAAAACACTACAGCAGATTTCATATTAACAGAGAAAGGTAATCCCAGATTTTAGAAGGTTCAATCCCTAGAACTCACCTCGTCACAAGCTATAGTTTGTAAAACTGCAAGAATAAACGTGTCATTTTGTGCTGGAAAAACCTCTCACATTGTATTAATGATGTGTATGTGAAAAGTAAAAGGGGATCTGAGAGAGGAAGAAAGAAAAACCTTTTTGATTGCATTAGGCTATACTGGATGGTTATGGATTTTTAAGACAGCAAAAAATGTACATTTGTTGATTGTACTCAGCCACAGTAAGTGGCTGCAGAAAGTGCTGCAGAAAACATGGCTGAGTCTTAATACACTTTTCTTCAATCCTTGTGCTTTGTAGTAAAGAGAAAAATTGCATAAAATGTCGCTTAAAAATTATTGCTAGGATGTGAAACAGAGTAACACAATAATAGACCGTGGGATAAGACAATTCTCCTCTTAGCAAAAGGACACAAGCTCGCTAGTGGGTGAAATGAATTATCCATGCTCGAGGATTTTAACTCACAGGAAACTTAGCAAGTGCCCAGATCAAGTTCACCTGAGACTGGCAGATATTCAAAGGGATTAAGCCATCAGCAGAAAAGATAAAGTTGGTGGTGGATCTGAGATTTGGGGATTGGGATCCAGAGGAAATATCTAATAAGAAGTGAGTTTTCTGTACACCAATTTAGGACAACAATTCCTAACTATCATGAGAGTTACCGGCAGGGTCAAGAGCCTGACAAAAGTTCAGCTGTGTACGCCAACATTAGAATTAAAAATCCAAAAGCACTGACTATTGTACAATTTTGGCAGTGCCAAATTGATTGCTGGTACAGTGTATTTCTAGCTACTGAAGGCCCAAGGACAGTCTACCCAAATGTTTATCAATTTAAGGTCTCTAAATTCTAAACAATGTTTGCAGCATCCAGTTAATTTTCCTTTTAAGACAGGATAATTTCCAACTCCATTCTCCGCAGAATTCTAAAATGGTTAGGGTTGAAAGAGACCTTAAAGACCATCTAGTTCTAACCCTTCTGCCATGGGCAGGGACACCACGCTAACTTACATGGCATATACAACCACATCCTCCAAAATTCCTCTAAATCCCAATCTCTTCTGTCAGTTCTCTAATTGAAGCTTATGGAAACAGAATCACTCAAATTTTAGGAATGGCAAAATTATTTGGTATAAAACATTATTAAACCATAAGTAATCAGCTGCTGAACAAGTCACCAGTATGCCTTACTATGACACTTTTCAAGTAATCTTATTTTCCACTTTGCCTATAATAATTTCACAAATAATAACAGACCAGTGTCATCTAAAGGACAACCCCTCACTCGGCCAAGGACCTGTTGTTTGTCTTGCTTTCTTTGTTTGTCTCCCTTAATCTCAAAATCTTGGTCACAACATTGCAAAATGTAGACTCTCTGTAGCCCAGCATCTGTCATTGACAGGAAGCTTTCCCTGAAATATATACAAAATGTTCTCTCTTGTTCTGATTTCACATGATGCAATAGAAGTAATCCCATGCTATCCCCTAACAGTTGCTTAATCATGTTAACCAGTTCATTCTCCTGCCTTCTGGCTTTGTAGATTTTTTTTCTTCAAAACTAGCTAGCTTCTACTCTCAAAGGTCCCCAAGATGTACCTCTGCAGCTCCCCAGGCATTTTCTGGAAGCACTGGGCTCCTACTTTATCTTTGGAGCACTGTATTATTTTGGAAACACAGCACTTCCTCCAAACATCTTTTTCCTCTGCTCCATGATTGTGCCTCTTGAGCTTCTAGGACAAAAGTTACACTAATCTTCCCAATGCAGATTTAGCTAGCACTGCATGCATGCCATTTCTGGTAAAAGGCTGTAGGTCTGGTGGCACACCATCTTGCTGGAGGGGAAGAAAGAGATAGATTTTGGGGTTTGTTTTTTCCTTCCTAGAGGTGAATCTTTTCCATAGATGAAACTTATTTTCACCCCTTTTTGAAAGAGGACCAAGTACAGCTTCCTGATCATCCCAGGTCAGTATAGAAATGTCAAAATTGAGAGTCCGATTATTAGTCCATAATTGAGCTTCTAGAGAACTTTAATGAAACAAAATAACTCATTTTCTCTTTCTTAATTATATGATCTCTTTAATGGAGGCTCTGCAGACCAATTTTATAATTTTAAAGAAAAATTTAATCTTTTAATGGTTTCTGGAATCAAGGTTAAAACATGCCTGGCTGCTTCCAGGAATACCACTGTCCGTTAGCAAACAAAGCACTCAATTACCTAGCAATAAGCATCACAAATCAGACAGTATAAAGAGAAAAAAGCACATTTAAAATATCAGGTTAGGAAGAGAAGTAGACAACCACCACATTTTGGTTGTATAACAAACACTTTCCCACTCTCAAGTGTGGCTATTCTATTTCTGTAACAGATGTTTTTTCCATATGCTGCTATTTCTACATTATGAGCGGCTTCACTCTAAGCTCACAAGGATTAGGTTACAGTGGGACTTGTCATATAGCAATACAAAGAGTCGAAGTGAATGAGTTTCTAAACTGAAGGGGTAGCTGCTCATATATAGTAACAGAGGATGGTATTTCATGTTTAGCATGTTGCACTTCTTATTTGGCTGTAATATGGATTTGCTTATGGATCACTTTTGAGCAGAGAAGGAAAATCCAATTTGGGTTCTATGCTGACATTGACAGAACACCTGTTCTCACAATAACGTGAAAAGCACCTCTGAAACCTGTTGTTTCATGCAGAGGTACCTGCTTATGTTTACACAGGTGAGCTCTACAATGCCAGTACTCGTTCTTCGGCTCTAAGGTCAATTAGCACAGAGCAATGCACGTCCATCCCTTTCAGCTCTGTGAGCCTCTGAAACGCTGTGGCTGCATCCAAACTGCCTGCTGGGAAAAGACTTGGGTTGGTGCTAACTCCTAACCAGTGTCCAGCAGTTTCTGTACCTGTTTGCCAGGGCCAGAACTATGCCAGGGTCCTGGCATGGGCAAGACAGTCCCAGAGTCCAGGCGGATCCCCAGACACCCTGGCATGCGGTGCACCGGAGTCCACAGCACCTAGAATGGTCGGCAGGGTTGGGCTGTGTCGGTAGGTAGCAAAGCTGAGAAGTGCATTGAGCCAAACTCTGCATTCATGGAACAGTTACTTCTGTTGATTTCTCCTGGCAGAGGTTTTGAATCGTAACTCCAAAGCAGCCCAGCACAAATGAAAACAGAAGTATGAACTAAGAACAGTTTCAGAGAGTAATGCAGTAGTAGCTAGAGTAACACGTGCCAGAGGACAGGATTTGGCTCCTGACTCCAATAAAGCTGTGGGAACAACAGAATTTCCATTTCCTCTTTTACTACAATGAAATCTTACTGCTGTAGTTCTGATTTAAGCAGCAGAAGTAAGGAAATGGAAAGGCAAAATTTGTAACTCTAAACATTTAGACTTTCTAATGCTTTTTATTTTTCAGGGAAGCCCTTACAGCACTTCAGAAAACCATGCTGCTCCTTCTACTGTTTGGTGTGTAACAAGTGGCACAATTTGTATAGTGAGCTGAGAGGCACTGTGCCAGAACACACACGAAACTCAGTAAACTGAGACAGGAGTGTGCAATAGTGAATGAGAGAAAAAGTACTGAGAGGACTTCCATAATACAGAGTAAGGTATTTGGAAGCTGTTCACAGGGAATATGGGGCAGCTTTTAATATTATCTGATAGCAATGACCTGTAATCTACCCTTTGAAAAACAATAAAAACATAATGCTGTAGCCTTCGTTTATTCAATAGTAAGTAGAGTAAAGCAAACAGAGTTTCTCTCAGAAACCAGTCTTCCTTTTGCTGTGGCAATGGTGTTACTAAGATAATCTTTAAATCATCTTAACAACTTAAAACACAGAATGTCTTGTATCTAGGTGTATATGGGGGTAGATACCAAACATATTTTCCGCTAATGAGCAATAATGTTTAACCTGCATACTTATAGAAGTATGAGAAATCCAATACACTTTCTCGTCTTAAGTGGAACATCTGTATACAAGACAATCAGTGAAACAACCCTCTTCAATTCACCCAAGACACGCTTATGTATGTTTACTTTGTCTTTTGGCCCTTATTCTCCCTTTTAAACCCAAAAAGGATATGGGATGGAAGCAGACACACTGCTTGGACAAACTAGTGTAAATGTAGATTTAAAAGTGATCTTGTTTTCCTCCCAGGCTCACTCTCACTTGAAGAAATCATGTTGGAAATCTCGTGCAAGAACCAAGAGAACAGACTACCAGTCTGATTTGTAACGCTCAGCGCTGCATGAACAGCATTTTACCCAGGCTCCTTCTCTTGCTATGTACGTACTTCAAAAGAGGATTCCAGATGGAGCTGGCAATTTGTTGGCTTGCCATCTGAACCAATATTTCTGATATTATTTATAGAAGGTCTGCTTTTAAATGGGCTAGCTGATACTCTCATCCATCTCACTGCAGCTCTGGACTCTGGGGGCTGCCAGTGGACTGTCACAGCCATGACACTTGGCAGGCCAGGCCCTTGGTTGGTATAAATCAGCACTATTCTTGCTTACTGCTGCTAAAGGTTTCACTTGACATTTTCAGTACTGCTTGATTCATGCCCCAGTTAATCTGTTTCACTTTCATGGTCTTACTTACATGTTTAGCAAAAATCCTTAAACACTGTCAGTTTGTTTCTAATTGAATATTCCAGCTGAAGCACCCTTTTAGACAGCCTCCAAGCACTGCAGTACTAAATGGTAAACTATTATTGAAAGTATTATTTTTATTAGTATAACCATTATTAAAATTAACAGTCGAGATACTGGACATTGGAAATTTTTCTGAGATTCCACCACTACCAGAAAAGTATAATTTTTATTATGCAGAAATAAATTTCTGGGCAAAAGCAACATGTATTCTTACTTATGTTAAGTTGCAAATTGATAGACAATAGTTAACTGTCAGTTATTACCCATCTATAAAAGACCAAAAGCAATTAACCATTACAGTGTACTTAAAAAGAGTTATTAATTTCTGTTCAAGCTTTTTGTCTAACTTTATGATGGAGATTTACAAAACAACTAATTGCATTTGAAAGATTTAGCCTCATGAGAAATTGTATTCACTATTTTTTGGTCTGTTTGGCTTTTTGAACCCAGAAGCAGCACAATCTGGAATTTCAAATGCAACTTTCAGCTGTAATCTGCCACTGCAGCTGGTGGCCCAGAGTAATGCTTAGGGCTGTTTGAATGTGATTGCAGCAGAAGTCGCTCATATTCCGAATCATCATAAAGCTTCTTTTTCCCTAGACCGCCATACGGAGTGTTTGGATATATTCTTGGGCCTTTTTTGCCCCCTTACAGGGCAAGGAAATGACCTATGGTGGATGGAATTTAAACTGGTGACTATATAACCTAAGAAATACAGGGCTCAATTCTGCATCTACTGAAGCTTCCTGTCCCCCCAAACTTTTGTCAATCAATTTAACTGATGTAGCATCAGTGTGCCCAGTAAGGAGATTAAGAAAACACCTACTATTCCTTTAGAATCTGCTGGTTTTATTCATGTGGTTTTTTGAATGAAATACCTTCCAGAAACAAGGAACAAAGCGTCTGGCTAACATCACAGTTAGAAACTTCTCCACATAAGCAACTTTCCAGTGCATTACTTCTCCGCATGGATTGTTTGACCTTGTAGTCAAGCATATTAAAAATTTATCTGGCCATAAATTGTAAAATAGGGAGCAAAAGCAAGAAAACAAATCACAGAAATAATTAATTGCATCAATGTGCAGTAAAATAAATATTTTACGGAAGGTTCCTCTGCTTGACAGAGAATTATTTTTTCTTTCTTTTACAGTGCTATACATATAACAGCAGCAATACTGCACGGTACTCATCATCACCCCTTACTGTGTTTTATTTCCACTCAGAAAAACTGCATAATCATAGTATAACTAATAGTGCATTCTTCAAAAACCCCTCAACCAGCAGCCTATTAGTCTGAAAAGAGTACTGACTAGTTCCAGAAGTGGTGACCTTTGTATGGACTCACTGGGATCACAGGCTCAGTTCCCGTTTGTGCAAAGAAGTCTTCAGCTGTAAACAAAACAGTTTTAATGCCGTCTCTCATCTTTGCTCAATGAAAAATCCTATAACAGAGTTATTCACTGCAGTACTAACAGGACTAAACAGTGATTACCTAAAAATCCACAGATGGCTCACACAATGCACTTCACAGCAGAAATTAGATATACACTTGCATCAGCTCTTAAATTTTCTTTCACGTCTCTTAACATTTTCACACTGCCATTAACTAACTATCATTTCTTTGTCAATAAACTAATTTCTGAAGTTCTCAGAGAATTATGGCTTTGCAGATCAGAAGAGGATGGGAAAGCATACAATTATGAAGATAACCTCCTGTGAAATATAAGCATGATAAATGCTACAGGACCTTGGAAGTTAGCCAACCAATAAGAAGTACAGCACTTTACCCTGCCAAGCAGCAGCCATATGAGGCAATACAACTGGGAGGGGTGGCAGAAGGGAAATACATAGTCCATACACGTCTCAGAGCATTGCCCTTCTGATTATTTTTGCTGTAGTTTCTGAAAAGCACTCAACTACAACAAGAGAGGTCCTCCTTGTTCTCTCCATCTGAGTCCAGGGTAGGTACAGAGACACCATTTCACTGTCCTGAGACTGCTTCACTTAGCAGGAAGGCTGACCCCTCAGAAATCTACATGATTTAATGTTTGATCCACATGCATCAAAGGATCAATCCGCACAGAGGCAGAGCTTATTACTTTAGACACAGTAAAAGTTCATTTCACCTAGTCTATTGAGAAAGACACCATAATCAACTTTTTCTGGTCAATGTCCCCTCTTCCCATACCGATAGTCCTTCCCACATGCATCAGAAGCTTCAGCTCCTTGCCACCCCAGCATCCACAGCCGGCAGCAGGAAGCCAGCATCTCCATGTGTGCACATGTTCACAAGGTACCACGGCTGCTCAGCACTTCACAAGATTGAGCCTGTGTACTTCTGAAGCAATAGATACTTTTCACTAGATACAGTCATACAATGGAAGAAGTTATTGTGGCTATGTGACCCTTACCATCAGCTGCACCAGGGTTTTTGAGAAGTCCGTAGTTCACTTCAAACAAAATTACCCTGGTTAGTCAGCTAATGACAGAGAAGTATCTAAACTCACTAGGGTGTTTTTGCCTTTATTAAGAGAGTGCTCACATAAAACCTGCTCTGCTATGGATCAGTCTACACAGCACATACCAGCAATGCACAGTGTACATGACCAGGGATGGTGGCAGCAATGATTCCATGGGATCTGCAACTTCTTCTGTCAGCACTTTTTAATCTAGAAGAGGATGGGGTTTTATGGTCATAGAGCCATTATTGTTTTGCTTATCTAACAACTGCCAGCATAGTAACTTTGTTTCTATGAACCTTTTTCTGTAAGAAGCCAGGTTAACTAGTATCACATGTGATCACATATTTCTTGCTAGAACTCACTGTGAAAGATGGCAGCTTATAGCAACCCCCCACTACAGGCAGGATTACCAAAAGTGTGGGCAGTTTTCACATTGGTAGTCTTATCCAAAGATCACACAACTGCCCCATCAGGGTAAGGAGGACAGAGATCATAGTGAGGGTGAAAGCAGATGTTATGTATATCCATCCCCCTCTGCCAGTCATTTAAATTGATATAAAAGATGCTCTCTCCTAATTTGTTTGGGACCTAATACAGTTGCAGGGGTATTGACAGTAAAGTAATAGTAGCATGTGAATGGAAGATAGAACACTTGGCCTCAAAGGAGGAAAATAAAATGCAATTTCAACCATACAGAAAGAAGGTATGCAAATACTTCTGCAAAATATGATGTGTCACCTGATAGCCAAAAAGGTCCTTATTTTTTCCACCTATGCAAAGCGATGGTTTGGCAATTATGCTGAAGGTAAGATAGACTATTTACCCTTGAACACTTAGGCTAATGGAGTCTAGATACAACACACAGGGATAAACTGCTCACAAAAACATCCTGGATGGAAGCTGAAAGAAGATCTTAACCATCAGTGCAGACGTTTTCTGCAACTGGCTCCCAGTGGCATCAGTGGAAGACAGGAAACAGTGTATTACAGTAACACCAGGCTGCATTTGAGGAGCCCGGCAGTTCCCATCTTGCTACACACAGAGTTCACTAGAGGCTGGTTCTCCGCTGACACACTTTTTATGAAAAGTCATCATTACTTTATTAAAGTTCCAATTCCATCAACAAGGAGCCAATTTTAGCAACTTCATGTCCATTTCGAAGTTTCTCATCAGGGTCTTCCGAACATCACTACTTTTTTTCTTTCTCATCTTCTCTGAGTGGGATCAAGAGAGGTATTGATACCTGTCCCATCTTGAAACTAGTCTTCTATATCAATTAGCTAGTCCTGGTCTTCTGCTTGCTACAGCAGAAATGAAATGAAATCTCTTCCTAACTTCTCATAGATTATTCTTAAAGTCCTTTAATACAAACAGGTTTAGTTAAGGTCTTTCCTGAAGTTTCTCAGTGTAGTGTAGTTAGGGATGTAGTTATGGCTACTACTGTAGCCAATAGTACTCCAAATAAGGCCTTCAGCTGCAGATATGTATTCATTTCATACGTAAGTACATATTACATAAAGATTAGACTTTTAGCGGCATTTACAATTTTCAGTATTTTAGAACAGCTACAAATTAATTTGGACATTTTTTTTATTATGAACCACAGAACTCCCTGATTTTGCTCATGTTTCCTTTCAGGAAAAGAAGCAGTTCTGTCATATCTCTAAATAATTACATAATAAACACTTCTGCTTTTTGCCACCATCAGTAACATAACCTAATCACAAGGCAATCACATTTGACTTGATCCATCTCCAGAATTTCTAGCTGCAATTTATTTTACACAGAACATCCTGTCAGGAAGGTGGAAGGAAGCCTAACTTTTGAAATCCAATAGATTATAGAGCAAGACAGCCTGCTGCATACTTGTGAAACAGTAAAATGTAGCCTATTTTTAAAAATAATTCTATGTGTCAAAATTCCTTATACCCAAATAAAAACTGGTATAAAAATTAAATTCAATAAGCTAATTTAATTTCTTTCCACAGACCATATATGCTGATAGGATTTAAATTTGGACTTACATATGTTTGTATCAAACACAAAATGAGAAAAAAAATAAATTTCACTTTTCAATTAAAGTCAATGCCATCTAAAATTACTGTAGATCAGACACTGGAGAAAATTCAGCAATATGTGTTCATCTCATGTAGGACTATTTTCTAAATGCAGTTATTAATTAAAAAAACCCGACCAACAACCCCAAATATGTTGAGACATTTTAATTTCAAGGGGGATTGCCTAAGACATATGGAAACATCCAACACAATTTAAAAAATTCCCCAATTTCATAGTCACCAGTATTTTTATCCTCTTTACTTCAAGATAACTATATTCTTCATTCATGAGGCCACAAAGAGGCATCCACTGCTGAGCGCTTTTTTAAATACCATTCCTCTGATTTAAAAGCCTGCTCTATCATCCCCCTCCTTGATACTTTGCAATGAGGCAAGCTTAACCCCTTACATTCTCTCTTAGATTTTCCTTAAATCTCTCTTTATCTTCACTAGTGTGTACAGTTCTCCTAGAAGTGTAGCTGCATTACTGAGGAATTATTTTTGACAGCCACTGTCAGTCCCAAGAATGGATATACATGCAAGATTCTCATGATTCTACTGACACTAATGACAGTCTTGGCTGTCGTCAGGCTCTGGTTAGGCTTATTGTCTTGGTCATCAAACCTAATGTTGGTTGCAGGAGGAGGAACACTTGCGTAACTTTCAACTTTGACATGGTAAGCATTGAACACTTAGTTTTGGTTTAGACTGCTAAATTTTCTTTCTTTTCTTCCCATAAAGAATGGAAGCAATCTTAGCAATCTAACCACAAGCACTGTGAAGTTCTATAAAGGAAAAAGACAAACACCACCTAGCTGTTATTCAAAATGTCATTTTGAGGAATGCACCTTTCCTTCAAATTGTTTGGTTTTTTCACCCACATCATGCATCTTTTTGTGTATATCTTGTGTGAACGTATGTGTAGGAGTGAAGAAACAACATCACACAGGGAGATTGGCAAGACAGAATATAAGCACTGGAGAATGAGTATAAATAGGACTTACCAAACTCAGCAGATGAGTATGTTTTCACATTTCAGGAAGAAGAAGAGACCAGAATAGTGTCTTTATAGTACCAGAGCAGGTATCACTTTGAGCAAGTAAGAGTTAAAACCTCACAAAACAGAAGTGAGAAGGACACAACTTGCAGGACAGGGAGCAATCAATACTGGACAACCTGGCAAATGTACAAGGCCTGTTTGACTTACTACTTATGGTAGGCAAACCTGTCCTGTCTCTCATGACAGAAAGCCAGACAATGCAACTTTTGTACTACAGCTATATAAATGCAAAATAAATCATGATAACTTGTACCAAACTGCAAATTTGACCAAGTTATTGATTTGCAAATATAACTTCCAGTATTTTCAAAATCAGTTTAAGACCTAAATAAAGTAGTTCCATTCCATTCAATGATCTTTCCTTTACCCTCAAAAAGGGTAGTTTGATACAGCTGGGTAATTTTTGGTCAAGCCCAAAAGATATCAACTGCATGTTGCTGGTCTGGCTGTGTGTTGGAGTTTGCCAATGTGCCCAATTGCTGTGCACAGGGTACACAGCCCCAGGCCTGGTGTTCACTTACTTATTTCACCAACTTTTTGTCTGCATTATATTCAATATGCACTATTAGTAATAACATATAACAATAAAATCATAGAATGGTTTGTGTTGGAAGGGGCCTTAAAGATCACCTAGTTCCAACTCCCCTGCTGTGGGCAGGGACATCTTTCCTTAGACCAGGCTGCTCAAAGCCCCATCCAAACTTGCCTTGAACACTTCCAGGGAAGGAGCATCCACAGTTTCTCTAGGCAACACATCCTAGTGCCTCAACACCATCACAGTAAAGAATTTCTTCCTGATATCTGATCTAAACCTACTCTCTTTCAGTTTGAATCCATTCCCTCTTGTCCTGTCACTACATGCCCTTGTAAAAGGTTTTGCTCCATCTTTCTTGCAGGCTCCCTTCAGGTACTGGGAAGGCCACAATTAGGTCACACCAAACCCATCTCTTCTCCAGGCAGAACCCCAATTCTCTTAGCCTTTCCTCATAGAAGAGGTGCTCCATCTCTCTAATCATCTTGGTGGCCTCCTCTGGACTTGCTCCAACAGGTTCGTGTCCTTCCTGTACCAAGGACCTCAGAGCTGGATGCAGCACTGCAGGTGGGGTCTCACCAGAGCAGAGCAGAGGGGCAGAATCCCCTCCCTTGCCCTGCTGGCCATGATGCTTTGCAAGCTCAGGATACAACTGGATTTCTGGGCTACAAGTGCACACTGCTGGGTCATGCTCAGCCTCTCATCCACCAGCACCCCTGCTCAGGATCTGCTCATAATAGCTGTTAAACAAAAAATTGTTTAATCTCCATGTAAAAGTGCTCACACTGCTATGCTCTGCCCTCTCAAGTTGGGAACCACAGTTTTTAAGAATGCAAGTAAGTTTCATGTTCTATTTTGATTATATGATCAGCCTTATTTCACATCAGTAACCATCTAATATGGGAATTTTGTATGCATTCAATATTTAACAGTCTTTTTAAACAATTTCTGGCCAGTACATCAAAGTCTCTGATCCTTGGTTTCCCATCAAGTAGTAAATGGGCTACCACATATACAGCTATAATGAAGTATAATGACGCTTATTTTGTAAAGTGCTTTCTTTTATGTCAGAGTTAAAAGTGTCATGCTATGAAGTTAAAACAAACAAATAACTTTAGACCAGAGATGAACTTACAACGAGAAAATTTAAAAAAACAGTTAAAGATCGTTTGAGACCATTTCCAGAATGAAAAAGCACTTATTGAGCCTTGATATAAGCAAATCAACAGAAGGTCTAACTACAGGATTATGCAGGCAATTCCCTCATGATCTCAGAAATATAAAGAATTAATTGTTAGACTAAACACTAATCTTTATTTCAAATATATACTCTTTGAAAAGCCCCTCCTTGAACACAGCAAGCCAAATTTTGAAACTCCCACCAACTTCACTGGAACTTAACATGCTGAATGAGGCGTCTGTATCCTTGTAGAAAGTTCTCTCAGCCTTAGAGTGACAGGTTACATGATCATTCACTAAGACAGCTGAAAGAAGAGGTTGTGAAGGTCCTACATGTCTAAGTTTTAACAGCTTCTGCTCACGCTTTACTTGTGTCTCTATACCACAATCAGTGGTGAGAACAGATACTTCTTCCTTTCCTTCACTGCAGAATACCCTGGCTCTTCGGTACCCAGAGTACATTCTGGGAATTGATTTCTACCAAGTGTGGCAGAAAAACTGTTTATTTAGATAGTACTCAGCAAACAAAATTATATTAGTTGGCATGGCTAGTAAGACTCTTTACAAACCCCATGTTTAAGTCATAAAGCCTCTTGCCAGAAGATGGTACAGATATTAAAAATTTCTGTGGATTCGAGAGGAGACTGGAAAAAGTTATTAAAGACTTGTAATTATCCAGGATGCCACCCCGCTTCACAAAGTCCACAAGCCTTGAACTGCTGTAGCATTGGAACTTTATTTTGAGGAAACACCTGCCCTTGTCTAATGGCTTTGTTAGGCATCCTGTGCTAGGGAGACAGATCCTAAATCTGGTCCAGACCACCACTCATGATCTTACCATAACCACAAAACTTGGCTAAATGTTTTCCACAGCTATACCTCAATTTGAAGAGAATAGAAAGGGATGTGAAATACATCACTGTGTGTGGATACAAGATGTAAGCAGGTGGCTGTTAACACTTAATAACACAACTCAGCTTCCACTTGTCAGCACTTTGGTGTGTTTCAGTCATAAGCATCTATTAATTTCTAAGGTTAAATAGGTTACTTTTTTTAACAATGCAGATGAGTCAATGCGTTGAAGCTAAATCCAATTCAGACTTGAAGTAAAGTAGATCTAAACTCAATTTTTCAAAAGTATGCCATGAAAGCAGTGACCTTTCACCTCACTCAACACAAAGATGTACCATGCAACAGTACCAGATAATATAATTACAACACTTTTTGAAATTACGCTTTACATGAAATGAAAACATTTTCTTATTGTGTAAAGAACAAACCCTCAGCATTTGTCAGCTGAGTTCAACTTGAGGCACCTCATCGGAAATAAAACTTGTAGGAAAACCATAATGAAGTTTTTACATTTTCATCTTCACTGCGACTGAAATCGCACTGAGTCAAGTAGCATGGTGAGCTGCTGTTTACTGCAAATGCTTGCACCTTTATACTGTACTTTTTGTTCCTCGTGTACAACAACCATGTGATTGTGATTTGCACGTGCATGTTTGCTACCCAGGATAATTTAGTGGTAATAAAAAGCTGGGGTTAATTTCCCAATACAATTAGTTTAGAGGTCACCAAGATAATATGATAAGAAGAGGAAAAATGGATGTGAGACACATTCCTTTCTGCCTGTTCCACGTGGTCAGCTTCAAACCGCCTGTCTGGCTGGGGCACAGCCATGCTAGATGCCCAGCAGTGCTTCCTCCCAGCGCCCAGAGGGAGAACCAGATGTGGCAGAAGAAAGGGAGGGACGCCAGATGAAAGGAAAGCTGTTTCTCTTCTCTCTCTTTTCTCCAGACTGTGCTGAACTGAGGGAAAAACCGATCATTTTCACCATGCTCATCCTATACTTGCTCTGTCTTTCTCTTTTTAAGATGGCTCAGTCATGTTACTCCCTCATGAACACTGGTAAAACAGTGCCACGTCTACTTTATTCTCCTCATTTCAGACACCATCTTCTTACCTCACCCATAGCCAGACTTCCCTGCTTCAGATTCCCATCATCCTATAACTATCCATTTTTTTCTTTCCACATTCTCAGGGGGTTATGCCACACCTTTCAGGTGCTACATGCCAAAGGCAGACATCTTTCAAAAGCCTTTGTGACTTTGCACATATATAATGACGTCCTGAACGATTTTTTGACTACAAGTAGTTTGAGGTCATGCTGTGCTAAGTGTTACATTCAGTGTATTTTCCAGTCACTCACAGGAGCACATACAAAGAAAGCTGGTGCATGACAGGTGATGGCAGAAGAAAAGTTAAAACGCAGTCAAGTGAGGGGATTGAGAGAAGCAGGATGCAGAAGAATATAATGCTTTTTTCTTTCTCTTGTTTTCTGTCAACAGAACAATCTAAAAAACTCAGTTTGTATTTGTTGTCTGTCTTCACCTATTCATATATTAGAAGTGAGATGCACCACCTACTTGCTCTTCACATAAAGACATTCTGTACTGCCTAGATGAACAAATAGTTTTGAAATATAAAATATTCCTAGTCACTTCCCCAATGCAAAATTTATAACATTTACCCTCATACAATGACCTGTGATGGAGAAACATTTTAAAATAACAGCCAACTCATTTTCTTGAGGCTGTCTTCTAGATTTCTTGGGCTATTGGTAGACACATTTATTTTTTAACTGATGGTATAAACTCTCACTTTATTTATGCCTAGACAGCTTCCTGAGTAACAAGAACGAAATATAAACCAGATTAGAAAACTGGATTTTCTAGCCTACAGCTAGTGAATTATGTGAATTTAGCTAGAACTGATTTCAGACACAATGTGACAGAAATTTGGCTGCATCTTCTAGAAGAAAGGTTGAAAATATTTCACTGAGCAAAAAGTCGAGAATAAATATTTTATTGTGTAACCAAATTTAGGACAAACATCATTTTCAGCAAAGAATTTAACAGAAACAACATTCCAGTCAAATTAGCTAGCTTGACTCAGTACACCAAAGGATAAAGAGATCAGAACTGCTCTCTCCCTCTGATTCAACTTATATTTACTCAACTGAAAGCAAAACCAGACACTACCAGATGCATACATAAAGTGCGACTGTTCCCTCACTTGGTCACCTTAAAACTACACATCCAACCAACACCCAAATGGAAATCCTTTGTCATCTGTCAACACTGACATCAACAAAATCCCCATTCTATCTGTTGCTAATGAGTCTTACCATTAACATGCACATGCTTACAACATCAAAACCTTCTCATCTCTCACACTAAACTGCACTTGCCAAAAAGGAAAATCAAAATATTCACTTTGGCTACATCTGCTTATAGAAACGGACTGACAGAACGCTCATAAACAGAATTAGACCTAATTACTTATTTCTATTAGAAAGAAATCTTCATCTACTTAGTGAAAATATTGCTTAATTTGTCTCCACGCCCTCTCTAAAAAGCAATCAGTTAATTTTCCAAAAGAACAACCCCGCAGGAATGCCGGGCTGCTCCCGTAGCTCCCTCCCAGCGGCGGCGGCAGCCAGCGCCGCGCACCGCCGCGCACTTACTGATCTTCTCCTCCCCTCTGGAGAAGGGAAAGCAGCAGAGCTGGCCCATGGCACCGGCCGCCTCAGCCTCTCCCTCGTCCTCTCTGCGAGCACCTTAAGCAAAACCTGCAGATCGGGCTGCGCTCCGCGCAAAAATTGCTTATTCCGCCCGGGAGCGAGCGGGAGACCGGGACTGAGCAGCAGCCCAGCCCAGCCCCGCCCCGCCCCGCCCCGCCCCCGGCACGGCACCGCCAGCGCCCGCCTAGCCCCAGCCCCAATCCAAACCCCAGCCTCCGCCCAGCCCAAACCGCAGCCCCAGCCGAAGCACCAGCCCCAGCAGAAGCACCAGCCCCAGCAGAAGCATCAGCCCCAGCCCATACACCAGCACCAGCCCCAACCCAAACCCCAGCCCCAATGCAAACCCCAGCCCCAGCCCAAACCCCAGCCCCAGCCTCAATCCAAACATCAAACCTAGCCCAAGCCCGCCGGGCCGGGGATCACTCGCATCCTGCGCCTACCTCCCTGACATCCAATTTGCTTAAAGACAGATCTTCCCTTTCCCGTCCTGACGTTACAGGAGGGATGGACGCTAGAAAAAACAGGCACCCGTCTGGTCACCTTAAAATACGGCACCGGCCAGCGTGGCTGAGTGCCCCTGCCACCACTGCTGCCCTCTGCTCCACAGCTGTGTGCTGAGAAGATATAGTTAAGGACATATTATGTACATATCTGAAGTATTTATAGTTAATATATGGGCTCTCTTTCTTTTCTCCAGAAGGAAAAATGAAGTTATAAGACTAAGGAAGGAAAAAAGCTGCTCATATCGCTGGAAGAGTGGCATAGGAGCCCTAGCCTGAGATGCTGAGAAACAAACTGGGATTATCACTCTGAGTTTGGGGGGAATTTGCCACCAACTTCGGAAGGAATAGAGCCGGTCATCTTTACTCCAGGTTACTAGTCCTCCTTCTCAACACGGTATGTATTACAAGTGTGGGTCATGAAGGTCATCTGGTGGCTGTAATAAACTTGGGGTTTTCTAAGGTAATAAAATACTAACGAGATGCAACATCAGTTAGTGATTAAAGATGAAAAAGGATCAAAGGTAGTCCTACAAGGATTAGTAGTAGTCCCAACGTTACCCAACACAGTCATTTATTACTTGTAAGTAAATAAATGATAAAACACCTAAGAGTGAAAGTTTGGCATACACAGTGAGAAAGGGCAGTAAATGAGCACAGCCTGTATGGCTTTGGCAAACTTAGTCTATTCATCTAAAGTATGTAAATAAAACCAAATGGAAAAATATGAATTTTGTTTAAGTATTCCTCCACTCACCAAAACCAAAACGGCCCGGCTTTCTACTTGTTTTGTCTTGTGGTTCATTCAATTTTAAAGGAATGAGACAAACACTATTGGGGTGCTCACACACTCTGAGCTATCAAAGCATCCTTGCGGGGTAAGTCTATAGTGAATATCCCAGCTCTTGCTGCAATTAGCAGTCAGCACAAGCTGTTTTGTTAGAAAACCAGGAATGTACATGACATGTGGCTGAGAAGTAGGTCTCTGGTGTCCAATGAACTCATATTGAAGACTGACCCATGGTAAGCCATTCATAATGACAAGCGTCCCTGATGCCCTCTGACTCTTACAACTTAAGCTCATACTGCAATTTTTGCTTTGCTGTGGGAATTAATAAACTCTCTCTCTCTTCTATATGCATGGATCATGTATTTCTGCTAACATGTAGATATTTAATATTTTGAGACTTCTACATCTGTTTAATTTACCAGAAATTTGCCAACAACTTTTAGAGTTGATGTTGTAATGGACAGATAACACACACATGCACATAAGCAAAACATGATCCCACAGACTTTCTGTCATTTGGCTAATAAAGAAGGAACACAGGTGTACATAGAAATTGTGAGATTACAGACTAGAAAGTCTGCATGCTGTCCTGGAATAGAGTTGATTTTCTTCTCAGTAGGTGGTACAGTGCTGTGTTTTGGATTTAGGATGAGAACTATGTTTGTAACACATTGGTGTTTACCAGTTGTTGCTGAGCAGTGCGTACTCCAAGTCAAGGACTTTTCAGTTTCTCACGCTCTGCCAGAGAGCAGGTGCACAAGAAGCTGGGAGGGAGTGCAGCCAGGACAGCTGATCCACACTGGCCAAAGGGATATTGCAGACTGTCCTGCCCAGTATATGACGGAGGGGAGTTGGCTGGGAGGCACCACTAGGTGCTTGGGGACAGGCTGGGCAGTGGGTTGTCAGTGGGTTTTATTATTCTCTTTCCTTCTCCTTTTCATCACCATCATCATCATTATTATTATCTTTATTTCCATTATTAAACTGTTCTTATCTCAACCCACAGCTTTTACTTTTTTTTGCGTCTTCTCCCCATCCCACCGTGGGTGGGGGTTGACAGGGAGTGAGTGAGCAGCTGTGTGGTACTTAGTTGTTGGCTGGGGTTAAATCACAACACAATTTCCTGTCCAGGAGATCCAGGAAAACCATGATGTTTCACTGAAAGATCATCCATGTGCACTGGAAAACCAGCCTTTCATGATTGCAGTCAATTTGCTTTTGAAAGTAATTTTTTTAACATTCAGAATGTAAAAATAAATCAGAAGAAACCAAATCCACGATTACTTTCCATTAAAAGACCTAATCTTGCACACCTCCTCTGGTGATACCTGCAGTCACTGATACTTTGAGCACCATTACAGACAGCCTGTGACAGCAGTGGTTCTTAACATTTGATAGTACCTTAAAGGATGATAAAGCATGCACTTGTTTTCCTCATCACATTGATGAAATAGAAGATAAGGCTCAGATGACATTTTTATTATTCTTGTTTATATTATAAAGACTAATACATATGAAAAAATAATCCAGTTACCACACAAATGAAGGTATGAATTCTGCTGCTATTAACCTGCACTTTTCAAATGTTCTAGTTCATATGACATGCTTTCCAGAAAGCCATTAATTTAACCAGTGGCAGAAGTTCTCCACAAAAATGTCTATTGGTTCATATTCAAACTACAATTTGATTCAAGAAATTATATGTTTGTTTTCCCAAAAGTAAGAATCTCAGACTGGAGAATCCTATGAATATTTCATATTTTTTACAGAGATAAGTCAGCTTATCTCAGAACAAGTGTAATATATTTAACATATTTGTAAAGCATGGCTCCTCATGAAATTAGAATTGTCTTTAAGCTAAGTAATACTCAAAACCTAAAATGCATAAGGTTGGCAGGTGGTATTTTTTATTCTTTTCCATCATTACTCTGTTATTAACAATAATTAGATCATCTACTGTTTAAAGAATTATTATTTTCCAGTAGCAGAAACAAAACATCAAGACAGTATACAAGTTTTTAAAATAACTGTAACAATTTTTAAGTTCTATATTCAATGAAATGCATTTCAGCTGTGTAGTTGCCTCACTTGAGGAGATGCTGTCAGCCTAACCAAGAGCAAAAAGAAAAGAACATGACCCATATTCTACAACATAAATGAATTAAACATGAATACTACAGGGCATAAGTGAAGACAGTCATCAAAGCACAGAGAAAGTATTTCTAAGAGTGAGCAGTATCTTCCATTCTGTTCAAGATCAAAACAAGAAGACAGGCAACGTTTTAGGCAACCCCCCCAAATATTCTCAACCAGAAAAAGTTTAAAGAAACCCCACCAAAAAAGCCCCCAAATATTCAAGTAATACAACAAACATTAACATCTATTTTTCAGTTTTATGTAAGCATAGTTTCCTTCTATATAGACAGATCACATCTATGTAGTACCTAAATGAATACAAAACTCCTGGTGCTCTCATCTTTCAACATGTATGTTTATCCAGGCAGCATAAGAAGCACAAAGTCAACTTGCAGTTAAACCCAAGCACCCTTCTCTTAAAACATGCAATAACCATAGCTCTTAACTGATCACTTTCTAAGCAGTCCTGGCAATCCACGGATGTCAGGATGACAATACTCTACTAAGCAATTCTAGAATAGTCACAACCAGTGATGGACCTCTTTCATCCATCTACAAGCCATTTTTAAGCCAAAACTAACAAAATACATAAGCACAAATTTGGGTACAAGGAAGAAACAGAGGATTCAAGGAGGGCCCTGGCCTTTTGACACTGGCCACATCATTGTACATGCTCTAACTTCCAGGATGGGGGTAGGGACCACCAAGTCCATGGAAACTTGCAGAGCTGGATAGAGTCCATCTTAAATATTTTAAATATGATATTCAGTAACAAAAGTGGGTCTGATACATTTTCAGTGCTTTGCTAGCTCAAGGACTGCCATTTGTTCTGTTTTGACATCTCTTGAAGTTTTGGTGAGATATACAAAGTACATTTTTGACAGAAGTTACAGCAGAACAGCAAAGCTTTCAGCTGTTTCAGGCACATGTGACTGCATATAGAATTATAATAACTCCAGCCACATGAGGTCTAAACAGCCAAAGCATTCTTAAAAATGAATAAGCACCAAAAGATACTGGTACATATTTTGTTGGGAGGCAGAGAAACTGAAGGACACCTTGGGATTGAAACTGAGGGGTGGAATTTTTCCAGGTAAGGAATGGCAAGGTGCCATCCTTTATCAAGGATGGCTGTTCAGATTAGCCAAGACAAACCGGTACAAAACCTACAAACAGAACTACTCGCCTCTACCAAGCAGAAATCCCGGTGTTGAATCTTGCAAAGTCTCTTCCCTCACAGCACATAAAGAGAAACTAAAATGTATTCATTCTAAGCAGAGGCAATTTCAGCCTTCTTAATGCTCCTGAATACTGTTCAGCTGATCAGAAGGAAGGAACCTAGCTTTTTTTAGATGATGCTTGTGGTGCAAATTATGTAAAAAGTGGGTGAGGAGGCAAAGCTGATCTGCATTTCAATGTAAAAGTATTTCTGCACTCAGAACCTAAGCTGTTCCCAAGCCCATGTATAAAAACATATACACACACAGAGTGAGAAGACAGTATATCACTGTAAGCTTTGTTTTGGGAGCACCTACCAAATCAGAATTACAATCCCCATTTAGAAGATAAAACAGGGATAAACAAATGATCTGTTGGACTTGCCAATATGCAAATATTTTTCTACTGTGTTTGACAGTGCAGACTATGCTCCCATTTCTTTCTGACACTTGGTTTGTAATGCATTGTGTAATTCTAAAAATTTTTCAGTTGTGTCTTTCTGAAAACACTTCCAATTCAATTTTTCTGGAGAAAAAGCTTAAATGACTAGCCTAAATTAATTTTAAAGTATTTTATTTTCTTTCAATAGCTTAAGAATATTCCTAGAAACATGCATTATAAAAAAAAAAGATAACAAGTTGGCATCTGCATTATACAACAGGACTCCATATTTTAGCTATGCTTTTTAAAACCACATTAAAATACTCCAGGGAACTCTCACCACTAATATGTGTTTTACAACACTGCCTTCTAGAGAGAGAATCTTGCTCCTATTCACTGTAAATCACTATTCCTGTGAGTTCCATTTCCGGAACGTACTGTACCTTTCAGCAAAGGCTGGGATGCCAGCCACCAATGTGCCTGCCTTCTATTTTAAGTGCAACCTGAGGACAAAGGCTCAAGACCAAATCTGCCAACTGTACATGTTGTCACCCTAAGGAAAGCATTTAGAGCCATGTTTAGAATAAGCCATACAGCACTTCTGGGTGAAAACCACAAACACATCATGGCACCCTTCTTTGCAGAGCAGACATGACCTTCCATGGGGTATACATCCCAGGGTATCCCATCTATTCTGGCAATGATTTTGCTTCACTGAGAGGGTGCGTATGAGATGGACTTCAGACTGGCTGCCAGTACAAGAATGTGTCACCTTTGACATAGGAGACTTGTAGATAAGTCCCATGACAATGACAATGTGAGAAACTGGGGCAAGGTACACCTCACACTTCAGGGTCTTTCCAAGGCTCACCTTACAAGCCTATGCCTCTGAGACCTACAAAGCATTCATTTAATTCAATCTTCAGCTAGTTCCTGCTGTTTTCTGTGGAAAAGAAAGATTAAGGAATATCTAAAAACATGAGAACCAGAAATGAGAGGACACATTAGTTATTGTGAGGGAAACACCCTTTAAAATCCTGAATCTCTTATCTTAATACAAATTATTAAATGCCATGTGTGAAAAAAACAAGTCAAGGGAAAATTTTTGGTACTTATATACATTTTCCTTCTGAAATAAGGCAAACTGAACATCTGAGATAATGAGACTTGAAAAGAGTTACATTCCTAGCGTGCAGTCTCTCAATTCTACCAAGCAGTCTGTAGCTAAAGACAGCTATTATTGTCCAATGATGGTTTACTGAGAGTCAACCTGACTGTGAGGGCACCAAAAAAGTTTTAAGGAGAATAGAAAAAATTTCCCTCACTTTAAAATTATTTACCATAGCAAAACAATATTTTTTTTCCCAATGTGCATAAAAATTAAACATGAGAAAGATGCTGCAGTGGCAAAAGTCTAATGACCATGTTCTGACATCAAAATTGGTAAACCTTAATTTTCAAAAAATTATCACTATGCTGTTTGCCTTTTTTTAAGAGGACTTTAATTTTTTTTCCAAATGTTGTTTTGAATATTTTATTGTCTTGATTATATGTAGTGTTTCTAAATTATCATTTTGAAGAACTGGAAAACCCTGCTACCAAGAAAAAGAAGTACATCCTTCCCTTGTTCTCCATGCAAACATGACAAATTTTTACATTTAAAATAAAAATGCATTATGCACCCAGCACAGTGAGGTATTTTTTGCAATGAGCATATATTTTTGATGACATTATGCTAAAATTTTCTTTCTGGAACACTGAGTGTTGTGCGTAGACTAGAAGAACAATTCTTGTTAAAAAAAAACAAAATGAGTTTTCCCCTAGAACAAGCAAATTGAATGCACTTTTTTTTAAAGGAAAAAAAGAAATTACAATTAATTGTGACTACTAATATTCTTTCCCTTCAAAGACTGTCAAGAAAGTCACTAAAATGCACTGACAATGTACCACAGTTTCATGTATCCAATCTGCTACTGTCGGTGACCCCAGTCAGTATTTTATTGCTGATGTATTCCTCTTCATTATTATTCTTTACTAAAATTATTCTCAGGTTCGGAATACTTACATAAATAGCGCAACAAATGTGCCCAAAATTTAGCTGGCATAAGGTTTCATAGGGAGGTCCTGATTGCAATCCCCTTTTCATTCCTGTTGCAACACTCCTCAGTATTGCAACTTTTCCCTGATCTCCACATTTGGAGCTCCAGAGCCCATTTGTTAATTTTCTGAGAAATTACAAAGTTCCTTTTCTCCTGCTTGTTAAAACTGCTGGTAAGAATGCAAGTCAAGACAGAGCTGAGATTTAAGGTAGTCCTTTCTGTAAAAATTTTCATTTATTTTAGAAGTACTTGACAGTACAACCGCAGCAGGCTCCTGAAGTATGTATTTTTACAGTCTGAAGAAAAAAAAAGTTGACAGATGCCCCATGCTTTTTGAAGTTCTGGAAATCAGTAGTAACAGGTTATTTTTTCTGACTTTCTAGTGAGAACAAACACCCTGCATTTTACGTCATTCTTCAATCTTTTGCCATATTATTCCTGAATGCCAGTGAAAATGAGGTTATTTGGTACTGTGCAAATAAATACTTAGCATTAAAGAACAGAAATGAAGGGACCAATGCTGGTTACTGTGCATTACAGCTATATTAAGGCTGTAACAAAGGCTTTCTATGATTCAGGAGGAAAAAAGGAAAGAAGTATAAAGTCACCAAAGGAATTAACATACAACTTGCATTTAAAAAATACAATTAATAAGGTTTTGATATTATCACCTAGATTGCACCCTAATATAATTCACTGAAATATCTTCATTTGCTTTAATAAACTATATGTGGATCACACCTTAATCAATCTCTTTGCTCAGATTATAAAGAAAGTAAATATTCTGAAAGACAAGGATTAACCATTTCCTTTGAAATCACACATTTCACCTCAAAACCTTCCAGAAAATGAATCTCTAGATTTGACTATATCCTTAAATACAGCCTTTTCTTTCACAGTCAACAGTCCTTTAAAAAGATCAGCTCTGTGAACAGAGCAGGGAAGAAGAAGCATGCTCTGACCAGTGACCAGGTTCAGTCCAGAAAATCCTCAATTTTAAGTGCTTGACTGGCACATACACATGGAAACCTGCAGAAAGTCAGACCAAAGTCAGTGGCCAGAGAAATTCTAGTTTCCTCTGTGCCAATGAGATGAGAAAGCAGCTTAGTCTGCCAGGCAGTTAATTCACCCCCAGTGCCAGGTTTTTGGCGACTGGCGGCAAGCAAAACATCCCTGTCCCACACCTGCACCACACATCTGTGAGATTCCTCAGGAATATCATCTTTTTGGGCTACCCAAACCCATACGGCTCAGCAAAGTGCTCTCCACCTTGAGTTTCACATAGAAACCAAGTATGAATCCTTCAGGCCGCCCTCTTGCTTGAATTGTTTTATGTGATTTATGAGCAGCACCATGGCTTTCATCTGACATACACAACGTCACTTAAAGCAGTAAGTACCAGGTGAAGCCCAAATCTATGTGCAGCTAAAACTGATACACAAAGAACAATCTGTTGCAGACAGCAAATGCACTGAACTGTTATCCTCTCTTCTGAGCATACCGCTTGAAATAAACTTATTTCAGGAAAACTTTGCTCTCACTCCTTCTTAAAAAGACAGAAATCGGACAATGGAAAATATTTCATGATCTAGCTCACATATTCTTGACTCTTGTAAACATTTAGTCCAGCAATCATTTACTGACTGCAATTTTAAAAAGCTGTTTCTTTCCTTTTGCATTTTTTTTATCGCTGTTTTAATTTACACTATGAAAAAAAGGGGGAAAAGAGCATGGAATTTGAAATGTTCATCTCACAAACAGGCACAAAAAATGCATTCATTAGTAATATATCTTTGCAGTAAGTGTAGTGAATAATCTGCATTTATCACTTCCAGTTGACCCCTTAGCATATGGTCTACCAACACATCACAAACACACCAATGTATTGAAAGCTGGATAACTGTTGGTGTAATTTTAACTAATAGGCATTACACTGCCATGACTGCCTGTGTGTGAATCTACCAGATTCATCATCACAAGGAGAAGTGCCAGATAGTCTCTGCTAAAGGATCAGGACAGGCAGTAACACTGACTCATTTCTTATGCTACTCTGCTCCAAGATTTTCTTGAGACCAAAGCAGAAAACTCATTCTAAATGGAAAGAAAAGGAGAACTGGGAATGCCAGCCAGCTTTTGCTTTCTCAGATGCCTGTGAACTAAACTCATTTTCGTTAGTCATACACAGATCCTTTTTATTCCTTTCATACATTCTTCTCAAAACCCCCTAACACAAAAGTCAAGTCCTGCCCCAAAGTTTACAGACACTTCATCTACAACCCAGCCATTCTTTTGCTACAGATCAACAGCCTTCTAATTTTTATTTAAACAAATAGTTCTGCCAGTTTTTCACTGGCCTCCAATTACAGATGAGATGAAACATTGGAGTTCATTAAAATAATGTAGACCTAATTATAGGATTTACCCAAGAGAATCAGACATTAACAGAATATGCTTACAGATTTAAAATTAAAATATATGCATTTTTAAATAAATTGATAAGTTACTTTGTAGGTCACATAAGAGTATTGACAACAATTAATCTGAACGTTATGTATACTTGGAAGGAGTAAAAAGCAAAGTAAGAACAAGTGAAGCAAAGATTATGCATTGTGATTTTCTATCACATCTCTATAAAAAGATACAGAAGTGATATCTACGTAATATAAAGTTTGGAACACTGAAAGTGCATAATCTGAAAGTCCTCCTAGAAAACTATGGTGTTGAAAGTGAGCTAACAGCTAGGAGTGACTTACTGGAAGGTTCTCAAAAAAGCCAGCTAGGACTACACCTAGAAGACTTTCTTGTATCTTCATCTAGAAATATGCTTATTGTCTTTCAATCTCAGTTTTTAAGATTTATAAACACAAGGGAGGTGTGTTCTGGAATTTTACTTTCATATATGAACACCTATTACCTATTCGTACAAAAACTGTATCATTTTGAGAAAAAAATTTTCATTATTAAAAAGAAATTAAAGAATTGGGAGACTGAGATCCTTATATTACCGAGTAAAGCACAAGTAACTGAGTAGGCATTCCTGCATATTTCTATACTCCAAGGACACAGTGATATTTATAAAGGTCATAAAAAAGGGGAATGAGATTCTGCATTTGTTGAGTGAACAACAAGATACGATATCAACTAAGTGAAATAACAAATTTTTCTCTCTATCTCAATGTATTGAAAAGTATTTCTTTACAAAATGTACTCAAGTGTAAGCAGGCTTTAGATGAAGTAAAACAATTTCCTTTGTTTGTTCTTGTTCTGTTTATTTCCATAAAATTTCTGTGCACTGTACAAACTACAGCTGTTTCTCTCCTAGAGAAGAGAGACATTTGTTTTCATCCTTAACAAAGATAAATATGTTTGGAGAGAGGAGAAATCACTGGTAACACCTCCAGTATCTGTTTTGATTTTTAAATTGCTATTTTATACTAATTGATAAAATAGGATTTATCTATTTTAATTATAATGTTAAATATGAATTTTTTATTTAAGTGCTAATGAACCTTTTATGTAAGAATGCAAAAGATAGCATAGCTTGAAAAATAAGCTCACATACAAAAGGTAACAACATGCAACAGTCAAAAAAGATGCTCCTTTAAGTGGACATTCATGTATGAGATTCTCCGAACTGTTTCCAAAGAAAAGGAACATTTCAATGAATCATGTACTAAAATATAAGAGAAAATGAACATCAATCCAAAGCCTATCATGGGGGAATCTACTGTGCAACTGGTAGGAAGCAGCTCAGATGTATGTCAAGGTACCATACAGGTCTGTCATATGGTACCATATAGGTCCCATAGACAGAGGCTGTCCAAACCCACCTGTATTCAATGCTTTTCCGGTGTGCTTTTTTTTAACCTCCTCCATGCGAACAAACATCACCCACTGCTGTGGGTGAATTGATTAAAAGGATTTCAGCAAGAAAAGAGCTGCTTAAAAGGAGCATTTTGCATTACCTTACAGTGAACATGCATGCATGCGCATTATACACAAACATGCAAACACACACACAGAGACATATATACAATGTGTATGTATGTGTGCATGAATCCTATATATTGATAGTTTGTTTCTAATGAATACCAAAAAAAGACAAGCACCAAACAGATCATTTAGACAGGAGTGATGCGTCTGCATCTAGAAACTGAATAAACACCACATATTCTCCTATTGTCCAGCAGCAGAAGCAGTCATGTTCAGAACTGGCTCAGTTTGAACAGCCTGGGCTTAGGATCCAGAAACTGGACACTCCCTTTTCTAAATCAGCCACAAGTTCAAGAGTTCAGTGGGCATTTTAGCATTGTGCCTGGGACGTCCATAAGACTAGACACTCCAGGAAATAATCACAGGATTACACACTCTGACTTGGGGCAGGGGCGGGGCTCATTCTTTGGCTCTATGATATTTAAATTCCCTGCTGCTCTGGTGAAGCTCCTTGAGGAATACTGGTGCACCATTCAGCTTCCATGCTAAGCTACCATTTGTGGCTTTTTCCAGCCTTCGGGGGCTTGAATTTCCCCAAGCTGGGAAAAGAAAAAAGCCCTGATATCCAATTTCATTTGCAACCAAACTATGTATGTAATAAGTATTTACTCTTTAAAATAAAAACGTGAAACCTGATTTAAGTACCCCTGTATCATAAGCAGGGGATACTGGGCTTGGGATCCCAGTAGGGTGAGATGCCTAACTCAAAAATCAAAGACAGACAGAGAGGTGTTGATGCCTGGCTTGTTCAATGCAGCATTCAGTTCAGCCTGCAATTTCTTGACTCTGCTCTGAGATACCAGACTCCGCACACAACTGGAAATGGATGCATCTCGTTCTGGGGCCAAATTCCTACAAAAGAGATTCACCTAACCCCCCTTTTTTTGGACTTGTAAATTTTATTTATACACAAAGATATATAACAACCCTACCCTTTAATACAAAACAGAAGGACTTGTGAAGATAATACTCCTATGAAATGCACCTTTTTGTCAGGTAGATAACATACATTCAGTACATATGTTATATTCCACAGTGCAAAAGACTATGGACCAGCACTGCAGACCAAAATGTGTTTGGAAAACAGCCCTTAAAAGAGAGTCTGAAGACTGTACATCTATAGATTTCTTATTTTAATTGCCCTACTAGTACAAAGTTCTTAATATAACTGCACTGACAGATCATTACATTTGAATTTGCACAAATGTAAATTTACATTGAAAAAATATACACGTGACAAAATGCAACCCCTTCCAGATTCTTCCACTATATTAAATAAACTTATAAAGACAAAAGTGTTCAAATAAAAATGCAATAGTCAGAATAGCTACTTCTAGAGAAGAGAAACTTATTAGGTATATGCAGCTGACTAACTCCATGTGTTTGAGCAGTGCAACTCATCTAGATAAGATCCCTCCTCTAAACAAGAGGGATGCCAAGTAGAAGCTCAAATATATTTAATTAATCAAAAATATTTTGTACACAATTACCGCACTCTGATTTATAATTCTTACCTTTAAATCTATCCTAGCACAGACCAGTATTTGCCAAAAATAATTTTCTTTTCCTTAGAATATCATTAGGTGAGCTTCACCACCCTTGGCCCTGTACCACTTAAGTCCCAAACTGAGAAAGAAGTGACGAGAAGGACTGAAAGTGAGTGGAGAGTTTAAAACTGAAAGCGCAGATAAAACAGTAAGAAAGAACTAAATCTTTAAAACCTCTTAGTCCTTGTTCCTCATAAGCACGTGAATAAATACAACATCATCATGAAAATTGGTCATATAAGCCAATAAAAGGTGCCATGATACAGAGAAGAAGTAAAAATACAGATGAGTCTTTATCAGGGAAATATTTGCAAGAGTTCTCAGATAACTATGGCATTAGGATTTACACATCTGTGTTTCAAATTATAGATTGTGGTTTGCTCTGAAATACATGGGGGTTTATGCCTATATAGAAAGAGTTGTACAATAATATTTTAAACTCCATTTGAAGAAACCTTCAACAAAACATGTACCTTCGTGTGTTCAGTGTTCTTAGAAATCAAGAAAAGCTATCCCAAGAATATGGATAACAACTAAGTACATTCAAACCAATACGGGTAATGAATTATGAAGAAAGTTAAACTAGATATTGTGCATATTTCTGGATGAGAAGCTGTGACTAGTTAACTGCAAGACAACTGGAAGAAGCATATAGTGTAACCATAATCTGGATTGTGGATGATATATTATTTGAGATATTGCATACATCAGGAAAGGAAATTACAATGTATAGAAAGCCGAATTTACCAATAATAAAGATCACAAAGAATTCAACATAATCTTCTAAAAGAGTACATCCATAAATAGGTGTATTTCCCATGCAAAAGAATGATTGCTTTTACTTGCTTTCATGTGAAAATAACATTTCTAATATTAAAGATACACTAACAAGTCTCCTCTTCTGCCAAAGGTGGTATAACAACCTAATCAAGTGATGAAAATTTTAAACATCCAATGTGTTTTGTGTTTGCAATACGATAGGAATGGGAAGGAAAACTATAGAGCTTGCCTGCAAGTGAAAGATAAGACAGATTAACACTGCCTGGGAATTTTAAAGTACTAAGAGCTGTTTCTGAATAATTCCATATGTGAACACTCTTATTTTGGAATAAGAGAGTGCTTTGTTCCTGTTCAGCTTGACCCACTTTCCAAAAGCATTTAATTAGGAGCAGTTTTATGTGTAAAAAAAGGCTTTTGTTTGCTCTCTTGATTAAAACAATAAAGTTCAGTATCTAAGGTTTCTGATTCAAAACATCTTAAACATTAGAAAAACCCCCACCAAGCTATGGTAGTCTAGGTATTAAAACGCAATTGTGGCATTTTCACTGCTTCTCCAAATAAATGATTTAAAAGGCAAAAGGTTTTTTAAACAGTCTTCAGTCAGCAGTTACTTTCTGGCATAATCCCTAGGCTGTGGATGGCTACTCAGAATTCTGTAAGACAAACCTGCTCTTCGCACAACATGAAGTGACAGCAGAGGTTTTTAGAAGTATGTGTCAAAGGGTCAACTGTAATGTCTTGGGACTTCACTAATCAAACTATTTACCTAAAGTAAAACCATGCAGTCTAGAAAGGACAAGAGGAGCTCACTCTTCCTGTAGTCATAGCTGATCCAGATCCAGGTGAATAGAAATCTGTGCTGCCAACTCAAACTGTCAAGCTCAGCACTTTGGCAACCACATATGCCCCGATATCTGCTCAGAATGCAAGCAGTGTGAATCCACAGTCTCAGAAAATAAAAGGTAGGCATCTTTAGAAATGTAAAAAATTGAAAGCATAACTTCAGATGTCTGTAAATATGTCTAGTAAGTATGAGTATGTTTGCATGTTCAGCCTCTGCCTGGGTACCACAGCTTTGGCCATGTAAACCTCCTGAGCTACTGATGCTGATACAGAAATTAGTACATAGGTAAACATTACAGCACCAGCCTAGTGGTGGCACCCACACTTGAGAAGCAGGAAGAATAGCTGCATTTAACATTGTCGTCTCCACCTGATCCTAAGAGCTCCTCTCAGTTTCCACAGCACAAGCAAGCGAGGTACATTAAACCACCAGAGTAATATCAGGTAGCTTATGCCATGGGTGGTTAGCACAGTTAATTTTGCCATGGAACCAATAAGGAATTGTCTCCAGCATGAAAGGCAGTGTAAAACCCCCATTATTTCTTATGCATTGCTCAGCCATTTATTACTGGGTGTAAATGGCAAAGTTTGGCATCCTTCTGCCTTCCATGGTTCTAACCCACATCCTCTGGTAAGTGTGGGGCAGGGGGATTAAGTGCAGTGCTGGACTGTCCCCGGCTGGGTGGCTGACAAATAAAATAGCCCACAAGCAGACTCAAACGAAAACTCTTCACATATGTAATATAGCAACAAGTGTGTAAATTGCATGTTGCACCCTCCTAGAAAGTTCTTAGTACTGCTTGAGCGACATCTCCAACTTTTTGTACTCAACATATCTGCCTAACTGTCCTATGAACAGAGAGGAGGTTCAGATCTCTTTGTTGTCATTAAATATTAATTCAGATCTTAAATGTTTGATCTTCACTTGAAAAATAGAAGATTGCATACTATACATTCAGCAGGTTCTGTGACAACCCTTTCTGCTGTGTTTAAGAACAGATTAAAACCAAGTACCTTGGCAGGCTACTATTGAAACAGTGATGTCATTTTAGCTTGTGGTTGATGTAATTTTGCTCTTACATTCTACTGCTTCCATAAGAAACAGTGCATTGTGGCTTTCTTGGAAACAAGAAATGACACTATTAAGCCACATTAACAATACTTCTTTAAAATCTGTCACATTTTATCTTACAATTTTTTCCACTGAAAGAATCTGCTTTTACAATACTAAGGGCTTCAAAAATATTTTATACACCATCTAGAATAAGAAAAATATTGTTTCTATCCTAGAAACACCTGTTTCATTGCTGAGTACTGTTGTGAAAGAGAGATGCAAGTTGTGGTATTATTCAGAACAAGCCCTTTTCCCCAACAGCTACATTTTTATGTCAGCATTTGTATAATCCCTGAGGTACAGACCTCTACTGATCTGCAACCAGGTATTATTTTAGAATACCTCACAAGGATTAGATAGGAAGCCTAGCAAGCATTCTGTGTAACCATGCAGCACACTGGATAACAGTTCTACACTAACCATCAACTACTGAAAAATGGTGACATTTGAAGAATGGAAAACTGGTTTTCCTTTCACTCTAGGTCCTTCAAACTACCGAAAAACACCCCTCAAGAAACTGCAGAAAGAGTTTCATTTGATTCTGGTAAATCAAACACACCTTCTATTTGATGTCAACCCTATACAAGAAATACGTATCACCAAAAGCAACTTGCTAGCTAGGAAGATTTTAAGAATATAAATTAATTACCTTTTGCTGATCTGTTCAATGAAAGAATATTAAATATTTAGTCTACTCCTCACCACCTAAGTGGTCTGTTCACTCTTTTGCAATTAACATATATTGAAATTAATGCTCTACACATTTTCAATGTATTTTTAATGTATTAAATTTAAAAATAAATTAGTTGTTTGAACACCAAAATCTGCTGAGGAAAATATCCTTAAAGAAGAAATACTTAAGACACTAAAGACCTTCTGGATGTTTTTATATTGTATTTTATAGCATACTATGTTATGTTGTGAAAAATCAATTCTGCCTTTTTCATATACTCAACTAAATTTTCAGTCATGAATCACAATCTTACTGACGTCAAATAGGCTTTCCTGTTAGATTTATTTCATCAGTTTTATCCCATTGTTTGCATATACTTTTGAAAGCCATTTTGGAAAATCTTATTTTCACTTATTTTCAACTACTGACAACAGTTCTGGCACAAAACCACATCACTACTTCAAACACTTTTTTGTTGAAAAACAAAGGAAAATAGTCTTTTCAACAAAATTACATTATGATATTTTAAAAAGAGAATAGCAAAATTTACCCTGTACAATAAAGCAAATCTCATAATCCAATACAGTAAATAAATCTCATAACCACAGAAAATGATGAGGTTTTTTGCTTTAGTACTAGGATATGAATGACTGAATTTTAAACATCATGTTCCTGTCTTTGAAGCTCCCTGTCACTTTCTAATGAAGAGTTTGTCACACATTTGCCAACATTTAAGCTCAAACATAAGAATCTGCCTCAGAACAATGAAATATTATTCTGAAATGAAAACTTCCACTTTCAAACCATATTGGTTACGTCTCTCTTAATTAGCCTGTTCTTCTTATCCACACACAGTATGTCTCCAAATACCTTTTAGGTTGTAACTGATATTACAAAATTAATAGAAACATGCTATCTCATTATGAAAAATGCAATACTAATGGTCAGTGTTTCAACAGCAGAAAATTACCAAATACAGAAGCAACTGCCCAATGCAACAATACAGTATGAGATATATTGCTGGAGCCCATCCATCAAGTTTTAATGCAAAAGTAGTGAAAAGGAATCAATAGGGGACCACTCTGTTCTCATTTGGAAATCGAAAAATATTTGATGTGTGTAATAAACCCCTGCATCGCTACTTTCTAGTCACTGTCCATACAGAGCCTGGCTTCTAGGTTAATAACCAAAATGTGAGTTTTTCTCTGCCATGTTTAAAAGAACCATTTTTATAAGTCAATATTCTACCACATGACTCTGCTAAGAAACTGTTTTAGGGAAAGACTTTACTGATTCGCACACAATACCTGTTGCTTTTTATTTAGGCAAAGACTTATTAAGCACACTGCATGCACAAGACTGCAGCAGTTCTGGATAAATTCAATACAAACAGTGAATTAATTACTAATTTCAAATGTTAAGAAACAGCCCCTGGGAAACCACCCAAGACATTTTTATCCAGAAGCAGTATGACTACCATATAATTAATTAAAATTTGGGAGAAGTGCCACAGATATGCAAGAAACTCAAAAACAATTACTCACAACCTAATAGGCTGGAGAAAGTAGCAGGTAGGCTACAAATAGACTATCATGGAAAGAAAATTAAGACGTGAAAGAAACAAACCTAGGGGTATTTTGAAATCATAGAAAAAGAAGAAAGAAGGACATATACCAGAAAAATTAAAGAATGATTCATTATTTTAGAAAAAGTGATTCACTGTCAATGCAATTAAGAAGGAAGGTGAAAAGAAACCAACACGTGGTACGTGTAATTTTGCAGGGTGTACAGTCTGGACAATTAAGGCAGCATTTACTTGGTTACCATTGCTGTTTCCAATGTGAGAAAATGCTCAATTGCTGTACAAATAACATCAACCACATTTAGGTCAAACCACCTGTAAATGGAGAAGAAAGAGAGCATCTACAGGAAACAAATGCCAGTCTTTCCGTCATTTAAGATAGTGCCACTATAAAAAGCTTTCAGATAAACTGGGAAAACTTCATATTGCATACCGTATTTGAACCATCTTCCTCCTTGAAGATGAAGGCGTAATGCTACTGTATTTTTTGCTTGCCACTAAGTGCATTTTTATAAAGAGCAAACTGAGGGATGTTGACAATCTATCCAACTATCAACTGGTTTCCAATTCTTTTATTTTCAGTCTTCTATTTCTTCTCAGTATTACTTGGAGTTCACAGAGTGACGTTATCATATCTACTTTCTGTTTCAGGGACAGATGAGGCTTTCTCCTGTTCTTCTTTCTTTTGTACTTCTTTTTTCCCTGTGGGTATTCCCAAACCTATTGCTGACAAACTTCTCTTCAGTCTGAAGGGCTCATATACAACGTACCATCAGAAGCACCTTATTCTTTCTTTGAGATGTGGGTGTTAAGCAGCTTCCTGGCTAGCATTGTGAAATGTAATGTGGAAACATAATTTGCACCACTAAATCCTAATCAAGTTTATTAAAGTAACTAAAATGTTACTTAAATTGTTTAAATAACCCAACACTAGCACTTGGCAAGAATTAATTTTTTTTGTAACATGTTCCATGCACAATGTTATTGATTTCCCCCAGAAACTTAAGGATTGTAAATATAATGCATCTTTTTGCCATTTAGTTGAAAACTTGTATCTTTTTATATACATACATACAGAATTAGCAAGCAAGGTAATTAACATTAATTAATAATTATTAATTATTAATTAATAATTAATAATTAATAATTAATAATTAATAATATTATCAACGGCTCAAGCAGTGTATCTTAGACTCACAGCTTGCCTATCATAGACACTTTTTAGATCCTGCCTTAGACATCCATTTTAGGATGGGAAGAACAACTTTCTGCAGGTGTCTCCCACCTCAGAGAGACTGCAGAATGACCCTGGTGACAAGGTCAGACTGGATACCAAACTTGTACAAAGTTCCACTGAAAAGCAAATCAATCAACTAATGTTCTGCTACTTAAAAAGGCATTTGTTTGAGGTATTATCTAAGCAGAAAGAAGCATTACCTTTTACCATATTATTATGCTTTTATACAGATAAAACAGATGTTTGTAGTCTGATGTTTCATTTTCCATATTGCTACTGATCAACTGCAAGCATTAAGGGGGACTGCACAAGTACTTTAACCTCCAGTTTGGTCCACATTCCAGGAATATGAATTTTGGCTGTGCAGAAAGTAACAGTAACCTGCTGGGTGGTTTCCACCAAGCAACAGACTTCTTGAAGTTCTTCTACCTCAGAGATAGCACAGGGGAAGAAGTCCGATCTATAAACTTCTTACAAGCCACTCAGGAGAAACATCACAGAAAACAGCTTGGCACGTGACAACTTTCTTTAATTTGTGTATAAACTCATTTTACATTATAATACTATAAGCCAATTTTCTTTGGAACAAGTCTACAAAAATCTTCATTAATGGATCCTCAAAATATTTAAGTGAGATACTTAATGCTAAAGGCATATTTGACATAAGAAGATTTACATAATGCTCCCTCTGATGGTCAGAGGGTCCACTGAACATCTTTACCACGATATCAAAAACTGACCAATCAGTCAGGTGAAGGAGTATATATTGAGAAGCTCGACTCATTCCAGCATTCACTGGTCTTCTTTGGGATTTGAGGGGACATACAACAGCTGCCATGAGATGGGGGTCCAAAGAAGGACACTTTGTTGGCCTGCTGTTTCGTTTGCTTTGAACAGCAAACTGAACTCTACTTTGAAGATGAAGTTTCAACATTACTTTCACTGTTACATCAATTTTTAACTCCTGAATACATACCCTGTGGGGCTGGCACACAGATGTAGAGAAAACCTCTGGTGCAAATGTAGGCTCTGCTGAAGATAGTGGATGCTGCTCTGTAATACCTTGTCAAAGCCTGATTACCTGCTGTGCATATTGACGCAGTTCAGCAGGTGTTTTACTTCTGCCTTTATTCATGTCAACCTTTTTTGGTTCCTGTATTTTTAGACATACTTTTAAAATGTGCAGCTGATATGTGTTGTGGCACTTATTAGCCATAGAATCATAGAATATGCTGAGTGGGAAGGGACCTATCAGGATCATCGAGTCCAACTCCCAAGAGTCACAACATGCGTCTGAGAGCATTGTCCAAATGCTGCTTGAACTCTGTCAGGCTGGTGCTGTGACCACTTCCCTGGAGAGTCTTTTCTAGTGCCCAACAACCCTTTGGGTGAAAAATCTTTTCCTTATGTGCAACCTATACCTCCCCTGACTCAGCTTCAGGCCATTTCCCTGGGTCCTGTCACTGGTCACAAGAGTGAGGACATCAGTGCCTGCCCCTCCTCTTCCCCTCACGAGGAAGTTGTAGACTGCAATGAAGTGTCCCCTCAGCCTCCTCTTCTCCAGGCTGAACAGACCAAGTGACCTCAGCCGCTCCTCATACGGCTTCCCCTCAAGGCCCTTCACCATTCTCATGGTCCTCCTTTGGACACTCTCTAATAGTTTGTCTTTCTTATATTGTATCATCCAAACTGCACACAGGACTCGAGGTGAGGCTGCCCCAGTGCAGAGCAGAGCGGGACAATCCCCTCCCTTGCCTGGCTGGCGATGCTGTGCCTAATGCACCCCAGGACACCCTTGGCCCTCCTGGCTGCCAGGCCATGCTAGTAAGCAAGTCTTTGAAGTGTATGGATCCCTAACATTAATTCTGATCCCTTTTTAGATCTTTTCATCTTATTAATTGCATAACACTCAAGTCTGACCAAATTCTAGGTAACAAGAAGTAAACTGTTTCTGTATTTTCCATGCACCTCAAGGAAAGAAGATAACCGCTTGTGTACATGTACACATAGAAAGAACTAGACCTGGGTACACTGTTTTGTCTGTATTAAGTAATTTTCAAATTTCACTAATTCTGATGTGTCAGTAGAACTGCATTAACTCCCTTAATTAATGTCCTGAATACTTGTAGTTTCAAATCACATTTTAAAACATTTTAAAATTAATTTTTAAAAATTCATTAAAATATAATTTCTTCTCTGAAATTAAAAAATAAGTAATTTAAACTCTATTCCAATAGAGCTGTTTTCCTTTGCCTATTGGCTTTAAATAAATAGATATGGACATGTAGAAAACCAAGAAGTTAAATGCACATATTTCACCAAGATGCATCTAAATCCATATAGAACTGAGAAAAATGAGGATAATAATAGTGCACTTTCTGAATCTAATATCAGTGAAGAACATCCATTGAAGTACTACAGCTAGAGAAAGTCAGATGTAGTGCTCATGTAAAAATAATTCAAAGCAGAGTTCTGTTTGGACTGTGAAAATGACACATAAATTCTTTACGCATTGTCATACTGGGATTGAGTTAAAGCCAAACAAGCATCTGATTCTTGCTTTGAATACTAGCTGATTGACTGCTGTTGTAAACCATTTAATGGGACTCACATTCAAAAGACTGTCTCATTTTAGCAATCTGAGATGTCAGTAACAAGACAAGTTCAAGAAGAGAGATTTAAACAAATGTTTGGGAAAAACATTGACAATACCTACCAAATATACTACTAACCAGATTGGTTTTGTAATGAGTTATACACCAAATTCCTTAATCAGATAAACATTCCAAAATATTCCGAAGAATATTTGTGAATAGTGGAGCCTCAATTTCACTCAAATGAAAAATTTTATACCATGTTAAGTGATCTTGTAATTTCTCTTTCTCTTAAGCATTTGGATGCACAAAGACAACATTTAAATGTACAAACATGTACAGAAGACATTATACATATAGATATATACAAATATTACCGTAAGTACAGACACGCATAACAGAAGGTAATACATATGAAAAGATAGCTAGATCGATAGATAAATAGATAAATATATATAAATACATCTCACTTTAATTTTGACTGATCTGGATTTTGCAATAGTTTTGTCACATCCTACACTTTTTTCCTCTGTACTGCTTCTGATTTTTTGTAACAATCTACCTAAGCTAAATAAAGGTGACCTTAAGCACAAACAAAAACATTAACAACAACTAGAATTTGTGAAGTGCCTGACATGTTTAAAGTATTGTGTAAGTATTTAATTAAAAATCTTCAATACAATCCTCAAGACCAGTAAGCACTTCACCCAGCAATGCTGCAGCACAGAGGAAGAAGTTACCACAAGGGAGAAACCAAATCATCACCAAAGCCCTACATGTAGTCCCGGAACCAGCACTAACTTCTAAGAGTGGTATTTCTGTTCAGATAAGGCAGGAGGACACACAACTGTGATTTCTAGCTTTGTAACAATCTAGCAAGGTGTCTGTACAATGTTTAAAGTCTTGATAGTATTGTGAAGAGTTATTACCAAATCTGTGGTACCACTGAAATTCTCTCTGTTTATGAATGTGGTCCAAGTAAAGTCACATCTCTGCCAAATCAGAAATATTTCACTTAGCTTTAATCATCTGTAAGTACTGTGTCTAATCTGACTTAGTCACACAGCCTGTCTTTAAAGTCAACAGAGAGATGAGTGCTTCTGGAGAGTGATACATCTCACTTATGTTAAACACTCAATTTAGGATGAGAAATGGAATAGGATTCTGGAGATGGATAATTGCACATAAACTTTAGCTGTCAGTAAGAACCACTGCACAGACTTCCTGCAGAGCCAGGGCTGAGGGACAGACTTCTGTCAGACTCCATGGATATTACAAGAATCGCTTAACATACGTTCCAGAAAAAATGGCTTTTCACACATGTAACTCAAAGACACAATTGATAAGAAGAAAATTAAGATGTACTTACCAAAAACAATAGAGGACTCACAGTAGTAGTAACCATTTGGTTGCTTTCTTTTCAACATGGAGCAAAGATCAAAGCGGTGCAAGATCTCATCTCCAAAATAATGGCTTTTGAAATCTTCATACAGACTGGAGTCAATCTTTTTCAGCTTTAAAAAGCAACATAAAATTCAATTAGGCATTCTACTTGAAGACTGAATTTTCATATTTAATTCCTATAGTTTTCATTTTAACCAGAAGACGCCCAGATGGCAGGCCTCTTACTGACACCATGAGTCCCCCCACTTGCTGGCTGGTCCAGCTTGAGGTTTGGCAGTGAACACATGCACTCCTCACACACACACACACTATTTGGGAGGATATAGACATTTGCCCCCAGCTATTAGTCAGACAAGCGCATCCACCAGCCTCATTTTAAACAGCACTGGCCCCTTTTATAGCTCATTTTGTCCACTCCTCTTTCATGTTCTTCCCCAACCTCTCCCCCTGCACATCCACCATGCATCTGCACAATCAACCTGCCAGCACCCTGGACCCTTGGCTTTACATGCCCAACAGCTGCAAAGTCCCGGTTTGCCTGAGGTTTCTTGACAGCCCATCAGTTAGTGTGAAAAGTCTACTTTAGTGAAGGTCAAAATGTCTTTTCACTTCCTTAATCTCTGAAACGATGACATCTAGCGGTGGATGCTTTTCATTTCGGGAAATGGAAATTTGGAAGTCTGCATCTCCTTGGAAGTCTACATGTATTTCATCCTCACAATAATTATTTAAAATTTGATATTCTGTGGCCAGACTAGTCCCTATGTACTAAGGTTGTTTTGAAATTAAATCATCATTCTTCCTTTTTGGCTGACAGTTCTTTGAAATACAGTCAGACATCAATTACTAATAAAAAAAGACCTGTTTAGCCAGGAGAACACTTGTCAAAATGTGAAGCCTTGAGTACTTCTGGAACGAAATGAAGAAAAGATAAAAATCATGACGTCATGCTCCAATAAAAAAATAACATTTACAAGAAGCTGGGATGTTGCTTCTCAAAGACAGATTGGTAAGGTGTGAATCAAATGTTGAATGCTCAGGAATTGAGTTGTGCTTGTGATGCACTACTGAAAGGTATTTGGAAAAGCAGCCGTGGGAAAACTATGGTATTTTTAGTAACTGGAACAATTCCTGGAGTGCTGCTTGCAGTGAGATGTGAAAGGATGAAACGATGCAGGTGCATGGGAAGGTAATGGCTCATTTCCTAACTGAAAGGGTCTGGAGCAGTAGAGATGAAAGAGGAAAGTTGCTACCGCATGGGAATAGTACATATGCTGACTATAAAGATGAACTATAATGGGGGAGGGTGAGAAACGAGTACTTGAGAAGCCATTTTGAAGCATTTGGTGCTGGGAGAAGACACCTGCCTCTCGAGGAAGCACTGTGACTAATGGATGATGCCTCTAAAGGACATGGCTGTGCAACGTGGGCCCGGAGAGGCACGGCATGAGGAGCTCTTGCACAACTGGCAGGGCACCAGGGAAACAGCCTTTGGCAGCCCTGCCATGTCTGTTTTCTCTCCCTGTGTGTCTGGGAAGGTGCACCCTGCTGTGCCCCGCCCGCATCCGAACCCCATGCAGTCCCCGCGGGGTTCTGCACACAGGCAGCGTTTGGACCAGGGGCAGGAATGCTCCAGTGCCGACAGCGCAGGTAGCAGAGACGCGAGCAGCTCCGTGTGCCAGACCCCACAGCCCAGCACCTGCCTTGGGCGCTCCCATCCAGGCGGTGCCCGCAGGCGGCCGGGCTGGCAGCCGGGACAGGGCCGCTGTGCGTGCGGCCTGGCTGCGCAGGTGGGGCCGGCCGGCCTGACGGGGCTGGCGGCGGGGAGCCCTGAGCTGGGGCAGCGGCGAGCTTTCGCCTGGAGAGGGATCAGGAGAAGGCTTTTGGGCTGCAAGGAGACGCAGCAGCCCAGACGAGCTGCCCGTCAGTGGTGAGGAGGGTGAGTAGAGGGCAAAGAAGTGGGAGAGGGTTGGAAGTGAGGTGCTCCCAGGAATTGGTATGGCCGATCCCTTATGTGCTTGTATAGAAACTGGTGCTATGTGATGGTGCTGCATAAATACGGGGCTGGGACCCTGAAATGATGGCCAGGCTATGGGGCTGCACTGCTGAGAGGAGCCGTGGTCAGCACAGGTGGGTGTCACGAACCTCTGAGGGAGGATGATTTTGTACATGGATATACGTGTCCATGTACATAATTGTATTTATGGGTATTTGGGCATACACAGATACTTTAAAAAAAATAAAGGACACAAAACTGGAAAACGAATCCAACACTGCTGGTAGTTAGCTCTGCTACACCTTCCTTGGAAGCAGACAGTGGCTGTAGTTACTGGCTGCATCTTTTCAGTTAAACATTTATAGTTAATTCCTGGTAGCCTCTGCGTTTCTCCAGGGTTGGAAGGCTGAGTGTAACTTGCTGTTATCAATTAAAGTTACTTCTCAGGACCTTCTGGATGAGCTGTGAATAAAAATACCTCTCGCCAACAGAATGAGTGCCACATCAGCCACAAGCTGTGCCTTGCCACCGCCACTTGGACCCGAGCAAGAGGAGCAGGAGGGCTCGGAGACACATATGTCTGTTTTATGGTATGCAGGGCAGCTGGCAATTACTTACTATGATACAGAAGATTGCTCAGTCTACTTCATGCCTGAGATACCTGATAATGAAGACCTCAAGCTACTGCAAAAAGTGATTGGGGAACTTAATCCTCAATGCATAGTGACCAGTGCAAAACAGGACCAGAATATTGCCAAATTCCTGACCAACCTAACAGCTACTGCTGGTGATAAAGACATAGGAAAACCAGAAATTGTCCTGTTTCCTAACATAGATTTTGGTCTAGAAGTCAGCAAGCAACGGATCCTATCTAGGCAATTTCCATTTATCCCATCTCATATGACTGCAACAGAAAAAATTCTCTATTTGTCCTCAATCATCCCTTTCGAGAGTCCACTCATGATACGAGCCTTAGGGGGCCTCCTTAAGTTTCTAGACAGGAGAAGGGTTGGAGTTGAGCTCGAAGACAGCAGTATAGCAGTTCCTATTTTGGCCTTTAAAAAATTTGTTATGTCAGATACTGTGAATATGGACCAAGACACTTACTGTGTCCTGCAGATATTTAAAAGTGATATCCATCCTTCTGTGTACAAGATGTCCAGTGGACTAAAAGAAGGATTTAGCTTATATGGAATTTTAAACCGCTGCAGATGCAAATGGGGAGAAAAACTGCTGAGGCTGTGGCTCATGCGACCTACCCGGAACCTGACAGAGCTGAACAAACGGCTAGATGTTATCAACTTCTTCCTGCTGGCTCAGAACCATGAAACAGTCCTCACTCTTCAAAAGTGCCTCAAGAATATTAAAAATGTGCCTCTTATTTTGAAGAGAATGACTCTTTCCAACATGAAAGTTAGTGACTGGCAAGCACTGTATAAGACTGTGTACAATGCTGTGTGCCTTAGAGACACGTGTCGTTCTCTGCCCAACACTATTGAACTTTTTCAGACTATTTCACGTGTCTTCACTGATGATCTGCACTACATTGCTAATCTAATCAGCAAAGTGGTAGACTTTGAAGGCAGCCTCTCAGAGAACTGCTTCACTGTTAGACCCAATGTGGATGCCACTATTGATGAGAAGAAACGAAAGGTGATGGGACTGTCAGACTTCCTTACAGATGTGGCACAAAAAGAACTGAACACTTTGGACAATAATATTCCCTGCTGTTGTGTGGTCTACATTCCTTTGATTGGGTTCCTTCTCTCCATTCCACGTCTACCAAATATGGTGGATAAGAGTGACTTCGAAATCAAGGGCTTAGACTTCATGTTCTTGTCAGATAATAAACTGCACTACAGAAGTGCTCGGACCAAGGAGCTAGACAGCCTGCTGGGTGACTTGCACTGTGAGATCAGAGACCAGGAAGCACTTATCATGCACCAGCTGCAGACAAAGATCTTGGAGAAGTCTGAAGTACTTAACAGTGTAATTGAGTACACTGCACAGCTGGATGTGCTACTAGCCTTAGCAGCGATGGCCCGGGAGAATGCCTATTGCCGACCTCGCTTTACTCACCGCCACGGCTTCCACATCAAGGATGGAAGACATCCACTCATGGAACTGTGTGCAAAGACTTTTGTGGCCAATCCTGCGGACAGTGGTGAGGCTACCAGACGAATAAAGATCATCACAGGGCCCAACTCATCTGGAAAGAGTGTTTACTTAAAACAAGTAGGTCTTATAGTGTTCATGGCTCTAATCGGCAGCTATGTCCCTGCAACAGAGGCAGAGATTGGAGTAATTGATGGGATTTACACAAGAATCCACTGTAGGGAATCGGTTTCTGTAGGGCTCTCCACTTTCATGATTGATCTTAACCAGGTTGCCAAGGCCGTAAACAATGCCACAGAGAGGTCCCTGGTACTTATTGATGAGTTTGGTAAAGGGACCAACACAATGGATGGCCTGTCCCTTCTGGCTGCTGTCCTGAGGTACTGGATCAGGCAAGGAACACGGTGTCCACAGGTCTTTGTCTCCACTAATTTTCACAGTTTAATGCAGCTAGAACTCCTTCCTGACACACCTCTTCTGGAGCACCTGACCATGGAGACCCAGCAGGACGGAGAGGAGTTGATATTTTTCTATCAGATCAAACAGGGCATGTCCACTGTTAGTCATGCTGCCAACATTGCTGCATTAGCAGGAATGCCAGCCAAAATTATTGAAAGAGGAGTGGAAGTATCAGAACTGATTCGCAAGGGAAAACCTATCAAACGTCTTGATCATCCTTCAAAAGGAGATCGGATGGAAAAATGCAAGTCTGTTGTGGAAAAGTTTCTTTCCATAGACCTTGATGATCCCCAAGCAGACTTGGAAGAGTTCATGTCTAAAGAGGTGCTGGTTTCTGCAGCCTCATTCCTGTAACAAGGGTATGTGTAAATGCATAGATCGCATCATATCTACCATGGAGAGTTTGGTACTTTAGAGGGATCACTATGATAACACCTCACAGGACATTTAGCTTGTAACAAACTGTCTATAGTTATGTCCTTCCTTCTTCTTCTTGTTCAAAGCAAGTACTGTAGTTACATATCTCTGCAATATGAGTGTAGGAACAGAGGAAGAAAAGAGTTTTAAGAACCTCTTCCAGCCGTTGAGTCACCCAGTTTGTGCATTTTCTCTCCCTGCTGTTGGAACCTCAGCTTAAAAAAATACACTGTAGAAAAATCACAACACATTTCTACTGGTCTTAGAAGACTATGAAAGTGTTTACTGTTTTGTATTGTGCCAAAGTGGTTGTTTCAGCCATTTTAGGATCAGCATCAGAGACTCCAAATAAATACATGCCTCAGACTCTTGTATCAGCTAACAGTTGTCACAATACAAACCACTGACATGGAGGCTGCTAAATGGAAAGACAGAGGGATTTAACGGGCTCTATGGGTTTTCTTACACCAGATTTTCTGTCCAAAATGCCAGAGATTCCAGGAGTTATTATAAAAAGAAAGCTGGTAGTCAGAATCAGTGGGGACTGATAAACAGAAGTGCCTTGGTTTTACTGAGCATCCCTCTCTTCTTTAAGGTCCTGTATGATACAACTATGTGTCTATGCCACATGGATATAAATAGAAGAAAAATTACAAGTCTAGGAATATAATAGAGAAATTCACATTTTCTATTCTATTTTTAAGTATTAAGTAAAACTTAACATTTGAGAATTAATACCAGAAAGGGACGATTCCCTTTCACTTCGCTTGTCATGCAGAGGATCTTTACTGAACACAGTATTTTATGTATGAATATGCAAGACAAATTCATKAACAAAGTAATGACACAAGAGCCGTATCTAAGTACTATCAAAGCAATAATCTTTCCTGTACCTTAAGGGCCTGAGATTCCTCATGTAAATAAGACAGAAGAGACATTAGATAGCTTATTGTCTGCCAAAACTTCCTCCAACTGCTTACATTATGGCTAATAAAAGACACACTACATCTCTCAGCTATATGTCATTTCAAGAAGCCGAAAATATTAATGATACATAAACAGAGAGAAAACTTACATGAGAAAAAATTAAATCTCTTCATAATTATCAGTATTAAACGTGTTATCTGATGTATCTAGCTGAAGATAGCAAAAATATGAATGCCAGTGCACATCAAAAAGATCTGAAATTGGAGACACTGCTTTGGGTTTGTTTCAGTGTGGAATTTCCTCTTCGATGATAAAGGAAACTATTATTATTATTATTATTATTATTATTATTATTACAAAATAAGTAGCTTACGTTATTTCTATATGAAATTGGAAAGTGACAAAAGTTTTACAAAATTTACATTTAAAAATACAATAATAAATTACTGAATCATGCATTTAATGCTATCTCCTGTGCAATCATAATAATACTGTCTGCATAATAAGATCTAGTATCTTGATGATGTTACCATTGAAGTTGAATGGTAACAGTGAATCAGGCCTTGTACAATGCTCACGAGTGTTGAAAATACAAACATTTTTCTCACTAATTTATTCTCTTTTACTAACTGTACATACAGCATTCTAAAGATATACTGTACAAAAGAATATAATATAGTAAAGAGTCATGAATTATATTTTGGGCATTTTTTGTTGTCAACAACTGTCTAGGCTAGGTATATACTCTGCACTAATTAAGCAGATCCCATCAGAGCAATTCTTCTACTTATGAAATTCATTTCACAGTATTTGCAGTTCTGGCAGCACTAGGTATCAAAGGACCTCCAAACATCATACAGCATTTATGAAGTGTGTCTTGCAACACACCCTGAAATAAACAAGAGTCTGGACAAATGAAAAACACAGGTTGTGACTGAATGTTGGCAACTTAGCAAGTGAGTGAGGGAGGCAGGAATAGAGACATTATCTTCAAGTGCAAAACTCCAGTTGCTTCTTTTATTGTGCTTCATTAAGTTCTTTACATAGAGAATAGCGATACTAACTCAAGATTCTTATCATTCACATAGATCTGGAAATAGCTAAACATTGCAAGTAAATTATATCCCTTTGTCTCCTTCTACAAGGACAGCTAGAAGCACACTATACCTCCTGATTTTGGGGAAGTTTTCAGTGGCACATCTAATCTGAGAAATGTCCAACTAAGCATGAAGAATGAGTTGGTCCCACTTCTGAGTAGATAAATAAGTCCTTTAATCTGAGAGAAGGGGGTACAGTAAACCAGATAGCTCTTTCCTAATCCACTTTATTTCACACTTTCATCCTTTATTAATACCTGTTTCCAAGTTTTTTACATTTACCATTTTTAGCTTAATTATATGCTTTCAAAGTGAAAAACTGATTTCTTGAGATCTTTACTAGTTCTGAATTCTCAAACTCTTTGCTTTGTAAATATAATTTTTAGTCTTCAGAGTATACACATTTCAAAATGCCTGCAATTATATTAAGGTTTAAAAAACGTATTTTTTTTCCCCCAAAATGTAACTTTGGTGGAATTTAGATGTCATTGTGAGGAGGGAGACTTAACAGAATATTGTTTCAAATAAGGAAGCTTACATTTAAAAAATTAGTTAATATAGTTATAAAGCTATGGCTGAGAGCTGTACTCCACCACTTTAGTACTATTTGCTCTTTTACATGCTTTCTCATGTTCTCTCTCACACCCCTTTTTTGCTTTTCATACTGTTGTACGATCTGAAAATGCAATTAGATATTGTATTAAAAGATACTGCAAAGTAATTATTCCTTTTATGATACATACTTTTATTTACTGTTTTCCGTAAATGCATCTAACTATCTAACTAAATGCATGAATACAATGAAAGAAAAAATTATAGTAAAGACTGATGCTTATGCCTGACACTGAATTGACAGAGAAAAAGGTACAGATTTTTAATACATAGTATCTTTCCATACAGTAGATCATATGCATTATCCAGCATTATGGAGGGCTCAGGAAGATGATTTGGAATGACATTGACCTGGTTCTGTCAGCAGCAGTGAATATCAGAACAGAGAGAGTATGCATCCTGGCTAATATTTCGTGGAATGTAGATAAACGTAAATGAAACAAACAACCAGCCAAAAAACAATCAAAAAGCAGAATGGCAGAAACTCCACCCTGATTGTCTCAGATGTTTTAACCAGTTAAATTACTGGACAGCTGATATTCTAGAAGGCCTGTGGATTTTCAAAATTAGCATTTTAAAAAAACAACTGTCAACACAAGCAAAAGCTTATGTGAGTTTACAAATTTAGTATCTATCATATACAACCTGCATCCTGTGGATAAGTCCTTATTTCTGTTTTACAGCGAGTATGCATACCCTTGAATTTTCTTGATGTATCTCAAATCTCACTGCCTTCTTTCTACTGATTTCAAAATACTACTTAATTAAAATGTGCACCTTCAGCATTTTTAGGATATTTCTAATTAAATTTCAAAGTATTTTTTTAATGCCCACTATTAAGGAAAAAATCAAAGATCAAAAATCAAATTAATAGAGTAATATTGTGTACTTTAATTCTTATTTTAAATATTTTTTTCTGAAAATTATTTTCCTAGTCAATGTTAAAGGATCACATAAAATGTTTTATACAATGTCAGTAAAAAAAATTTATGAACACATACCTTAGCTTAAACAATACAGTATTACAGTTAAGTTAGTATGAAATAAAAAAATAGTTACACTAGTATTGCTTCTATATATTTTAATCACAGTTATAACCTACTTTCATGTATCTGTGTATTTTGTCAAAAAACCTAATAAATAGGCAAGAAATAACTGCCTGCAAGAGAGAATATTGAAAATACATTACATTATACACATATTAATATAGTTTTTCCTCAATACTCTAAAATTCACCAAAGCATATTCAGTAGAGGGGACTGACAGTCTGCCTACTATGCATAATCCAACAGAAATTCCACTGTTTATTTGTTCATTTTCTCCTATACAGTAACAAAACTCTGCAAACAAACTGCATGCATACAATCTGCACCCTAATAGGAAATCTGTAACTCTGAACAAGTTTCACAACAGAAAACAGATATTACTGTACCGAAAATATCAAGAGTGGTAACTTAGAGTACAGGACTACTGTTTATATGGGAGATACACTAATTATTTCTTAAAAACTCAAATATTTTAAAGTCTTACCTCTTTAGCTGGTTACAAAATAGAAAGTATGCTAGAGCATAAGCAACACTTTGTGCATCTCCAAATTAAACTTTCTAGATTGCTGCTGAACTATATGAAATATGAGCTCACCTGCTTACGTAGCTCTGCTGATTTTGACAACTTCATGAAGGTCAGATGTGGTTTAAAAGCTCTTTGTTCTCCTGTCATGATCCCCTTTTCTTGAAATATCTTCTTCATAGTCTCTGATGGGAGGAGAAAAGTGTAGAAGTACAAAGATATTATATAATAGCATACTTAAAATGTGCTTTCAAATGTAATTTTAGTCATGGCTACTTCACATGGAAGAAACAAGATGAGTACTAAAAGGCAGGGAGATTTCTACTTAATTTCAAGGTACATATTATTTCTTCAAAGGTCTATATTATTTGATGTGAAAATGGTCTTATATTTGCAGTTAATACAGGACACAAATTTGGCTTTACTAAAATGGCAATTAGCTGTTCATACTGTCTGATTTTGCTATCAAAATAGGAACTCGACATCAGCATTGTTCAGGAGTCACTTTCACTGGAAGTGTGGGAAACTTCAGGAAAACTCTGAGTATGTAACAGAATTCTCTTTTCAAAAACACTATTCTGTGGTGAATTCTACTCTCTGTATTTGGGTAATCTCCCACTCAGATCAAAGGAAATTTGGAAGTGAAAGCTCTAAGTTTTGGCACTGGATTTACATGACAGGATTAGAGAACATATCAGGTATGATGATGGTTTTTGTTTGGGTTTTTAAGCTTCACTGTTGCCTTCTAAGCTAATTTCCTATTTTTAATGTACACTTTTATCTGTTTACAGTTCAGGCCAAAGCAACTCTACAACACTGACCTAGTTCACTATTTCCCAACTCATCTGCTCAATGTAATGTTTAGTTTCTTGGTAATAAATTTCAGTGTAACTTCTGAATTATGTTCCATGGGGTTTTTTGTATTAAATACTTTCATGTGCAAGATTTCTGTTCTGAAAAAAGTTTAGATAAAATTGAAAAAAAACTGTGGTAAAAATAATACTGGCAAATAGAGTATTTCTGTTACTGAAAGACAGAAAAACTGCAAAACCTTTTTTTTTCTTTGCAAGTAAAACTTCCAATTTTTCACTAGGTGTAGGTCTAGGTGACTCATACAATCAAACTAAAATCAAAATAGGGGAAAAAACTATCAATCCTATCACATAAATTTAATCAGCCCTTAACATAATGATGTATGTTCATTTAAATGTATTACTTTTTTGCTTGATAGTTCAACAGTCCTTTTTCTCCCACCTGGAAGAAACAGCATCACACCAGGAAGTGAGCAACACAAGAACTGCTGACCTACTTGTATTCTTTTAAATTTTGTCTGCAGGAAACATTTCTAAATTTACAATGAATCCCCACGAAGCTTTCTGGCTCCTGTGTCTGGTTCTCTGAACGGCATAATTTGGGGACTCATTGACATTGATGTTCCAGCAAAGGGTAAATCTTACCAAACCCAGGTTTAAGCTACCATGTGATGTTCGGACTCAGTCTTGTACATAGTAGTCTTTTGTTTTTCCCTCTGAAAGCTCCATTTTTTTTTCCTGCCATCACACCTTACGCCATGCAGTCTTATCTCCCACTCTGCAGTTAGGATCTATTGCTGATGAAGATTTGCACCTCTACAGGTGTCCCCTCCTAAATCCAGTAAGAGCTTAGTATCAGACCAGAGGTTTGCCAGTGTGCCTCTGATCACAGGAGTATAAACCTAGGGATCTCAACAGGGCAGACTGAACACACAGCGCTATGACTGTGTGGGAATTGGGTGGGACAGCTGGGTACCTACACTTTACCCTGCTGAACAGCAACACATGGCCTGCCTGTCTTCGTTTGGTGCTAAATAGCTTTCTTGGTATCTGTTCTAGTTATCTTTCCAAATTCCTCTTGTTTTCATACCTGGCAACTCTAATCAAGAAAAAACAATGAAAAACTGGGTCAGAGGAGAGAAAGCATGCAGAGAGAGACTGCAGTATTAAATTTAACAGATTTACATATGTGTAGGTGTGTGTCTACACATGTTCTCACTGTCATCAGACTTCTCTCACAGCTTTGTCATGGCACAGATGTGTTAAAAACCACAGGCTCAAGACACTGGACTTGCTAGGACTACAGATAGCCCCAGTTTTGTAGAATTTTACATGTACAGAAAGTGTGACATTTTACTGGTTAAAGTAGCTTATGAACATACTTAGCACAACATTTCCTTCTTCAATGACAATGAAAATAGAAAGAAATCTGAGGAGGTGGAGGGGGAAAAAAGAAACAAAGAGAAATGTTTTCCTGAGAGCACAGGAAGGTTAAAAGATAATGTAATGCTATTAAAATCCATGAAGCTCTTTGAAGAAGAGGCTACAAGAAGGGATTTAAAAGAAACTGGGAGGGACACATGGATGCTGTGGGCAAGAGAAAGTTCCAGGCTTGTGAGGCAGCATAAAAGTGGATTGATAGACCGGCAAATACACAAAAGTAAAAGTTTATGATGGGGATTGCCTGAACTAAAAGAAATTAGAGGCCAGTGATGAGAAACAGACAGACAATGCCCAGGGGTCTTGACAAATGAGGATCCTCCATCTTTCCTCCAGCCATTATCATTACTACTTAGACTGAAAAATCAAACAAAATCTCTGTTTTCCTTTATTAGCCTCAGGCTGGCTGATGTTTGCAGCTTCAAAGTATACTGTGGAAATGTTAAAGCTATTTTTACAAGCTCAGTGACTTCCTGGAACAAATTTTTGGAGAGCTTTCAGACTGTCTTTCATGCAGTTTGAAGTACTCTGTAATACCATTTTGTACCTCATTTTTATAATGTCAAAATTACTGAATGTCATCTGCCTCTTACACTGGATGCAGCTGAATCCATTGACAACTCTTTCCCTATAATTAGAATGGAAATGTGATGTATGAAGCTTACTCAGAACCACATTACACTGGAAAAGCTCAACAATTCAACAGCTAGATCAATACAGAACAATTCATAGTAAAATTGCATATTGAGCCATATTCTGTAACACAAATGGCCATCTTCTCTTCCAAGATTTCATTAGATACAGAAAACTGCTACGTATATGTTTTCTTCCAGATTATTTAATTTCTGCGTGTGTCAAAACCATGTTCCTTCAATTAAAGGTTTATAATTTAGAAACAGTATTCTGTCTCTATTGAAAATGTTTTTGACTTTACACTTGGAACTGAAGAAAAGCTGAGCATAGATAATTTACAATCATAACTATCATGTTAAGCCATGTTAAAATTATTAAGTTCTTAGGGTTTTTTTAACCCTTAGTCGAGCCAATTTCCCAATAGTTCCTCCACTGCTACTTGTATGTATTAGTTAGGCTTTTCTACAGTGAAGCCTCTACACTGTACCATACCACTGTCACATACTAGTGAGCTATACTGTTTACTTCAAGCACTCGTCAGGAGTACATGTGAGTTGTTCTGTTTCTCTCCATCACCTCACGCATATACAGAAGAAAGATGAGTTCATTCATAAAGTAGAATCCATGGAGCAGCTGGGCCAAGCAATCCCCACTTTGTACACAGATGTCAATATGTAAGGTAAGCCTTACAAGACAGTGACAATGTGAAGGCAAAGTGCTAGACTGAAAGAAGAACGTAAGTAGGACTTCTTGATAAAACTTGCTTTTACTGGCTTCAATCCATTCTAATACTTCCTATAAGTTTGTCATGATCACAAAAAGAAGTGGGTGAGAGTACCTTTTTTTAAACAACAATAAGCATATTGCTTCATTTTAATGAGCCTATCAGAGCTATTGTAATTCAGTGATTGTAGCACAATATGAAGAGGAATGTAAATTAAAATCTAAAAGCATTTGCTGTCCTTGTTTTCAGGGAATCATACTTTCAGTCCCATCTGACTAAACACCAGCAAATTAGAGACTATGTTGTCTGTAAATGCCAAAATCCTCTCTGAAGATTTACTTTCTCCTTGCCTTACAAATAGATCCTCTAGTTTTTCCTGCTACCCTGACTTCCTTTCTGTTAAACCCTTATTCTTGTATCTGTTCTCTTGGTATCTTGCTGAAAATAACATTATACAGTCAAATCACATATTGCTTAGCAAACTGAAAAAATTCTGACTCCTTCCACTTGCTTAAACAAAATTTTAAGGCCCTGCGTGGAGTAGTAGAGTCAAGGGTGGGAGAGGCACTGCAATCCAGTGCTACAAAGCCAGGCCAGGCCCATTCCAGCCTATTGCTCTGGCGTAACTTTTGCTTTAGCCTCTTCTACTTGTCATGTGACACACAAAAAAGGTGAGCTAAGAGATTTAGCAGTAACACAGAACTTAATATTCTCATGCAACTAATCCAGTGTCAAGCTCCAGAGCAAACTGTATAATTACTACTGGAGGAAAGCATTTAATAACTATTGTTTAAAGTACAAACTCATAAAACTAACTGGTATTATACTAAGCCATAACAGTGACTGTTCATTAATGTTCACTAAAACGTTTGCCCGTTGTCAGCATTTGTCTAGTCATGGGGCCTAAAACGAAGAAAACTCATGTAGCACAAAGCTGAATTAGAAAAGGTCACATGCAGAAAACAAAAGGCATGAACAATGCCCAGCTCTATTGCAACCAGTCCTTCATGTAAGTAAGTACTAGCAGCAGGGAGGTGTCTTGGTTCTCGTAATGAAATCAACTGAAGAACCTTTAGGACTTTTTTCTGCTGGTTATATTAATCACAGAATACAGCATGTATATATTTGCTGACATAATTATATTCTTGAGACTGCAGAACACTGCCACTTCCAACTTGAGAGTGTGCTTCCCTTCTTGCTGTGGATGAATCAAGTTTCTACACAGCCCAGCAAAGTTCTGCTACACACATTAGTAGGAACTATAACTAATGGCACATGGACTAGAAGAAAACCTGTCACAGCAGTACATTTTCAATGTAACTGTGAGCAATTTGGACTAGCAGCATTTTGTTCACTTTGTACAAATCAGTTGTTTTAATGGAAAATTACAATACCTTTGAGTTTCCAATTTTTTCATCATGTGAAATAAGAATAACTGACAAGCAAAATTCATTTATCATAGTTTCAGTCAACTGTAACTAAAGTGAACTAAATTAACTGAATTAAACTATTTCCCTAGGCTGTCTGAAGTGAGGGCAGTGTAATTCACTCTCAAATGGACACTAAATGTGTGGTTTCATAATCTTTAAAGAAACTCATAAACTATCATCCTTGTCAAAATAGACTGTTCCTCTCCAGCCCCTTGCCTGCCACTGCTCCCGTCTTTTGTACCAATGGTTACGTGGCTATACAGTAAACTGCATGGGCAAACTGAATAGGTTAAAAATTAGCTGGCAAAGGTAAAAATGTTAATTTTACCACAGTTGAATTCACCATGTGGCTGCACACGGGGGTCAGATTGCTTTGGTATGGTGGCAACCTAAGTTTATGCTTGAGTAAAGTTGTAATGTACCTAGAGAAGACTCACTTTCCATTTCTCCCTCTCTCTAGTGTGGACTGTTAGGAAATCAATTTAGAGAGATTAGACTAAATGTCATTTATATAAAACTAAAGTTAAAGAAAATTACTAAGTTAATTGTACTGCATGTCTGTCTAGTGCAGTCCTAACTGTATTAAAATATTTAAGCCAACAAACCAACATTTCTTGAAAACAAAGGACCAAAAGCAAATGAAATATCTGTGTAAACCGAAGAGTAACTTTTCTGTTCACGAAGTACAAGCTCCCTCTCATGGTCAGACCATAACTCTAAATCTGCAGATCCTGCAGGTAAAAAACAGGATTCAGTTATTCACTTCTATCAGCTTCAAGCAGCATTTACAATATAATTACCAAAATAAAAATCAAAGCCAAACAATTCATTACTCTTTTCAAATTCACTTAGTACTTGTGCTGGTTTTGGCTGCAATAAAGTTAATTTTCTTCATAGTGCCTAGTATAAGGTTATTTTTTGGATTTGTGCTGAACACATGGTTGACAATTCGGGATGTTTTAGTGACTGCTGAGCAGCACTTGCATAGAGCCAAGGCCTTTTCTGCTTCTCACACCACCCCTCCAGCAAGGAGGCTGGAGGTGCACAAGGAGCTGGGAGGGGACACAGCTGGGACAGCTGACTCCAGCTGACCACAGGGATATTCATGCCATATGCTGTCATGCTCAGCATAAAGCTGGGGAAAGAAGAAGGAAGGAGGATGGCATTTGTCTTCCCAAGTCACGGTTATGTGTGATGGAGCCCTGCTTTCCTGGAGATGGCTGAACACCTGCCTGCCCATGGGAAGTGGTGAATGAATTTCTTGGTTTGCTTTGCTTGATTGCATGGCTTTCGCTTTATCTGGTAAACTGTATCTTAATCCGTGAGTTTTCTCACTTTCACTCTTCTGAGTCTCTTCCTCAAAGAGCCGTGGGAGAGTGAGTGCGTTTGGCTGTGTGGGGCTGAGCTGCTGGCTGGGATTAAACCACAGCAGTCCTTGAAATATTCTGTGGTGTAGCAAAGCACAAGAAAGGAAGTTTTTTAAAAAGCCCTGTAAGTGTTTATGTCACTGTTAGCACAGGAATTCTAAAATGACTTTGACAAAGTTATTAAAATACTCCTGAAACTTCTATCAGAACAGTTTAGCACTATTCCTGGTAGATAATTAAATGATGCCAATGTCTTTTAATGGATTTTTGGGAAATAATTTGCAAATCACAACAAACAGAAGATTCCTATTAGAGACTTTTGTCTCTGGCAAACCTAAATTTACACTGGTATTAGCAGACATGCATTTACCACATTCAGAAGTTATTATTATCAAACAATTTTCCATATAATTTATGGAATTAAATGGGCTCCTACAAGAAGCTAATTTAACTTTATCTGTTTTCTATTGCCTGTGTTATCAATATTTCTCCATCATTCACGTACAACACAAAATAACACATAAAGTCAAAATTCACCTTAGAGCATAGCAGAAACCATACATAATCTTGAAGTAGCAAAACAGTAATTCCTTAATAAATTAAACTGAGGTCTTTGTAAAAGGTCAAAGCAGCTGCACTTCAGAAATGAAACTAATTAATTGCTAGAGAAAACACTGTATTAATAAAGACTTTTTCTGCTTTTTCCTCTGTACTGGACTGCAAAGAGGTAGCATGACAGCAGCACTCTTTGCTACTCTGAAAAACGTCCTATATAGATTATTGCAGTATTAAAACATGATGTGACCTCACATTCCTCAGAGCACAAAAGATGATTCATCAATACTGAAAAACTCTTTTAAAGAGTCTTTCCAAGGAATAGTTGGAATTGCCGGGATAGTTTTAAAGGACACCAATGAGTTACAAACAGTACTGCTCTTTGACAATTTTTATTAAATATCTGTAAACAACATAGTTTAAGTATAGACTCATAGGCAGATTAAAAATTTGGACCAGAACAAGGTAGTATGGAGTCTTTACATCCCATTTACAAATCTGCACTATGGTTTTTACATATACTAAATAAAAAGTTATCAGAGAACAGTGCTGTCTGTAGTTCATTAACATCCTTTTGAACCATGCAAAGTAGGCTAGGAAATTCATTACGTAGCCTTTACAGTTGTTAAAGGTAAATTATTATTGACTAAATTAGCACCACTTATCTTTGTGCTCCATTCTCATTTAGGTTGTTGAAAAGTCTTTAAAGCACTTGAACTAGATTGACAAGTTGTACCTGCTATTTCCTTAAGTATAGTTGTATGATCGTTTTCTGCCAAATTCACAAATCCAACTTGATTTCTGAAGTGATCAATTCCTTGAAAAGATAAATCCACTCTTTTTCCTTTCAGAAGATCATCTACAAAAATCTTGCTGTCTGAAAGAGCACCAACTGCTCTGCCAAGAGGAAAGAAAATATCAATGTCAAACATATTTATGCTGTTAACATTGCTGTTAATCATTATATTAAAAAATGTAACAAACGTTTTTTAGTATCAATTTATTACCTACTCAGGTACTTTTGCACTACTTCCTATCAACACAGCTATTATTATTATTATTACCATTAAAAAAGGTAAAGCAGTTCATACACTGTGCTGTAAAACTATAGAAGTAATAAGGCAGACTTAGCAGCAGGTGTAATTCCTCAAAAGAGTTTAACTCAGTCCTGAAGGTAACCAGATAGTAAGATGACAGTGTCCCTATTACTTTGTGCATCCCATTTAAATAGGATGATTACTCAGAAGTATTTAGTTTTCCATCCTTAAATTAACTAACTTTTTTCTTCTCCTGATAGGTCAATTCAACTAAGATTCTGCTTCATTCGAATTTACTTCAGTGTTAGTTAATATTATAAAGAGATATGACATTACATATATAATGATAAAATTCTATGGAAATTACAATTAAGCTCATTGAGAACTGTTATTAAAAGAAGTACTATCTCAATTTACGCTTACTTTCTGTAGGAGCTAAGAGGCATGCACACAATAACTGAAGTAACAGGGTACAAGCCTGGTAACCTTTTAATAATTTTAATTAGCCGCATCAAGTGTATGTGCAATTACATGAAATAATTGTTTTGACCTGCACTTAAACTGATTCAAATGCTAAGCAAAAACCACATAAACATTTTTAGTGTTTTCTAAAAGATCTCTCACATGTCACAGTTTTTACTTCTATTCAGCGAAACTCAATTTTATCTTTTCCCTAAACCAATACAGACTTCATAAACGCTAGATGGCAGTAATAGGTTAAAAACACTCAAAAGAGGCATTTTTACTTTTTCTGTCTTAGCTGGATGAAAGCAATCATCATGATTTCTACAGTAGGTTGAATTATATTATTTAAGCCTGTACAATTGCAAGGAGCTCTACACATGTTTCCATTGCTTTTAACAAGGCGGACTCTTGATGTGAACTATGCATTAATTGGAACCTAGGCCAGGTTAAGAAACATATAAAGGTTGATTACATGACAAAATATCCTGATAGAGTCCTCCTGTGGTCTTTTTACAGGTCTCTAATCTATAACCCAGAAGTACTTTAGCTCCTTTATAACCATTTTAAACACCATCATTATTAGTTCCTTGGCAAAGATATTTTACTTTAAGCATAGTCTCTATCACTTACCTACCCTTTTATCACTCACTATTAGACAAGCCTGTTCCTGTGTCTTCCCTACATGCTACACTTCAAGACCTTTCAAAAACACCATCTAATACTGGTTATACCTGTCAGATTACTTCACACGTAAGCATGCATAGATTTATTTACCAACATGAACCTGAAAATTGGTCCAAAACAAGTACAGATATTTCAAATACCGTGAGTCAAAGCTTGCAGAGGACTTTCACATAGTTATTCATGCATGTATCTAAAATCTATCTTCGGATTTTTTACATATGAGAACTGGTACACAGAAAGTCATTGGAAAGCTCTGTTCCCCACCTGAACAAAGGTTTATATTTCCATACTGTCTGCTGCAGAGCTCACTGACCAGCCCAAGTTTACCTGATGCGTTCTATGAAAGGTCAATTCAAACAGTGCAGTGTGTTTCCAGTTTAGCACTGTGGCATTGAAGATTTAGTTCTACTTTTTCTTTTATGGATAAGCTTGCAAACACTAAAGTATGTAGAAAAATAGTTGTCATCTCACTCTGGCTATCTTGGTTTTTGTATTCTATCAATCACTTTATAATGTCTAACAATTGCTTTGTAAGAATAATGCACAAGAACAAACATTTCTACTGAAGTCAACACATAAAACACAACAGTGGCATTTTCTTGTTATTCCATACCAATCAGTATTTACAGTGCCAACTAGTAGGTACACTCAGTGCAACTAATCCACAGATATACCCAAAAAGTTTATAAGCACTTTGATCTAAACTGGAAAAAGGAAATTAAAAAAATAAATTAAACAGCGTATTTTAAGTGAATACAAGCTAGAACTATAGAAGCAGTGCCTGTTTTCTTTCTATATTGTTGCAATGTAAATACTGTAGCATTTAAAATTCACATAGTTTGTTTTAAGAAATTTCTGAGTTTGAATTTTGATTACTTGTTAGAAAAAGCAACCTCACAAAAAAACCCAAACTGAATTCTTTCAGTTCTGTTATTTGTAATGAAAAGGTGAGATTCACAGAGTCTTTGACAGAAAACAAACAAGAAAAGGCATTTACTGCAAAGGCAGGCATCCTGATTTCTAGCACCTGATCCCATGACTGTGCATACAGTTAGCATGGAGTAGAACTCCTTTGCTTGAAGGGAGTGCTGTCATGACTCTTGATTGCTATTTTTCTTTCTAGTTTCAAAATATCACATTCTTGATTTCATATAGTCCTACAAAAAAAGATGTATAGTGTATTCATGAAGGCTAGACCACAGTCAATCAGTTAGAAAACTTGCAGGTCTGGATTCCCTTAGAAAGAGCGGCCTAGAATACAGATCTTCCATTTTCAGGGTGAAAGCTGTATGTACTAAAATACCATACAAAGGGCTTTGTGCCGAATTGAATGTTATGTTTAGCACATTCTTATCACGCATTTGACTTCAAATAGCATTCAACACATTTAATTTCTGTATAGACAGAGGCACTATTGTGCAAACACAGTTGAAAAGCTGTAGATATCTAAATAACTTAATGGATCCAAACCTAAGGATCTGTGAACTCTCAGACACCCAGTTGACTAGCTGCACTTTGTTTGAGAGATTACTCTCCCCTTTCATTACACACAAGTTCTTTTGCCACCCTGGATCTTGGTTTCTTTCCAATAACTTGGTATCAAAAATTGGTGAAGCAAAAAAAAGGAAAATTCAGCATTTTACTCTTTGAGTTCTCCCAAAAGATTAAACAAAAAACCATCAGTTATGAAAGTTAAAAAAAAATCCATATAAAAGAACATGCAATCTAGAATACCTGAGGATAGCTGAGCTAGAAACCTATGGAAGGCATCTGACCAGGGAAGGGGTGAATCTCTGAGGAAGCTGCTGCTGACTAGAGGACAGTCCTGAGTGCCTGGACTGTAGAGTTCTGCTGGGAGAGGCAGAGAAGGATTCTGTAAGTCAGTGCTTCAGTAGCATTCAGACAGTGAAATCTGAGAAGGAGCTCAAAGAGTAGCAGAAGATCCTGCATTTGAGAATATTTGTTTTGATATGCAGTTTTGGACTCTTAAAAAAGACTCATGAGGAGGCACACTTGCCTTTGCGATATCTTCCCGCATTCCCTTTTTCAAAAGCTCATACTTCAAACCCTTTCCAAAAAAATCTCACACAAACAGCTGGTGGTTGTTCTCACTGATTTTCAGGTGCTATCACAGTTTGCTCACAAACCAGGCACGAGGAAACTTCTCTGCTTACTCCAGGAAAGAAAAGGCACGTGGAGAGGGGAGGGAATCTACTGGATCTAGTACCCTTTGCTTGCCTTTCTATTCTCTGTTCCTGGCTGTTTCTCTCCCCTTCGATCAGACTGTTGGTGATGAAGATGCTGAGAAATTTGCATCTTCACAGGAGAGGTAGGAGTATAGAGGCCTCAAGGATATAGCATTCATGGAAAACAAGTGTGTAAAACAAACAAGGTAACTGATTTAGATACACTGATCTTTCATTATTTTTAGATGTGTCAAATGTTTTCAGCCAAAATACTTCTATTTATTAGAAGCATGCCCTTGACTACCAAATGGTTCCTACATTCTGTGTTGTATTCTCACTTTCTTACGAGCAATCTGCATTTTAACCGATTTTTAGTTTCCATGTTAATCTGTTCAGTGTCCCCTATATCAAAGCATTGTTTTAAAATAATTACTTCAGCAAACACAAGATTCGTGCATGAAAGTTCAGTATACATAGTAAGAAAAATGCAAAGGAAAAACACATACTTGTTCAGAGCTCACGGCATTCCATAAGTTATAAAAATGGCTAATGTCAAGATTAGCATTTTAAAAACAACATGAATTAAATGTTCAATAACCCTAGTAATTTAGGGCTGCATATTGCAACAAAATAACTGACAGTTAACTTTTTTAGTCTTTTTATGAACACATCAAGCAAAAATACTAGTATATACTTAATTTAACACTAAATACCTACATGCTAATTTCTTCTTCACTGGATAAATGCATCACTAACATGGTGACATGAAACGAGCCAGAGCGAACCATTGCTTTGGAAAGCCTTTGATCCTTTTGTATTATTGCATCTTGGACAGCCTGAATACTGCCAGTAATCTGGAAAGAAAGACACAGAAACAACAGTCAGCCTCTACAATTACTGTATCCGATCATGCAAGTGAACAAGAAAGCACACAAACTAAAATCAAACATTTATGTAAAAACCATTCTAGCAGAAGAAAGTTTTATCTTCTGACAAAGATGTGCTAATTGACCCGAGTGAACCCAAACTGGGTATAAATGGAGTGATTAATATATCACTAGACACTCCCCATCACATCTTAATAGGAGTTTCCTTCCGTAAGTATCATAAACTCCTCAAGCAGATTAAGATCATCCAGTCTTACACTGCCAGTAATACCAATAAAAAGTTTCTTCAAGGAATTTCTCTGCCTACTCTGCTAAACTTGTATGTTGCTATGTGCAGAAAATGACTGGAAAAACAGAGATCTTTGCAGGATCAGGCACATACAAAACCAGAATACTCAGTATATAGTTTGTAGAGATACCTGATTTGCAAATTCTGATTATACTGTCCAATAGACAGATATAATTTATATACTCTTTTCAAACATATTTTAACAAATTTCCATACAACATGTACACAGTTCTAACTTCATCAGTCTTTCTCTTTAAAAATATTGGGATTACATTTTCTTCATTGAAAATTATTTATGTGGTTATACATGCTCTATAAATTGTATCCAAAATGTTTACTGTGCTTGACATTACGCTAGTTGTATTATAGTGATTTAAAAAACAAAACCCCAAAAACCTGCAACAATTCTTGACTATGTTAGTGGGAATTAAATCAAATCCAATAACCTTGACCATCTGACAAAATTAATTACTTCTTAAAGCACAGTAAACAAAGACATTACAGACAAACCAGCTTTGGTGTATAAAGTCTAAAAGAAGCATGTAGAAAACTTCAATCCCATTTTTTGTTGTTTATTTATTTGAAAACAGTGGTGAATACTTCACAAATGTACTGTACAGACTGACTTCTATGAGAAAAGCATAAGTAGCTCTTAGGTATATAAAAAAAAAAGCATCAATATATTTTGGTAGCTCTGTTAATCATAAGGAACACAAATTTGCTGGAAAAAACCACAATCTAATAAGAGTGTTCAATATTTTTCTGGCTGAATTTCTTAAGATGAGTTTTGCCATGCAGAAGTTTTACCTAATGTGCCATAGAGATCTAGTAGTGTCCTATAAATAACTCAAAGGAACCAATGCGTGGGAGGGTATGGAGGAGGAGGAAAGGTAAAAGCCACTTGCCAGAAAAGGTGATATGGCATTTACAAAATCACAAGTGTCTTAGGTAGTATAGGACATATGAAGAAAATTCCACTAATATTTTATCATAAATCATGTTGTAATAAGACCGTCTTCCTTCATATGTCATTTATCCTGGATAAATAACAGTTTTATTATCTCAGATGCAGGAGAAATTTAACCCATATTTAAGCAAAGAACTGGTAAACATGATCACCGGTAATGACAATGTATTGACTGCATAATTATTTATGTTTATAAGCTAAAGCAAAAAAAAGAAATAAAACTCAAAAATTAAATAAACTACCATACTAATTACAATTTTATTCCATTTTCAACTATTGCTTCTAAATTTAATTTGCACCTGTGAGCTGGCAAAGGAAAAAATACAAATGTAAGCGTGCAAGCATAGCAGTAAACCCCATCCTAGCTCTGAAAGAGATCAGTGTTACTCAGCATTTAGATTAGCAGCCAATACCCCATTTCCCCTTACCCATACAGTTCCCTTCAGTACTTCCTACACAAGCATGTTCTTTTAAGGTTCACTCTTTTTTTATACAAACACCAATGGCACAAAAACTGTAGGAAATTAGTACCTCTGAGATGTCAATTTTTCTGTGCAAAATAGGACAACAGGTTGAAAACCCACAGCAGGTTCAAGACCCACAAAACCACAGCGGACAGGCTCACACCTGTATAAACTCCACTAGGAAAACAAGCTAAAAACCCAATGAATAACATGGCTTTGGAACGGAGTTAAGTCCAAAGATGGCCAGTTAGCAGTTCCAGAGAAAAGTTATTGCTGAACCCAATAGGAAAGTATAAAAAATCTGCCTTTTGGATACAGGTAAAATAACATGAAGGCTGAGCACGTTCTCTCTCTCTGGGTGAGTGACTATGCTCTACACAATCAACACTATTGGGAAAGAAAAAAAAAAGGTTTCAAGTACATTTTTCTGAATTTCAGAAATTTCTTTTTAAGATGTTTTCCCAGAAGCTTTGTGATCAAAATGTAACACAACAGCTGTTGAACAGGTGTGCCATCACAATGCATATTACAACTTCAGATTTGTTCTGTTTTCTCCAATAAATCTAAGGTGCAATTAAAATTTGGGTGTAGTGAATTTTAAGTAAGCAAGCTAGGACTCTTCCAACACTGCATAACAAGGTATGACCCACTGCATAAATAAAAACTTTAAATTCCTATTTAACCTGTTATTTACATTACCTTAAAAAGTTTTATTTTACATTTCAGCTGCTATCGTGCTGACTACTTACTTTTACTTGAGATGTCCTAACTTAATTAAAAAAAAGTTTGAAGGCAGATCACACTTAACAATTCCCCCCTCTGAATTTTTTAAAAAAAAAGCTCAAAAAAAAGGCCTCAAATACTGATTTCAAGGTCTCCTCTCCCATTACTTGAAATACATTATTCTGAAGAGTAATAGAATAGCACAGTTTTGCTTATTGCAAGGATACTACTAGTAAGTAAATATAGAGCTTTAAAGATTTAACAGATCAATAGTAATTATAATCAAGGCTGGAGGACCCTGAAAGGCTAATCTACCAAGTGAAAACACATCACATAAGTCGTAACTTAAAAAACAAAACACCCCTAACAAACAGAAAAGGATAGAATGATCATAATCCATTTAACTATTTTTGCAGAAGTAATAGTGTAAAGTTCAATATAAATTCAAAATTAATGGAACACCACCTTTCATTTCTGAAAATTCAAAACATATTTAAAATGAAAACAAGGAAACTGTTTAATTTCCAAGAGGAACAGTTCACTAAATGTTTCAGAAATATCCTTTATTACAAAATGTCTCCCTATGTAAAGCTTAATTACTACATAAAATACAAAGAGAGAGTACTAATGCCTAAAACAGTTCACTGGAATAAAATCAGATGTTAAAAAAATAAAGGTCTCTCATTACTAACTGAAATACTACCAGCAATTACCAGATTCACCCTGGCTATGAACAAACTAGGTTCTGAATTTTGGCTCATGTTGCCTATACAAATTACAATGCGTATTTTCTACTGTCAGAACAACTCTACCTCTAAGGTAAGTATAAAAGAAGCTTTCTAGCAAAGTCCTGGAATTCCCAAATGCTCTGAGATTTAATTTAAAGAGTTGTTTCTTTACCTCTGTAAATGATATGACTAAATACATGACATATAAAAAACCATGCGTACTTAAGACCTTTCCAACCAGCCCCTGAACATAATAACAATAGTGAGCAGGATTTCTCTATTATCAGATTATATAACCCCTACAGCATTCTTGTTAAATGATGGAACAGATTAGAAGAAAAGATATTTCAGAATAAGAAGTCTGAAAAAATATCCTACAATATTTGTATCGGGCTATCCTGGATCTTATAAAACCAGCCTTTACAATCTCTTCTTCACGTATTATGTTTTGAAGAATCAAAGACTGCACTGTAATTTTCAAACCTACTTTGGTTTATTTTCATTTCATATTCTCTTAATTCTTCTTTTACTTTTTCAGAGAACTGATAGTACAGATGTAGGATAAGTTAAAATGCACCTGAGATAGTTCCTGATATTAAAAAAAAACCCCACAACTAAATCTGAAAATGGTGTTAAACTGCTGGGTTCAACGTTTTAAACACAATGCACCTACTTCTCTTGTTTCAGACACAAAAGATACCAAAGATGTACCAGAGATAATCTGCAGTATGTAAGAAATCATTCTCATTTACTGCCTAAATGAGGCAACTCATGCTAACTTCAAGAAAATACATTTTCTTACGGAGCTCTTCGCACTTCCTGAATCCATTTGGAAAACATCTCACTAAAACAATAGTTGTTTGAATTTTAAATAAGATGATCCATTTTACTGGAAAATGCTAAACTATAAACTGCCAAGTTAAAACAGTAACAGATCCAAACATAAATTTGTATCTATAAAGAAAGCTAAAAATATTGCTAGAGATTTTCTTATTAAATTGGATAGGAAAGTCTCTCTTCCTTATTCTACATGAACAACAAAATAAGGAATATTGTAACACTACAGAGGGGAAATTTCGGCCAGCTTCAGTGAAATCCGTAAGACTGACAAACTGAATAAAAATATTTTTCCCCCAGTCTTTTCTAGAAAAGCAATTTTATTCACAAGAATGTTACCTAAAATAAAGTTACTCTTTGAATAGGCTGCTAACGTGTCTTTAAAAATACCTGAAATTTTTTTTTTCTTTCACAATATCAAACACTGTTCTTCTTGTAAATACATGCAGCTGTTGAAGTAATTCTGGTTATACCAAATTAGCATAATAAAGAATATCACCTTTGGATTAGTAATTGGGAGAGAAATGAAATAATTTGGCTGATATGGTTTATTCTTTTTCTTCTTTCTCTCAATACCTTCTTCAATTTCCCTTCCAGTTTTCCGCTTTCTTTTCTTCTTAATATTTATTTCAGAGGTTGCATGCACTGAAGAGAAAAAAAGAAGTTACTTTCAGCATTCAGACATATCAAAACAAAAATACTCTTAATATCACACCAATGGGAGCCGGACTTCAGTCGACTGACTGCAGCACGTCTTCTCTCTAACAGACCTGCCCATGCTCTGAACTGTCTGACTGGGATCCTACTCTGACCGGAATTAATGTACCCATACAAGTGGAGCACCATACCTGAACTAACAGCCCCCACCTCTAAGAAGGGCTTATAAGCTGCTAACACAGACAGACACACGGCTTCCAAACCACTAAGCTTCATTTAGCCAACGTATGCTGCAGGACAACAGGCCTGCAAATTGTCTACACTTGAACATGGACATGACTGTAGAGCAAAAGGGCCAATATTAAGCTTCAAAAATCCCATGCATTCTGTATTTTTAAATATAAAATACAGTAATACACAGGATTATTTAAGGAAGAAATCGTAGTAGACTAAGACTGACTAACATATAGCACAAGATCCAAACCCAGCCCAGAAGAAAACTTCATCCCAGCCAGATCTGGTCTCTACCTCCTCCCTTTCCACAGACACCTTCTGATATAGTGAAAGAAATGTGTGTGTCCTCAGTTCTCCCTTTGCACGTAATTGCTTTTCTCTCAGCTTATTTCCTTGAGCCTTTACAGACCCTCTCCCACATGTGGCCTTATACATACCCATAAGCTAACCAGGCTGCAGACATCCACTGTCCAATCAGAAGTGTTCTTCTAGCCCCATGCTAGGAATACACATATTGAAAGACAGCTCACAAAAGCCATGACTTGAGAAGCTCACATACAGTAAGGTGAATTGACATATGAAATGGCTTCATTCTGTGACTCATTGCTCCAAAGGATAACAAAAGGGTGAATTTTTAATATGCTCAATTATTTGCAGGACTGAATACTAAAAAGAGAGGTTCCGGACATTACTTCGGTTTAATATACTTACTAGCACATTCATCTTCAATATCTGTGTCAACAAATGGCATTTCTGCCATTAGAGAGTCTACTGAATCGGCAGCGCATGGCTCTTCTTTTTGTTGTGTTTTTTTCTCATTCTCTTTAAAGATTTTCTTTTGCTGTACATTTTCCAGCCCATCTGTAATACATTTAAAATAACACACTGGGTCTTAGTTTTTTATATAACAGCTAAGAGACATTATACATAAGCAACATACCAAGTAAACATTTCATTAATTATCAGCAAATAAATATTGACACATAACCCTGCAAAGATCCTGTTCTTCCTCCTTGTCAACAGATCAGTAAAAATACCTTAACATTTAATGTGAAATAGCAAAAACAAGAGAGTTCAGCTTTCTATATTTTAATAACCTATGGGCTTGTTTGGTTCCAAGCAAATGCAATTACAAGCGAAAAAAAAGAAGATACTTATAAATGAGCATAAAAAAAATAGTAGTCTTCAGACATCACATGAAGTTCATTTTAGATAACAGTAATGGCATATGAAATTCAGTGCAGACAAACATTGGCAAATGAATTCCACTGTAAACACACTGAAAACGAGGCATGAAAAAGCAGGAAGGGAATCCTACCATTCCACATATAATAAAGGGTTCTCAGCTGACTCCATCATTCAGGAATGAGATGACTATTCTTGCATCTCCCACACAGGATAGCATATTTTAGACAGCAATGATCTGAATTTCTCATTCTAAGAACTGACTTTAGTATTTAAGCTAAAGAAGGAAATCAATATAAATCAAAACACATCTTGCATGTACAAAGATATACATGAAGCTCTAATTCAAAGTAATACCACAATTGCAGAATATTTTGAGTTAGAAGGGACAGAATAATATCCACTAACAAGTTTTTTAAAAGGTCTTTTTCCCCAAGAGTACTAACTAACTAAGCATGAGTCATTTCCCTATGTCGACTTCATGTTTCTGCATCAGTAAACTCTAATGTTGGCATATTAAGTTATACCTTAAAAAAAGGAAAAAGTAAAATCTTCTCTTGCAGCAGACAATGTGCATAGAATCAGGCACCCAGCAATACTCTTTTGGGACAACTCCACAATGGGATTACTGTAGTGGAAGAAGCCTTGTGTCAGAATTGCAGTTTATCCCAGGACAGCTCATTACAACAGACAATGCACTTTGAAAGCTCCTCTTATGACCTGTGCAGAGAGCCCAAATTTGGCCTAAGAGGAAAATTCGGCAGCAAAAGTGCATCCTAAGTTCTTGTGGCCATGCAAGGCTACACATGTATAAAATCGATATTACAGACCCAGTGTGGATGATTATCACACTGTGGAATGTTTCTTGCACATTTCACTTTATGCTAGGGAAGATAAGTAAGAGAACAACATGATTAAATGCTAATTCACTCCAGCCTAAAGTAGGGAGGCATAAATCACTCTGTGGTGGTAGTCTGACACCTAACTTTATCCCCGAGGCTATTCAAAGGAAACAAAGTATTTAGATTTGTTGCTTGTTCCCCCTGTAGACCCTAAACTATGCTTAACAAACAGATATTAAAGCAATAATAAAATTATTACTTAACACAGAGATTAAAGTAAAGCTCACACAAAACAGATTGTTTCTGGTGATCCACAAACATACAGAAAACAACAACCCTGGATTCAAAGCAATCTCAAAGTGAAGGACAAGAGAGAGGTCCATGAAACGACAAACAAGTAGGTCAGTCTGGGGCAGAAAAACTCAAAATTCAGCAATGCAGAATCATAATCAGCTGGGTGCAAAAGGGATTTGTTAAGGTAGCATCAGCTACAGAACAAGGACTCACATAAATCTGAGAGGTGTATATTACAGATTACAGGTTTCCTTTGCTTGAAAAATGCTGCCTGTTCACAATAGTAAAGGCACAGCTAAAGTAATTAACAATGCACCTTCAGTAAACCGAACTGAGCAGGCACTGTGTCTAAATTCTACAGGTTGTGCCTCTAGCAAAAAAACCTCCCCTTTTTTGGAAATTAAATTAATTAAAGAAATCAGCAACAAAATTCAAGAATTGCACTCCAATCACTAAAACAACCTGAAAACAAGATTTTTCAAAACACTTGACGTAACACTGATAATCTGAAACCTCAAGTAACAAAACCAGCTTCCATAGGAACTCCTTGACCATCAAGTTGTTACAGGATGAACTCTTTTTCCTTAGTTGCATACTTACTTAAATTAGCCCAAATTTCATATATGAACAGGTATATACATTATTCCCTTATTTCTATTTGTTTAAGTGACTGCTGATCATCAGCAGCACTTGTCATCTGTTCCAGCAGAAAAAATAAATCATGATACACCTAGCTTATAAAGGAGAGCACAAAAATAAGGATTGATAAAACATATTTGACTGCACTCTGTTCCCAGCTGCCTTCTCTACATACAGATTAGAGTTTCAGACAGAATAATCTATTATTTGACACATAAATATCACTGATCACAGTGAGATCAGGTCTTCAGGCACTGTTCCCATGTTAATGTGTTTAATATGTTTATCACAGAATCAGTTAGGTTGGAAAAGACCTCTGAGATCATAAAGTCCAACCTATAAACAACCACCACCTTGTCAACTAGACCACGGCACTAAGTGCCATGTCCAGTCCTTCCTTAAACACATCCAGGGATGGTGACTGACTCCACCACCTCTCTGAGCAGCCTGTTCCAATATCTAATCACCCTTTCTGTGGAGAATTTCTTCCTAATGTCCAAATAAACCTCCCCTGGTGCAACCGAAGTCTATGTCGTCTTGTCCTGTCACTAGCTGCCTGGGAGAAGAGGCCAACCCACACCTGGCTACAGCCTCATTCTAGGTAGTTGTAGAGCGAGAAAAGATTCCTCTGAGCCTCCTCTTCTCCAGGCCTAACACTCCCAGCTCCCCCAGCTGCTCCTCATAAGACTTGTGCTCCAGACCCTTCATCAGCTTTGTTGCCATTCTCTGGACATGCTCCAGCACCTCAGTGTCCTTCCTGAATTGACGGGCCCAGAACTGGACACAGCACTCAAGGTGTGGCCTCACCAGTGCCAAGTGCATTGGGACAATCACTTCCCTGGTCCTGCTCAGGCCACTCTATTCCTGATACAACCTTCTTGGCCACCTGGGCACATTGCTGGCCCATGTTCAGCTGCTGTCCATCAGTACCCTCAGGTCCTTTTCTGCTGGGCCACTTTCCAGCCCCTCTGTCCCCAGACTGGAGTGATGCAGGGGTTTGTTGTGGCCAAAGTGCAGGACCTGGCACTTGGTCTCATTGAACCTCCTATCATTGGATTCAGCCCATCAATCCAGCTTGTCCAGGTCCCTCTGCAGAGCCTTCCCACCTTCCCACACATCAACACTCCAACCCAGCTTTATGTCATCTGTGCATTTGCTAATGGTAGACTCAATCCCCTTATCCAGATCATCAGTAAAGATATTAAACAGGACTGGGCCCAACACTGATCTCTGGGGGACACCACTAGTGACTGGTCACCAACTGGATGCAGCACCACTCACCACCACTCTCTGGGCCCAGCCATCCAGCCACTTCTTAACCCAGAAAAGAGTGCACAAGTCCAAGCTGTGAGCTGCCAGCTTTTCCAGGACTATGCTGTGGGAGACGGTGTCAAAGGCTTTGCTGAAGTCCACATAGACAACATTCACAGCCTTCCCCTCATCCACCAGCTGGATCACCTGGTCATAAAAGATGAGGTTGGTTGGGAAATATCTCGCTTTCCTAAACCTGTGCTGGCTGGGTCTGATCCTCTGGTTGTCCTGTATGTGCCGTATAATCACACTCAACATGATCTGCTTCACAGCCTTTCTGGGCACCGTGGTCAGGCTGACAGACCTGTACTTCCCTAGACATCCTTCTTCTGGCATTTCTTGTAGATAAGCATCACACTGGTCAGCCTCCAGCCACCTGGGACCTCCCTGGTTAGCCAGGCCTGATGATTGATGGATGATGGAGAGCAGATTAGCAAGCTCTTCTGCCAGCTCCCTCACCACTTTAGGATGAATCCCATCCAGCTCCATACACTTGTGAGCATCTAAGTGGTTATGCGGGTCACTAACTACTTCCTCCTGGATTACAGGGGATCCATTCTGCTCCTCACCCCCATCTACCACCTCATCTGGGACCAGCTGTCCTGTGGATAACCAGTCTTACTGTTGAAAATTGAGGCAAAGGTGTTAAGTACCCCAGCCTTTTCCTTATCTTTGGTGATCTGGAAGACCCTCCAGATAGACATTCTTCTCCACTGTTGTCTGTCTGACTCTCGAGATCCAGGGCCTTGTATGTATTCTGTAGGGCACCTGGGAAGTCAAGGGATGCCGGGAGGGGATTCTTCTACCTCTCTGAGGAGGGACCTGTTTCCATTCCCCCACATCTGCCTGATGGCAAGAGGGTCGGGGCTCCTTTGACTTGCTGAGCTTTCATCCACTGCTTTCTATCCATATTTGTAATAAAAAATTAATCCTTTAGAGACAGTTTAACTGAGAGCTACTATAGAAGTAGATGGTCTTAGTGTCGAGGCATTTTGAACCTCTGGTGCTGGCACTATAGTTTACACAGGTAGGGAACTAAAAAAAAGAATAATAAAGTTTGGGGGGAGAAAAAATGGTGGGGTTAGTATTCAGCCAGGTCTTATACACAGTTATGGAACTAAAAAGAACGGAGTAGTAATAAAACTTACGGGGAAACAATGCTGGGTTAGTATTCAGTCAGGTCAGATGCATACATTGTCTGCAAGCCGGGGGACTGAGCGGGACAAGCAGGAAAGCACCGGAGACCTTCTAGCAAGAGCCCACAATCGGGTTGAAAAGTTCTGCCCTACGCGCCAGCGCGTCCCGCACGACCCAGGTCCGCCCGCAGCCGGCGGGGAGGCGGCCGCGGCGCCTCACAAGAGCCTGCCCTCGCCCCCCGCCCCGTATCGCTACCCCGCCGCCTCTCACCGTGCTCTGGGGCCGCGCTCCGGGCATCGCTACCGGCCCGGCCCACTCCCGCCGGCGGCCGCAGGGCCATGGGCACGGCCCGCGGGCCGAGCAGGGCTCGGGCCGCCGCCGAGCAGAGCGCGGGGACCAGCCGCCGAAGCAGTGGCCGCATGCCCGGCCGGGGCGAGCAGCGCTGCCCGGCGGGGAGCCGCGGGGCCGGAGCGGGTCTGGCAGAGTCGCCGCGCCCTTCGGGGAAGCGGCTGGGGAACGGGGCCGTGCGCCCGTGGAACTACAGCTCCCGGCGCGCTCCGCGGCGGGCATGGCGGGAGGCGGCCGCACGGTCCTGCCCCTCAGCCGCCTCCAGCGTGCGCTCAGCGGCGGCCGCGTTCGGCGGGGCTCCCCTCGACGGGGAACAGCGGGTCCCGGGACGGGAGATCCGTCTTTCGGGCGTGGCTTTCACTCGGTTTCTTAACCAGAAGTGGCTGCCCCAGCGGTCGCCCCGCTGGGGGTCTGCAGCCAGCGGGAGTGGCGTCCCCCACAGTAACCGGCTGTAGCTTCGGGCGGCAGAGCAATGATTAATATTAATTTAGCAGCAGTCTGGGGGAGAATAGACAGTCTTGCTCTGAACGTGGTGTGCTTTACGGAGCCCTGCACTGAGCCGCGGGCCCTCTGACCACTGGCACTAAGGGCTCTGCTCCAGCTGTGCAGTCGGCTGTTGGGAATGGGCCTCAAGGGTGATAAATAACACAGAGAACAGAAATTGTCAGTTCCCTTGAAGATGCTGAATAGAGCTTAAAGACTAACTGGCAAAAAAAATATAAAAGGATGTAAAAGTGTGCATACAGGATTGATAGTGTGGCTGGAACCAGTGGAGAAATGGATAAAAAGGACTCTCTACAGGAGAGGTTGCTGTTCTGAGGGAAGGAAGCAGAGACATTCTTTTCCTGCTTAAATGAAGACTTGGTGCATCTTGGAACCCAAATCCTGTCATGGCGTTTCAAGGGAGAAGCCAAGCTAAATGCCCCCTGGTGCTTTTGTAGATTGGTCTATCCATGTAAACCAGATCTGAGGGAGCAGATGGTACATATGCATGTAAAAATCCGTACTTTTCATTTTTAAAGACAATAGGGATGGTGTCACGACCCATTGGTAGAGGGGTGATGTTAGTTGTAAATTATCGTCAGGCTGAACAAAGACAGGGAACTTTTTTTAACTCTGGCAACCAGCGCACTGTTTAGTCTCGAGTTGTTGGCTAACAAGCCCTTCAGTTCTTAAAATACATTCCCACAAATGTGGTGGCTAACAAGTCCTTGATTTTATACAATACACTTCATTACGTTCTCAACTCGTAAAACAAACTACTCCAAGGTGCTGGCCCACAAGCCATAACACACTTCCACAAGCTCCCTACAACCACAGCAAAGTTCGGTATGGAGGGTAGAAAATGGCAGCCATGTTTTGCCCAGGCAAAGCAAGGCGGGAGAGAAATAAAGACAGAAGAGGGAGAGAGAGATCAAAGAATATCACCAATCCTCAGATCCCATGTTGGCCCTGCTGTATTGGAGGGTCCGGAACTGGGGTTGTGAGACATGGAAAGAGAAAGAGAGGAAAAAGAGTGTGAGAGGGCCTGACCTGCTTCCTTTTATAGATATCGTGGTGCATGCTTCTTACATAAACCAGATTTTTTGCGCTGTTTTGTTCACGCATGCACAGCCAGCCCTTGGAGCCCTCCTCCAGCAGCTGAGTCGAGGCAGGGGGCACTGAGCACAAGTGTCAAGGTGGAGCAGGAGGTTGGGTCAGAACAGCACTGCCACATCACCACATCTTCAGATCACACCTTTCCTGTTGTAATGGTCAGAAGGTTTGAGACAAAAAATGCTTATGTCTAGTTCTCCACAGACGACAAAAGCAAATAAATAAAATGGGATGGTCAGAGGAAGCAGCATGGCTGCTGGATGCTAGAAGCTGGTTGAAAGAAGAGTGAAAAATGAGGTCAGTTTCTGTACTTGGCTCCTCCTTTTACCATTATTTTGATCCATTTTGAGCCGTGTTTGCCATTAACATAGAATTTTTATTTGATCTGTAGAGACCAAAGGCTGGATGTGACACAGAAGTCCAAATTCTGTGGGATCCAAGAGAAGATTTAGGATGAGGGTCCTGGCAGTTTTTCTTATTATTCACATTTCATTTGAATATTAGCTATCATTAGGAGACTAGTTGCATAAGTGGTCACGTCTTCCTAGCCTGTTTCCATTGTCAAGTACAATACTTCCATAAAAATTTGATTCTAGAGAGTTATAGATCAAATACTGGGAGAAAATCTTTTGGGTATTGTGTCTTTTAACAAATATGAATTTAAAAAACAATTTGGATCTGAAACTGCTCCAAATCAATTAATTAATCATTTTTTTGCAGAAATCTCCAGCAAGAAAACTCTAGGAAAAAACATTTCTGTTTGTACAATTGACAGAGGACTCCAATGCAATGTTTAAGATAGCATTTAATAGTCTTCTTAAAAAATGAAAACACAGTGCATTTTTAATAGAGCTAAAATTGTAACCAGTACCCACTAGCCTAGCATTAAATTATGCCTGTAGATGTATTCTTTGGTCTCACGACCTGCCTGAATATACTATCTCCAGAATGAGAGGAAGTGAGAAATGAAAAGTGCCTTAGCCAGAGCTGGTAGCAGTTCCCATGAATTGTCCCTACAAGTCATAAAAGTGGTGTTGGAGGGAAATGTTTGATTGAGGACTAGAAAGATAAAGTAACAAGTTGTGATTTTTCTGCCTGTCCAAATACTGCAAAAGTTTCAAAGAGGTCACTGACCTGGTGCCTGGCAGAAACTGGTTTTCATTACTGCTTAGGTTTGGGCTAAAGCCAGACTTTATCAATTTTCTGTGGCCTTGCCTTTATAAAGAAAGTTTCTGATTAACCTCTCAGCAGTACAGTTGTCCCTTTAAAGGAAAAAAAAAATCACATTATGACAGCGGAATGATGCTAACAAAAAGAGGAAGCAGAGTCAGCTCTGTGGTTGTATTTGCTTACATAACTGCACTGCCAATGCCTGTTAGCCTCTCATCCACCTTTCCTTCTCTCAATCCACCCACTAATACCAGTAAAATTCTGTAAAGCGTGGATTTTGAGCTATTATATTCCCACACCTTTCCTGAAAGTGGGTGATTTGGGTGAAAAGAGAGACGCATTTAGCTCCCAAATGAGGGAGAGAAGAAACAATGCTGTGTGTCTGTTTTTGCAAGAGTGACTGTCCATGTATATTGGTCAGCTCATTACACGATAGGTCACACTACATATTATCAATACATATTATGTCTTATCTTCGTCAAGCAAGAGATATGGGGGAGCTATGAGCTATGAGTATTTGGGACGTGACTCACTGTGGGAGGTTAGGTAGTAAAAGGGCAGGAATGGGATGTGTTACAGGGAGGCCTAGAGGAGACATTGGGATATTGTGTAGGACATGGGAGGAAGTTGAAGGTATTGTACTGGGAGGGCATGGAAATGATAGGGAAAGCTTGGGTTATTGTGATAAGAAGAGAGGACATAACTGATACAAAACAAGTCTTCATTACTGTCACTGCTGATACAGCATCTTGTTTTCTGACAAGTAAAGAAGAATAATGGACCATGACCTGATAGTAATAAGAGATTTGCTAGAGAAATAAAGAAAAGTTTGAGCTGCAGAACTACAGATAGTGGAAAATGAGAGGTAGAGGAATGCCTGGGATAAGGTGATTTAATGCAAAGTTTGAAAAGCAAATAGTCAGGAGACTCTACAATAAGTGGTATAAAAGGAAGAAGTGCATGAAGATGCTATCAGACGTAGTTAATGAATGGAAACTGCATTCGAATGACATCTGACATGAAAAAATAACATAAATTGATGTTTTCATGATCTGTTGATCACATTGATTTACATTTCAGGAGGAGGGAACAGAACAATGAAAATCAGCTGAAAAATTAAAGGATTACCAAGAGCAGCAGTTCTTCACTTGCTTCCCTCTGGATAGCGACCTGTTGTGAGGGACATTGGCTAAAGATCAGCATAGACACACAAATTCTGTTAATCTAGTATTTCAGACACTTCCAGGTTCCTCCAGGAATTTTGAGGAATGACATCTGTTAGGTGGAGAGAGGATTTACCTACCAAAGTGGGGCAAGAATATCTTTGTCAACTGGCTTGCCAGCCTTTTAAGGATGGCTTTAAACTGGGTTACTGAAGGATGAAGAAGGAGTCCCATCAGACCTAAGCGGGAAGAGAACTGGAAGAGCTAAAAGCTGGTGTGCTGACAGAGAGGTGGTGTCGCACTTGGACACGAAAAACCACACGGACTCTGCTCTGTCAGGAAGGAGCGAGAAGGGCTGAGACGACCCGAGCAAGTTTATTTATCTGTTCTTAGAAACCACCGTGGATTGGAGGGTAAGGTTACCACCTCTCAATCACACTGGTCAAAGGAAAAATCCATCAAATGTCTTCGCCTAGGACAATGGAATGTAAAATAATGAGAGACGGTTATCAAAACATGGCTATTGTTTACAGAAAATGCATGGGAACTCTGTTACAGAAGTGAAAAACATTGAGAAACTGCAAAATCCAGGGAGACAAGGTAGTGGTAGATAATGGGAAAGCAGGTGCAGGATAGCATGATGGCAGAGATTGTCCCTCTTTGCCTGAACAAGCAGCATGCTTGGGGACCCATCCCGCATTCCTGCAAAGCCTGGCATTTAGGAGGACCTCAACGGGCTGGAGAAGTGGAACACCAGATGCTTGCCGCGTGAAATTCTATGAAAACAAATGTAAAACCTTGCATCTAGGACAGATGGGTTTTGGCAAAACCGGCTGGATGCACATCTGTGCTAACTTAACAGTTCATGACATATTTTACCAACTTGGACTCCGCATTGGGTGTTATTGTCAGGTGTAATCTCTAGCTTGAACTCCTATAGCCTTTGCTCCTTGAACAGAGCACTTATTAGATCTAATTTATTGCTTTACCCATTTGCCCTGCAAATTGTATCTCATTGGCTAGTTTTAATATTTCCTCTTAAATACTTCAAGCAGGAGGTATAGAATATGCTTTCCTAATCTATGCTTTTCCTGATCTAATCTTCCTTTCACTTTTCAGCACAGAAAATCCACCAGAAGTCATCTAGGTAAATCCTCATTCTGCAGCAGAGTTACATCATCCTTTTCTAGTAAACAAAACCAGTCTTCCTTATGTTGCTCCACCATCAGGTTAAAAGAAGCTATTAATTGCTTTGCTTTTGTCTCAGAAGCACAAATTTAATCAATGTGATATATATCACTACATTTTCCAAAATGTAAGGTAACTAGAATACAAATAATATAATGGAATACCTCTACTAGTTCATATTTTGTGATGTGAGTAGATAGCTTTCTTTTTACTAAATATTTATATACAAACAAAACTATAAAATAGAAGATAACTCGAAGTGATTTTGATTATCACAATCTTGTTTCTCTGATTCTTGACAAGTATAACGTGGATTTAAGCAAAAAGTTGCATGTTCTGGAGAGCGTTAAGTATGGCAGTCAGCAAGGTGAAGACACCATTCAGTTTCATAGGAAACCTTCACACACCTGCAATATGAGCGACTGTACACTGAAATAAAAGCATTTTGCTTTTAGGAACTTTGCTAAACCCACTGGACTTTTTAGCTCCAGAGGTCAAGTTAAGTTTGATCTGAAATCTTCAGCTTCCTGGAGCTGTTCTTTTTTTCCTGTCTGAAATAGAGGTTTTAAAAAAGCATGTGCAGGGGAAAAGCGGACAGAAAGTGTTTCAGTTAAAAAGAAGACACTGCCTGCAATTAAAAAGTTTAAGTGAATATTACCAACTACATGCGGAAGTCATGCAGCTGAGGCACTAACTAGATCCTGCATTCCTTGAGCAAAAGACAGTTTACTGGGAGTCTTAAGCAAGTAAAGAATGCAGTTTTGAATCCAAAATTCATATTATTCCAGATGTGGGTGGGGGAAATACGTATTTACTTACTAAACTGAAAAATCTTGATTCTACGCTGCCAGTCTTTCTTGCTCTCCTCCCCCCTCTTGTTCTTCTGTCTATCTCTCCCTTCAGCCACAAGCTTCTTTTTTAGTTCTGGCTTTCTACCTTCCCAACCTTCAGGTGCTGCACAAACACACTGTGCATTTGTCACTGGTGTGCAGGCATTGTGTGTGCCCTTGTATCCATTTCCTTCTTTTATCTATGGATTTTCTGTAAAGTTAGGATGTCTATGGAAGAGAGGCAGTATCTTTCCTGCATGTTTGCAGAGCCCAACGTCCACTTAAGGAAAAACAAATCTCTGCTCCTTATTGCCGGAACATATTAGAATTCTTCCTGAAGTTCTGATCATCGTTCTTCCCCCTGCACGCATTTCTGCCGTTTTTCCTAAGAGAAGCCAAGACATTAGTTCACAAGCACTACCAGAGCTTCTGCCAGTTGCTCATTTAGCCTAAGGTGTGAATGCACATGCTCTGGAGCTCTTCTCTGGTCAATAAAGACAGAGGCTTCTCCAGAGGGAAACTGTAATTCACATAATAAATAAACAGTTGTTCTAGAGACGCTCTACTCCCTCCATGGAAAACCAAGATGGCCAGGACAACTAGGGTTGTGTCCTGCTTAGACACAACCTCTAACCTGCATGTGGGTTAGAAAGCTCAAGTTGGGTGAAATGGATCAAGGCCTGAATTTTGTGATCACCTGGTTTAGAATTAGGAAAAAAGCTTTGTGTTTTAACCCAGTACTTCATGTTCTGGCAAGGCTTCTTGAAGCCCAGATAATTAAGTACAACATCTACTCTCTCACTGGAAACACTTGTGTCAAAACAGCCTTTCTTAATATACTAACCCTCATCATGATGGAAGAACCTGCTGATGGCTATGGGCAACGCTGCAAAGCTCAAGAAAACTTCACGCAGTGTAGGTTTTGTGATTCTGCCAAGTTAGAGCCTACCTAGGAAGAAATAATTAAGCAGTGTTGTTCTATGTTTCACATGAATTTTGAAATTGATTTACCCCTGGTGTTGCTGGACCTAACCGTGCAAAAAATCCCACCCACCTCTCATATCAGACGTCTCTTAAGACATCTGTTTATGTTTAACCTAAAGTCTAAAACAAAAACCAGTGATGCTCAAAATACTTTTCCTACGAGCCATTCAGGGAAACAGTAACTTATTGTTTGAAGAAGAAAAGCACCCCTGACCTCAACAGAAATGAGAGATCTCAGTTCTAACATTGGTTTAGCTGCCACTCACACCTGAAGCAATGTGATGTGGCATCCAGTTTCTGTCACTGAAATCTCTTAGAGTTACTGGATCCATCTGTATGTATGGCTCTGAGGGTATTCGCCATCTCCTTGCTGATGGTGGATTTTTCCGATCCTCTTCTTCAGGCTCAAGGTTTTAGTGTATAAAGTCACAGGGATGAATCAGTTCAAAACTCACTTATTTGCAATCATGATTTTAACTTAGATTAGAGGAAAGACATTAACTTGTGTCTGCATTCTAGTCTTATGACAAAACATGAAAAACGAAATAAATACAATTAAAGAAAAATACATTCTGACTAATGGGGGAAGAGACAGGTTTTAATTCTCCAGCTTAGCACATTGCTATGTCTTTAATAGATTATATCATACAGTACTTATTCAATACTGCAGACTTTTGCTGAGCCACTTTTAATTCACATTCATTCATACTGTAGCACTAAATGACCTGCAATAACTGAAAGGGAGGAAAACATTTACATTTCCACTGGTAAAATCTTACTTTCAGTCCAGGTTAGAACAATGTTTTCAGCAGCCCTATTGACAGAACCATGTTTGGGTCATTTTGTCAGGCATCCAGTCTGTCTCCATAAGCCAACACATGACCATTACAATGTATCTGTGAAAGTGGACTAACAGCTGTTTAATACAGCTAGTATAAAGTGAGGAGATGGTGGGGAAAAATATCTCGCCAGGGCTCCAGAAGAACTGCAGTTCATTTCATCTGATCACAGCAGCTATTTGGTCTTAGCACTTGTACCCATGTAGGAGAGAAAAAAAAAAAGTGTTATTTTTATTCACTTTCTGGGTGATTTTCATTTTAAGAGAGCCAGACTTGCTTATATGTAAGAGAATCAATCTACAGCTTAGAAGTCATGAATGTTGGCTTACACATGCTTTGAAACACTGAAAAGAAGGAGCTCGGCCATACATTAAAATGCACTCTGTCAAAAACTCTCCTTTTGGTGGGCAGCTAGGGAATCAATTAATTTTTTTGACACATAATTCATACTCGGTTCAAAATATTCAGTATCAGCTATACTCGCATTCAGTTTTGACCAAATGCTATGATAGCTCCCCATGTAACATAGCTTGACGTTGTGACATGACTGCTCTCTTTCTTTCTAATTTGCACTGATTCCTAAAAAGTTCATCATCATTATTTTGAGCAAACATATAAGCATCAAAATTACAAATAGCAGGCAAATTGAAAATAGCAGACAAATAACACTATGGCACACACAGGTGTCTTTCTGCTGTGTCTTGGCAAAATGGTATCTACAATCCTAAGAATAACCTTCCTGACAACACAGCTCTCTGAGACAGGTAAAGTGCATGGAAACTTTCAAAAAGGCTGAATCATACCCAGAAAAATGTTGCTTTATGCTTTTGGGACAGTTAGGTAGGCAATAATAGGATTCCTCATTTGAAGGACATTCAGTGAAAGAAGTCGTGCTTTCCTGAAGTGATGCAATGTGGGAAGGACATGTTGACTCAATTGATGAGGAGCAGGACAAGCGCAAAAACAAGGGGGAGAAAAGCAAACTGAATTGCCAAAGGAAATGTTGAGCTGCGCTTGTGTCAAATCTATGTGTGGGTCTACAGGAGGTATTACCAATTACGTACTGTATTTGCAGGACTCCAGAGACTCATGGGAAGTACCAGTAATGACAGTTGACCTGCCATAACCATGTAATTAGAATGATAATTAGGGATATTTCAGAGCAAGCGAGAGTGATTAGATAGAGCTCACTGACTTCTCATGAGATCTGGCAGCCTAAGGAGCCTTTGTCCCTTTGAAAATAACTCTGTATGTACATGCTTCTGTAGATGTTACATCTTACCCATTCAGCTCCAGCCTCAGACAATATTCTGTTTACATTTGCTGTCTAAGTTCTTTTAAAATTGCATGTTCTACAGTCCATTGTCTGCCTTACAGCTGAATCTGTTTTCACTCAAGTCTCAAATGACCCCAGGCCTGTAATTATTCTTTGTGGTTAGTTGACATCTTTCAAATCATGGTCAAATTTCTGCCACTGAAATCTTGTCTCACTTGATTTTTGTGACAACATTGACTCATGATTCTCCCGTGTTTCAGCATTGCCTTTGAAGGATGTCTTACTCCTTCACCCCTTTGTGTATACCCTTCACTTCTTACCTTCTTTCATCTAAAGCACAAGTTACCATCTTTATCAAAATCACTTCCAGGTTTTTCTCTCCTTCAGATTTTTCAATTAAGATCTCAGCCTGGATTTGACAATCTGCCTGTGGATGTCTGGCTTTCAGCCTACATGCAACATCATTAAACATGGTTCATCCACACTCTCCATATTCCTTCAGTCACTAGGAGGCACAGCTCCTGCCTATCACTTAGTACCTAGGCATTTTGTTTGTCTCAAACCTCTCAAAGCTCTTTTCTCAGTCTCTCATGTGTTAGGCAGAAGTTAACTTTTTATCTAAGATAGAGTCTTGTCAATGTAAACTGTAATGCTTGGTATTGAAATTCTTGTCCAGATCTGCACCTTACGTCTCAAGTTCTGAAACAGTTTTTTATTTTTGTGGCCTTGAAAAACACAATTTAATTTCCCTTTGCAGTAATTAAGAAAGTATTTGGAAAGGTAATTTTTCTACAGTTTCAACTTTCGCAGTGTGACCTAATCTAAATTCCTCCTCAGCTTCTGTATTTTAGCGTAGATGTCTTGACTTTCATTCTTTATGATTGATTCCTGCTTTAATTATCTTTGGTTTAATACTGAGAAGGTTGATTTCTTTCTCTGAAAGGTTTGTAACTTAAACAGGAGCTGTTACTTGTACCTGCATAGCTCAAGAGAAGCAGAGTCCAGATCTCAACAACTGGTCTTGGGTTCTGGGACGTGGATGGCTGTTTATTGTGGCTGTACATCTGGATGAATATATTGAGCTTCTTAGCCAAGCAAACAGCCCAAAGAGAATACTGCACTAATGAATTTGTTCTGCTTTCAGTGTGATCTTAATTCATTCAGAAGCAGCTCAACTATCTGTGGACAATGCTACGTTAGTACTGTGCAGACATTGAATCTATAGTTTTTTCCTGCACTCCTTCTGTTTGGAAAAATACTGCAGTTAGCACCAGCAAAACTACTTTGTTGTTCTCCTTTAAACTGTTGTTTACTATGATATTGCCAGAAAAAAAAATCCCAAACAACAACAACAATAATCCTTACAACTGCTGAACTAGTAATGCACTAAGACAATCTTCTAAGCCGTTTAATGCTTGTCATATGGCTCCCTGGTGTATATGCCAGTCTGTCTATCTCAGATGGAGCTTCTCTGCTTTACAACTAAAAAAATCACCACCACAAAAATCTGTCTAATGAAAACTGGCAAAGATAACTTCTTGTTTGTGTGATAAGAATCACCAGTTTGAGCCTTGACAAAAGAGCTGATACCCTTTGTAAACCTTCATTTTAAAATCTTGCTTAAATTGCTAGTAGATCATTTCAGAAGGAACCCATAAGAATTCCAGTAAATTATATGTCATAAAAGACACATCTTCTTGCAAATACCTATTCCCAAATCTTTTAAAGTATTATTACTTGAAAAGTTTACTCTCCTCCAAGTATATTTCATAAAGTCAATCTCTGAGTGACTCATTGCATCCAATACTGTTGAAAATGATTCAATTTAATTACATGAGATGACATCTCTGTGGTAGAAATCCAAGATGTAAAGCTGTAATAAAAGCTGCGCTAGAAGGAATTGTCTAAAAAATTATAAAGCGTTTTATATTTTATTTAAATCTGCTTTTTTGAAAGTGGCATTTTCATATTATTTCCCTAATTTACAACATAAAAAAGGAAATGTGTGTATTGCCTCTCTACAAGACTACTAGCACACTAAAAGGAGACAGTAGCTTTTGCAATACCAAGGCAATTTCTGCCAAAAATACAAAAAAAACCACTGTTGCTGTTGTGTTCCTGCTTTCAGCCATAGACTGTACATGCCTAACAATTAGTTAAAGTTGAGCACAAATACATCTAGCTGAGTTGGCTTATTACAGTGTCTTGATGATATTGATATATCTGGGTGTAAACCGAAGACAAAGTATCTAAGTTGTTTGGAAAATGTATTTTTCCTCACCAAAAACTATCTTGTGCTAGTTTTCATAGGCCTTGTTATCGAGTGTTCACTGTGTGGGTTGCTCTATGCTCCTTACTCAGGGGAAAGGAATCTTTTCCAGAATTAGGGTTTCATGAGCAGATCGTGTACATTACCAGCACATGGAAGGTCATTAGGAACTGGCTGAACCGTGCACAGAGGCTGACAATTCTTTTTCTCTCTTCCTGTATATTCGGACAGCACCTGACTTTTTAAATGTATTTGAAACTTGTGTCTTTAGTACTGTCAAACTATGTACATTTCTGGTGTTCATGCCCCTGTCTGCCCTGTTAATGCCAATTTTATGGAAAATGGGTCACAGTCTGTACAAATTGACACTGGTTTTTAAAAAAAAATAGAAAATTTTAAATACTGTCATAAAGTATTTGCCTAAACTGTGCATACAAATGTAGGCACAGTAGAATTATAAGTTATTTGTATCCTAAATAATTTCTGAAAAGATTGGGACAGTTAAGTATGGAGCAATTTGAATTTTATCTTTTGGTCCTTTAATAATTCTTTTTCCATAGTTATGATTGGAATTTGTAATGGCAGGGGAGATTCAACTGACAGATAATGTTTTACGGGTTTTACAGCTCTCCTAGAACAGAGTAGCAACTATTGGAGTTTATTCAGTGCCACAATGTTGAATTCATGGGATATTTTACTTCTGATGTTGGTAGGGCCTGGATCCTTGCCCTTGTGCTGTGGCTGCCCAAGATGGAATTCTATCCACTGTGCAGTAAAAGACAAACTTGCTGGTATCTTCAGTCAGAACAGAATTTCACACTTGAGGAGTAACTTAAAATTAATTCTGCTTTGGTAGCAGATCTGCTTTAAGACTCGTCTCCCAGCTCCTTTCCCCACTGCAGCAGTGCACATTTGCCCCTGCACCACTGAAGTGGAAGAAATGAGAATGAGAACGTTAGAAAAACTTGGAACAACAATACCTTAAAAAATTAATTTTGTGGGTTTTTAAATGTCCATCATTTTAGCGAGCCACCTGATCCTAGAGTCCAGAGACAGCTCTGTTCACACAACTTTTTTGATGCAAAGTACAATGTAGATTTGATCAGAGTGAGAGCAGTAAACAAAGCTCATCAACTTGACTTGAGCTGGCTTTGCTGCCAAAAGCAGTGCTGCATAGTTCACAGCCTTTATGTGTGTAGTAACTAGCTTGTACACAATGGGAAAAGATGCTGTGTTCTTTTCATGATATATGGAGCAGAAAGAGAAGTTGAAATTTTGGATAAGAAGATGGTGTGTGTTGGGTTTTCTTACTTATTACGTTCCTTGGCTATCATGGAGAACATAACCAAAGGTCAGAGAACTGTGGTCAAAAGTACTGAGAATATAAAATATAAAAACACATATTAGAAGTGATTTGATAGCCTAGTTTCCTTAGGCACATGTGACTGCTTTATCTTTCGAAGTCAGTGACCTATATCAGCCATATGTGCAAGAGGATAGTTATCTTAAAGACAGTTAGTGTCTTACAAGCTTTGTAAAAAACCCCCACAGTTAGAAGAGAAAGGAAAACAGTTCTTTAGCAGAGGGAAGGGTAGTCTCAGCTCCACTACTCCAGGTTAGCTGCCGTCCATGCTGTCTTTTGTTTGGGGCAGGTGCCACAGAGGAGGACCTGAGATCACTGCAGTGGGAAGGAGATTTCAAGGCCAAAAGATATAAATCTTTACCAAACCAGACTCTATTAGTTGTGCTGCTCAGCCAAATGTGTTGTTTCCTCATTAACAGCTACAGCACTTTTTTGACATGAGCATAGTTTAAAGCCCACTAGCTCAGGATTCTCTGGCAAGGCAGAGAAACTGATTTTCATTGTGAGGTAAAAATAAAGCCGTTTAAAAAGAAGTAAAGAAATAACTTCCTAAACAGCTTGAAGGAAACAGGAGAAAAGGCCTCCCTTTTTTTTTCTGCTTTCCTCTTTGCCGGATACAGGGCTTGCAATACCCTGGAGCATAACACCTACGAATGAGTAGAATCTGATAACCCATTTTTAATTACCGCCTTTATCTGCACTTCTGTAAAACAAATAAATTAGAAAGCCTAAAGCTGGACTTGCACAGGGAAAACCTAGGTGTTCGTAGGACTGAATTCACCACACTTCTCTCTGCACTGTTTCTCTTTTCTTTATTCTGACTTTTGAATCTGCCCTGATGCCCTCATCTGACACAGCAACTACATCAGGGAGAGAGAAAACAGGATAGGCTTTCACTTTTGTCTGGCAGCACAAGCTTGCATTCTGTGCTTTGGAGGTTTTCAGAGGCTCTTTATTCCATGTAATGTTCCTGGAGTGGAGAAGCGTATCTTTTGTTCTTCCTTATAAAGGGATATTTTTATACACAAAGATATACAGTACACTGAATTACAAGAGTTTTTATGTATTGGATTGTGAGGCTTTAACACAGAAATTTCTGATGATTCTTTAATTCTGCCTTATCCAAAGCATTTAACTTCAAACCTTTAAAGCATAGATGAATCAAAGCCTCAGAAACCATCCAACACATCAACTAATTGTAGTGACATCAAAAGCAAAATGAGACTCTTAATTTAAACAGATTTCACTCCTAGCATGTTAAACATGCTGCCTGTGTATATGTGCTAAGCTGCATTATCTCAGTATACATATGTATGGCTTTATATACTTGCAAGTAATTAAAATGAGGGAAGACAGACACACATCTTCCCTGCAAACAGAAATCACTCTTTTATGTTTAAGCATATTTCTTCTTGTTTTAAACATAGCTTCGACATTTTTGTTGTGACACACTGTATGTCCGAAGTGACAAAGCCTGTATAGGTCTTCTGATTCCTTTAATATCGTTTCCATATTAGATAGCCAGATGGTGGAGGGCGATAATACTCTGTACTAATCACTTAGGAAGTCTACAGAGTGGTGCTTTGAGATTTAGACCCACAGCCACTGCCATCACTCCTTTGATGGAAAGCCGCAGATACTATTCCAACCAATTGAATGTTTTTAAATATATCAACACTGAACAAATTATCTAAACAGGAAAAAGACTGACAAATACCATTCAGTGCTAATGAAGAGAGGGTTTTGTCCAAAGGAAATAATTGCATTCACAACGATCAGAGACCAACATGGCATTATGCAATAGTATTTACACACATCTAAAAAAATATTTTTGCTTTTTTTATAGCCATCACAAATAGAAGAGACTTGCATTGCTAAGTTACTTTCCCAAGAAAAAAGAAAAAAGCCGAAGAGCAGAATCATTATCTCAATGAGTTCCTCAGTGTTCGATTTTTAATTCCACATTGATCTTCTGTTCTGCCAATTTTAGGATTTTTGTAATTCCAACAGATCAATCAGCAGAAACATTTTTCCTACAGTAATATCCATTTATGTACAGGAATACTTTTTTGCTGTGTTTCTACCTCGAAAATACTTGGTTTCTTTTCTGAATGATGCATTGTTAGTCCGTGGGCGCATTTTATAGGAATGAAATGTCAGATGTGCCCATTCCTAATGTCATAGACTTTTTCATATGCTTGCTGCGAATTTTACATTAAAAAAGGCAAAAATATTTCTCTGTGGATTTTACTTTTATTGTTAAGCCTTTCATAAAAACCCACACTGCAGGCTCTACTCCAGGCTGGCAACCAGAGGCTCTGGAAAAAGAGACTGAGGCAGCACTGATCGGCACTCAAATATGATAAGCAAGCAGACTAGACATGTAAACAAGTCCTGTGCTGAGTGCTTTGTTTTGGTAGCACCAATTGTCATTTCAGTAGAGGAACAAACAACCCACTTCAGCCTATCTGGTTTATTAATTGTAGAACACTTTAAATAGTAAAGAGAAAACACAAAATAATGTTAAGCTAAAAGGTTTGTAAGATACTTCTCAGAACTGAGCTGCTCTAGCAATGATCTTCAAACAGCAGCAATGTTTCACTCCATCCTTAGGGTAAAATAAGCATCTTCGTTGTCCCAATATTTGTACAGCATTGTACTGATGTTGCAAAGATGGTGGACTTCACAGAAGTTCCCTCCCACCTATCCACCATAATTTTTTCAGTACTATGAAAGAAATATTTACTCAGCATTTCTGAAAATCAGACTGTTTAATACCTGACAACAGAAAACTGAAGGTGTCATTATTTTAAAAATATTAATGTCTCTTCTTAATTCAGTGGGTATTTTTCCTCCTAATATGCATTATATATTAATGTTTTGGATGACACTTTTAAATTGCTATTTTTTATTATGTTTTATTCTCCTATCCTAAATCCCTTACTCTGTATTATGGTATGTATCACTGTAGATTCATTAGTTACATTACCATGCAATGTGGTATTTTGCGATGCTGCCCAGTCAGCCTGAAGCCAGAAAGCCTGATTTTAACCTTGAATGACTTCATGGAGTTATTCTTAATGTACACTAATATACAAAAAAACAAACACTGGATCATACGTTGTATAAAACCAGCACTCAACACATACTACTGTTACAGTGTGCAGTTGTGAAATATACATGAGAAATAAACAAAGCATTAAGGAATGTCTTTAAAATGAGGATGGAGCAGGCACACAGAGAGGAAGAACATGTAAACAAGTGGTGGAAAAGAACAGATGTGTGCTGTTTAGACACACAGGCAACTTGCCCGAGGGAAGTTTGGATTATTGAACTAACATGGCAAAGATACATAGTCTGTTCACATTTAAATCATAAGAGGGTTTGTGCATGTTGTGTGAAGAGTGTTCCCGCTACTTCTCTAAAGTAGGTGGTTTCTTAGGGTATGCCACAGTTACTCATAAAGCAGATTTGCAGTTCAGTTTGCCTAGGCATTTCCTCAGAAATGCTGGTAAATGCTGCATCTAGTACAAAATTCAACAGAGATGCAAGTTACAGAAGCCTCTCCAAGATTGCTGCACAAAGTCAACCGAAAAAAATGCTTCAAGAAGGATAATAACTTCAATAGGCATTAATGGTTTTGATTCCACAGATACAGCATCCCTGTAATAAACCTTTACATTTTTCAAAGAGTAGGGAATACAGTTCACTGCTGTCATTACTGCATGCAGGTGGTCCTGGATATACTTTTTGTTTCTGAGGCCAGCTTCCCATGATAGTTATGCACCATAAAAAACCCCCAACTGTTGGAATGGGAAGGGAAGAAGAGAGAGGTGATATCACCAAACACTGTGATGAAGTAGCCCAGAGATTCGTAGACCACAAATCTCAATTGACTTAACTTTTCCTGCCTTCATTGTAGTTACAATCCTGGTAAAAAAAGTAAAATGTACCAAAGAGGAAACTTAAAATTACATCCACATTAGGAGAGAAGAAAGATATATCTCTTTTGGTTCTATTTAAAGTCTGTTAATGAAAAATGGTACATACAGCATGGCAAGCCACCAGAGTACATAGAGAAGGAGAGAATCTATTCTATAGAAAGAGCAGCAATTAGTTCATAGTGAAATTAGTGTTAGACCTAAAGACTACAGCAGTAGTCAGTAGTTTGTTGCCACAAAAATTAGTCTTCCATGTGACTCAGGCTTATGCCTTCTTACCAGCCTCAAAATCTCCCCTACGCCTGTCCTTGCCACAGTTTATCACTTTGCTGAACCTTTAGCAAAGTGGGGACTGAATACAGGGTCTTGCCACAGTCAGACAGGAAAAGGAAGAGAAAGAGGAGGTTACAGATGAGAGAGGTGATGTCATGCGAGGTGCAAGTTTTAAAAGGAAAAGGGGTGCCCCAGCTGGGCCCTGAAGGAATGGACAGATATGACTTTCCCCAGCAACTCTAGGTATACTGTTTTCTCTTCTTAAAGAAGGAGAACTTAGGGGATTTGTAATGTAGGTGTTTGTGAGATGTGCAGAACTATTTGTGTGCTTATCCATGTGCTGCAAGCAGGCTTTTAGGAAGGCATTTGGTTACCTTTTCTCCCTGCATGGTCACCCCCCTGTCCTTCCACAGCACCCCATTACTCCTTGCTGGGTCTTGCACTTTGCAGCCCACTGCTTGGCTCCGGCCCTTCTTACTGAACAAGAGAAAATATTTCAGTGCTGCTGTCCTTCTGCAGGGCTTACGGGTATGTTTTTGCATTTGTGATGGCAGCTACATGTGGGAGCTATGCACAGTGAGACTGAGGACTGATGGGGTGGAAGGGGGAGGAGAAGGGTCACCACAGCCCTAGGCACCAGGCACCCAGCACAGGAAGACCGGGAGAAGTTTGAAAAGCCTAGCAAAGGACTCTTCGAATTTTCCTGAACTTGCTACAGTAACTCGCCTGCTGGCTCACCACAGAAAAGTGAAGGAAAAGAGGCAATGCAATGGTGATGGGTAGCGAAAAGAGCAAGCAAATGGTGAGACTAAAGGAACTCAGTGCATCCTTTAAATTGCTTCTCCTTTTGAATTAGTCACAACCACTTTTGAACTGAGCCATGCTAGTAGACCTTAAAAAACAGGGTGATTGAAGCCTTCAGGAGCAGGGAGTGTAAGGCTGTCAGGCTTCCTGTAGGATAGAGGCTTACAGATTTTATTTGAGAGAGGAAGAATAAGTAACACTGCTAGGCTGAAAGCCAAGCCACTAGAAAAGAGTTGTGGAGTAAAGGGGAATCCAGGCAAAGTCCCTGAACACCACTGCCTCCTGACAGATTTGTGAGAGGCTGCTCTTGTGCAAAGGAACGGCTGAATGCGCCGAGTGATACTTAACCTCCCTTTCCAAGGATGTGAAAAGCTGGCTATAAAGTATACATGCAGTATGCTGTATAAAACCCTCCTGTGAAGTAAGCACAACACTATTTATACCTATATTTTTATACCTGTACTAAACAATGTTGACAGTACATGAGATTACAGATCAATGCTTGTCATGGGTTAAACTGCATGGGGTTTGTAAACAGTGCGTAAATGTGCTATATGATACAGCAGAACGTCACTAATCCACAGTAATGCAGGGAAGCCCCAGTGCAGATTAGTGGGGTTTGTGGATTACGGACTGGGAGGGCATTTGAGGGCAAGTCAGCCGTGTCTCAGGGCAAACTCCCCGCTCCACTCAGTAGCGCAGTGGAACACTGGTCACTGGAAGGAGCGGCCAGGGGCACCTCTGTTCTGCTCGGCTCCAAAGGACCTTATGAGCAATGTTGATGCTGCTATTGCTTCTTTCTCAAAAGCTGTAGTTGGCCTACTCCAAACAGGGAATTGCACTCCTGGTCTCCCTTGAATCACTTTAAACACTGAGCACACACCTGCTGTGCAGACACTTTACATCAAATTAAAGTGAAATTACTTAGTGCATATTTTGCAAGAAATTCTAACCTGCTCTGAGCACAGGTTGCATGAACATGTTATGCTGTATGTACAAGTCAGACCCTGAATGCAAAAGTTAGTTCCTGAGAACTTCTAGGCTAAACAGTAGTGATTTCAACAAATACATTGTGTTTCTGATTTTATATGTATAATGGCTATTTCACTCACCCAAAAGACAATATCACTCTCTAATTCACAATAATCTAAAATTGCATACAGTAAAATAATTTTTCTTACTAACAATACAACCAGTCACATACATTTTTAACAGTGAAAGATGCTTTTACTTGTATAAAATTGAAATACTGCTAAATGTCATATGGATAACAGTCAAAGTTAGTGTCATGATAAAATACTAGTACAGCAATCATGTTGATTAAACATTGTATGAATGCATGCAGTATTAAAGAATTTAAAATCTATATTCAGGCCTAATATTGATATTCATTGTAATTTCTTCCTTTCAAGAAACAAAATTAATAATTCATGTTGAAAAAAGAAGAGTGTAAAGCTTTGGCTTTGTGTCAGGCAAATTTTACATTATCTGAAAATCAGGATATTCATTATTTTTTATATAAGACATCACAGATGTCTTGGCAATATCATGGCTATACATGGTACGCTTTTGTAATGCTAAAAAGTTACCTGAGGCAGACTTGAGATAGATGATTTTAAAGAGATTAGCTCTTCATGAAGTACATTTTCCCCTCAGCATTCTGTAGGCTCAAACAATGAGCTTATGCATTTTAAGTTTATTGACCTTTGTGAATACAGTACTTGAAAACTGCTAACAGATTTCTTTGAAAATCAATGCCGATTGTGAAGTTATTTGTTAGCCAGTGTTTTTCGTTGAGTGTGATTAATAAAAGAGAAAATGACATCAGTGAAATTGAAAAGTCAAATTGATTAAAAAGGAAACATTCATTCCATTCTTCTTTGGAAAGGCAAAATGAAAAAGAGATGAATGTTTTATCTGGATCTACATATCTGAACTACACATACACTAATGTAATTCACCACAGACCAAGAAATTTTCTAATAGTCAATCCTGAGAAAAGATCGTGAGAATTTTAATATTACAGGCAAATGCCCGTATAGTAGTAGAAAAAAAAATCAAAGCTAATTTGCTTCTTCAACTTATTTCGCTCTAAGCTCACAAAAGTAAAGCAGTTGATTCACACTGCTGGCCATATTTCAGTGTAAAACATACAGGATAAAAGAGAGGCCCCTTTGCTGTCAAGAGAGGTTGATTTATAGTGATAGGGTGAAGCCAGGATTTCACCTTGGTTTCTCTTGTCACCATTACAGTCTTACATGAAATACTGAGAATTAGAAACATCAACATAAGTACCAACTTTTCCTTAAAATATGTTTTTCTGACACATTTTCTGACAGCAGCACACAAGGCCTTTTCTCAAGCAGTTTGTTGTAAAGGTAGCTAATCCTAATTGGCTGCATGGGAATTCTCTTGAGGGCAAAACTAATTTCCAGTTCTGCAAACAGACATAAATATGAACTAGGTACCAAACTGTCTGCAGGACCAATCAATATAAATGTTAAAACCCAGTATAGGGTGACTTATCCATAGCCAGGTTCCCCGAATCAACTGTGGTTGTAAAATAGATGGGGCCCCACAAGCTATTCAAAGAAAACATTGCAAAAACTGCTTGCCATTTAATGATTGCATTAACACCATTATCTACTATCTAATCGATGCTGTGATTGACAACTTTGCAAATCAGATTAGCTTTCAGTCTGCCTATGAGTGTAATGTGGCTAGGAGTGGAAAATTGTGTGGGCACCAATTTGTGGAAAATGAACAATATTCAAAGGTATGAAACAAAATCACAGATATTGCAGATTAGTTGTAACAACTATACCCCAAGATATATTAAAATCACTCCTGTGATTTTATTAACATCTTGCATCGCATCACTCCAGTGTTGCTCGCATACAGTGAGGGGAAGTTCCCACCCAATGACATCATAGTTTGTCTTTGGCTACAGCCAGCTCTATATTTTTAAAGAGGTCCTGTTTGTTCCATAACTGAACTCTTCACCTTTTGATTATATGTTTTGGTGGGGGGGTTAAAGGGAAAAAGCCTGCTAGTAAATTTACTTGAACTTGGCATTCACAAGCTCAGACTTGGGTGGGCTGCATTCCCTCCTCCGGTTACACCCTACCTGAAATCCTTGTATGTTAAATCACTTGACTAGTTCAGCCTTAATGATTGGGTCATACCCTGGGAAGCAAGTTCAGAGATACTGGAAATGTGTGCTTACAAAAACACGCATAATTGTAGAAAAATATGTGGATAAACTAAGGGAGGAACACTGAGACTGTGGAGAAAAAAAACCCCCACAGTTATTTAGAAGAAAAAAATTATCTCTTAGTTGTGATGAAGTGTCACAAAACACACATTACATGCTACCCTTCCAGTGACACATATTTATGAAGAAAACTGCCTCCCCCCCCCGCTAATCAGGAAACTAAACTATTTTTACGTATTAACATCAACCTTAATATTCCTATCTTCTGCTGCTGCTACAAACACATTCCCTATTAAAAACATGTATGAGAAGAAGATATTTCTGTAAGTATCTAGATCTTCATAGCAGTGGAGTGAGCTATTGATAAGCATAAACTATTGGAGAAGTTTTAAGTCACAATCAAGTTAGGTGGATTTATTATGACATTTACAGACACACAACTTTTGTGTTTTCCATAGCAGCAATCTCCAAGACAGGGTCAGCAGGCAGTTTTCTAATGGTCAGTAGACAATTGATAGGATGCATAGTGCTGCTTTCTTGCTTCCAGATACTTGGAGGAGTAGCCAGGAAAAGAAAAGTCAGGAATCTTATTTAAGCACTTGGAATGGGACAGATATAAGTATCTAAACAGCCTTTTTTATGCAGTGTCCTCACAGAGAAAGTGAAGGCCAGAACCACAGCTGGAACAGTTAGGAAAGACTAAATATTTTCTTAACATTACTTTTCCATTGAAGCAGTTTCTGTGGTTGGCCCTGTTTGTTTCACAAATGAAACAGAGGTGATCCATGCCATCAGTACTCTGGCCTGGGAAAGCTTGCTTTAGAAGATCCTCAGCACATATCCCAAAGAAGAGAAGCAGAGTGGATGCTGGATATGTTTTTTATTTTGAAAAAGTTACAGCTTTCAGGAAACAGTCAAGTGGTTAGATATGGTATCAAACTTGTGGGTTTCCCCCTTTGCTAGAATTTTGAGAAGAATTCTCAAAATAAGTACCATTGCTACTTGGGGTTTTTTTGGTGGTTGTTTTTTAGGGAGGGTTGCTGATTTGATTTTGTGCCTATGTTGTGAATTCCTATCTTTTTTGCCATTGGAAAGTTTCAAAACTTAGCAGGAAAATAAAGTCAGTGAGTGGTAGAAACTTAAAATTTTTGAAAGTAAAGAAATATTCTGTTCAAAACTCTTGCAGAAATTTGACTTTATTCCTTTCCAAGTATTCTGATCCATATTCTGATTTGTCTTTATCGAAGTAATGATGCCAAGGCTCCCACTCAGGGTCATGGGGTCAACATGGAACTCATTTAATTAACCAATGTCCTCTTTTCTCATTGTGTGGTCTGTCACATTGTGAGATGCACTTTTCAAAGCATTCTTAGTGAATGGTTTGGCTTCCTACCATAGGACACTCTGAAACAAGAACTTATTTAACTAATCTTCGTGAGTCTGCTGCTACGAGGTGTTAAGTGATTTATACTGAGTTACAATCTGCCTCAGTTTCTTCAAACTTTGTTAAGTGGCAAGGTTTCCCACAGCTTGATCTCATGTTTTCTGGCTGGATGATTCTAGGAATAAGTACGGTAGATACTACAGTGGTGACATAAATATCCATTTTACCATTTAGGATAATGGGACCAGGGTGGGACCTTAACCTATTTGGCACAGCTGTCATGGGACTCCAATATAAATAAAAAACATCCCTCCCAGCCTGCATTTTCCAATATTCTATTTATCAGATCCATGAAAATGCCTTTCCAGTGTGATAATTATCCATAGCTTTTGTCAGCTAAGTGAGAGCCCTCTCTCACACAACTGGATGAAGACACAAGCTCTCTCCAACTGGAGTCCAGAAGCTTTTATCACTGCATAGTACATTTTTGCCTTTTTGTGCCTAAAATCAGAAGCTAGATGATGTTAAGGGGATAAGGAAAGTGGTTACCTTTATTGGGAGGTCCTCCAAGGGTACAAAGTGCACGCCACATGATGATCACCGTAGTCCCCCTACCGCCCCCCCAATGGACTCCGACACTTTTATAAGTTTAGCAAATTAATGTAATTAACCAAAATCTCTCAATTAGAAATACGGTTAATGAGGTAATTCCCCCCTTGGTTCAGCCTTCTACTGAAGCCCCCCTAAAACTTTTAGCTCCACTGTTGTTTATGCTTTTAGGAGACATGGGACAGAGAAATGTCCCTGGTCCCCAGAACACTAGCATTGATAAGAGTCTTATTTTGTCTACAGGATAGGGAAGCTGCTGGCTAAGAATCTACAAGGCTGTGGAGTAAAAGGCTACAGGGTTACAGGGCTACTAATTTATAAAAAGTATAAAAGCAATAATCTCTTTGGCACCAATATTAGAATTGGAAACATTTTAGACACGTTAACAGAGATTGTATATGAATTGAGAATTATCAGCTTTGCAACTGAAATCTCAGATATGCAAAAATCATGTTTTTACGAAGTTACAAAAGGTACGCATCCTTTTTTTTACCTAAGATGGCTCTGGAGTCTCCGTTGGTTGGTATGGAGCAGCTATGAAATAAGTTACTTATTTTCTTTCCTAATGACATTCATCCTCTACTTTATTACCACACAATAATGTTTCAACTACATTTCTTTAGGCATAACTGATTTTGAGCCCTAGTTGGCCTGCCAGGTTGGATCTTTCCATCTGTTGTGGATGTTTGCTCTCCAAACAAAATCTAGGTCTTCAGCAACACTTGCCACTTACCCATGCCAATATTTGTTATCCGCTTCACTACCCAGTCGGTAGCGATGCCAAGCAGCAACATCAAGAGAACACAGGCTTTTCACATCAGCAGTCACTTTGAACTACTAGCTGGTTTTTGCTGTTCAGGGAAATTTATGTTGCAGCTTTGATTTTGACACTTAACAACACTACAGAATCAAACAAATGGGCAATCTAAAGACAAAAAAAAAGTATGACCTATGGGTATTAATTTCGTGACCAACATGGTACATTTCCCATGTGATTCTCTCCTCCCTCCCCCCTCTTCTCCCTGCCCCTCCTGCACCTTATCTGTAGTTGAATAAAGAGTTTAAATTCATTGTATTTATCTTACATCACATACTGCTCATCTTCTGGATTTTTTATTATTTTGTGTTTTTCCTTTAACACTCCAAATTCTACACCTTCTGTTGCTGTAAAAGGTGCAAAGGCCCTTAAGGTATGCTTTTTCTTCCAGAGATAAAAACAAGCTTCTTTTCTTTAATGGTACGGTCCAAAAATGCACATCTACAGAGACAACATGTCGTAACTTGAGGCCAACCCTTAAGCCAGTATAGCAGTAACCAAGAAGAATCTTAGTGATTCGGAAGATGCAGTCATAGGAGTGAGTCCTTTAACCAGTAGTGTCTGCAAGATCAGAATCTTAGTAATTCCAAACACCCACAATTACACTTATCATCTTATAATCACCATATAAGAGCTGTCAGAGTGAGATTGCTGCATTTGTCCTCCCTGTCAGCACCACAGCTGGGGTGTGAGAAAACTCATGCCTTCACACTGCAGCAATATAACTTGTCTCTTATTTTGGGTTGCATCTGATGTATCAAAATCCGAGGTCAGAGAGAATCCACTGCACTGTTCTACTGCCAGAAGCACAAAGCAGAATCACACGTGATAAAGTACGCAATCGGAAAGGGCATTCCTTGACCGGCAATCAAGTGTAGTGGCAACATCCACTCCTGCGATGCCAAAGGGTACCTACCTTTCGCATTACTTCATTCATGTGCACAAGTCGTGTAACCTCAAGCTGCAGACACTGCATACAAATGGTATTACTGGGCACGAGAAGTCTCCTGTGCCAACAGGTTGAAAATATTGTCCATGATAAGTGTCTTCATCAATTATGCAGTTTTATCACAGTGAAATTGCAGGTATAATGAGCTGCTTTTCCTAGTGCACATTTTTATGCTGTAGCACATTTTCTATTAATTATGGAAGATATTTTCATCCACTAATCCAATGCCTTGGAACGTTGCTGAATGCCAATAGACTTGCCAGCAAACTAACCTCTGGACAAAAAAGAAAATACATTTCCTTTCCAGAAAGCAACCTCCTAGAAGCTTATTCCCATCTATAAGAAAACTTTATGGAGGAAGGAGAGTGAGATTTTTTCAGGACCAGCTTCCCGACCACTCAGGAATTTACTCATTAAAAACCACAATGATGCTGCTGAATAACTGAAGTTAGTCACTAAATATAACTGACTGAATGTAACAAAAGCAGTTATGTTATTTTATTAGGAATAGATTAGGCAGTTTTATTGTGTTTACTTCAGTCATTTCTGGGATCTTTTTTCATTCATTTTTTCTTCAAAATCTCTAAAAAGGAGACATGCTTACATACAAGAAGGCAGCTTGGGTATTTTTCCTTATGCCTTGTTTTCTGTTAACATCAAAGAGTTTATAGTTAGAAATGGATATTTTTTCCTTATTTTCTTTTGTAACAAACACTGCTCATGGCTGTGCCATCAGGTTAATGTGGAGACTACAGGATGAACATTATAAAGGTATCATTTAGGTAAAGCCAAGGAGCAAACTGGGGCAAGAGTTGTGCAAATGGCCATTTTGGCTACAGATTTATAATCCATAGACAGCAGCTCCTATGCTGCAGCCTTTTTGTCTGTTAAACAGTGCGTAGGTTGTATCAGCACTTCAAAGAAATTTCGCATATTGAGTGCAACAACAGATTGGTAACAGTTCTTATCACTGTGGCACCTACACAAAATTTAGACATACATGCAGAGGAATGGAAAGGGGATGGAGAAAAATATTTGAAAGTACATTAATGGCTTTTCTTTAGTGCTAGTGCAGCAGCAGTACATCTCCCAAAAATGTTGTTTGTTCCACCTGAATATGAGGAAAAACTTCTTTACTGTGACAGTGCTTATGGAATCTCCCTCAATGGAGATAGTCAAGAAATGTCCTGTGTCATGTGCTCTGTGAACCTGCTTGACCAGGGAGGTTGGTCCACATGACCCACTGTGGTCCTTTCCAACCTTTTACCCACTCTGTGATTCTGTAAAAATCAGAGGACTGTGAAAATCACCACCTGATGTGCTGACACAGACTTTTTTTGGCCGCCCAGGTGTTTCATTACTCCGCTTAAGAAATTGTCTACAACTATCTCCTCTTTAGGACATGTTTGTCCCATGATAAGAGTTCATGAAAGGCACACACCAAAAAATGTATTACATTTTATATTGTTTAAAGAAAGGCAACATAGATTTTTAATTTAATGAAACTGCCAGGTTATTTCCTTTTCCAAAACTGTAGATCAGAGAAGGAAAGTTCATCATAAGGCAGCAGATTTCTCCAGAGACAAATGGCCTAAAACCAGTGTGAGAAGAAACATGAAAGTAAATAAAGCTCTGGGAGGCACCTCTGACTGGGAGTCTGAGCAGAAGTGTCCAAGTCGTGCTGAAGAAAGAGGAAAAAAGCAGCAGTTTCTTTCGAAGACTTCCTGAATTTTCTAATCTAGGGAAAGTTCACTGCAGGTGTTTCCACTGGTTTTAGCAACATTGGGAACCTTAATGAAGACAAGATTGTTGTAGGGGCAGCTGGTTTTACTGCTGTGTCAATTACATTTGCTCAGGCCAATGGTATTAAATCCTGGCAGCCACACAAATACTGGCAATAATAGAAAGCAGTTGGGATGGTGCAAACTCAAGTTGCCTCAGAAAGCAGCAGGGACCAAGTGTCTCCCATTGCACTTGTAAGTTGTCTTTTACAGTAGTAGTTACTGGTTTTAGGCAGGCATGGGAAGCTGCCGTATTATTTTCTGGAGAAACTGGCACAAATTCTGCTATCATTCTTCATGCTTAGTGATACTAGAGCATCTGAGGAATGAACCAGGAAAGATCAGACACAACATTTTAGAGTCTGTTCTGCATATAGAAAGCATTTAGAGGTAAAACCCTAGCACAGTAGTGCTGTGGTAATTGTAGCATCTGCTGTATCAAAGAATAAAATGCAGTGATTGGCTTTCCTGAAAAAAGAAAAATGACACTCTATCTCCTCTTTGAAAAAGTCAAAGGCTTTTTTAATGCTGTTTTTGAATGTGGAGCAAGAGATACTAAAAATAATTCATCAGCTTTATTTAAATTATACAATATAATACATAAAACATGAAGATTACAACATCAAGCAATATAGCTGGAACAAATTAAAACTGCTTGTGCACATGCTTTATAATTCCTCCTTTATTTAATGGTCCCTAACCTCTTTCAGTGGATGCAGAATGAACAATGTGGAATTAGGCACAGATATCTAATAGTGCCTGTTCTCTATTCATTGCTGACCCATTGCTTCTCTGTGCTTACATTAATTTCCTTTAAGAGGACTCCTACGAGCTGCATGATTGCTTTTACTTCTGAAGCATCAAGATTAAAGAAAAAATATTAATCGGTGTCAAATAAGACTTGATTTCTTGATATTGTGCATTATGATATATGTAGAATATTTATGGTCTATTGCCTGTTGACTTCATTTTCACTAGTGAGCTACTCTAAAGGAAACCCCAGCATCTTAAGATTGGCATTGTGAAAACATAGCCCTCAACCTCCTTACAAAAAATCAGATTAAAGCTACGTGGAACATGGCATCACACAGGAATTTTTGATGAAGAAAACTCACTATCTTACAATTTCTTCAGAATTCTGTGAAGAAAAGTCAGCAGCATTAATCATGATCCGGTTCCCCCACTTCTAATTTTCCTAGAAACTACACAGGGATTACATATAAAATGCCTCATTTTACTGCAGAGCTCTGCTCCAAAGTAGAAAAATCTGTTCTGTGCACGACAAAAACAAAGGCATGGCCTGGTATGCGTGAAGGTTAGGCAGGAAGTCTGTAGTTAGCTTTAGGTTATAATGCATGAAAGGGATGAACTTGTACAGGCAACAAATACTATGTGCTGGATTTTTCAAAATCAGTATGACTGCACACAATGCAAACAATTTTCTGTTTCCACTGCACTCCCAGGGTCTGCAGCCTGTGCAACACAGCAGTTGCAATTACACTCCATGAGGTTTTTCATACCCAGGCCTTTCAGCAGTCAGTATCTACACACACACATCCCAACACCTTAGGTAAGTGAAAGTCATCCCGCATCATGATCATTAGAAAATTCAGGTTGTACCTCTAGCCTAACCTCCTGCTTAACAGCAAGGCCAACTGCGTGGTCAGACCAGGCTGCTCAAGACTGTGTCTCCGGGGAGTGGGAAATTCCCGAGGAGTCCACTTCCACAGCCCAGCTGTCCGCAGCATGAATAACTTTTTCCTTACACCCAGCCTGACGCTCTTATTTCATCTCCCGCTCATTGTCCTTCAGCAGGCTACTGAAGCCCCTGTCTGCCTCCTCTCGACCAGGTCCCCACGGGTGCCGATCCCCTCCCCAGGCTGCGGCAGTCCTGACCCTCCGTCTCCCGGCACGGCAGGGTCGCTCCGGCCCGGCCACCCGGGGGATCCCGCCGGGCTCACAGCGGCGTCTCCGTTCCCGGGTGCCCGGCTGGAGGCGGCACCTGCCGAGGGCTGCGAACAGCCGGGAGGGGTCACCGCCTCCCCTCCCCGCCCGTGCAGCCCGAGGTGCCGCAGGACCTCATTCGCTTGGAGGCACCGCGGGACAGCGGCACCACACCACGCGCACAGCCGGCGCCCTGCCCGGACTCGCCCGGGGCCACGGCTCGCCCACGGCCCTCCCGGACAGCGTCTCTCCGGCGCGGTGCCCACGCTGCGGCGGCGCTCCCGAAGCCCATCCCGGCCCCGGGCTACAACCGCACCCCCGGCGGGCAGCGCCCGCTGGAAGCGGCCCAGGACGGGCGGGCGGGGGCGAAGCGTTCCCTGCGGCGATTGACGGCTGCTCCAGCCAATGGGGGCGCGCCGAGCGCGGGGGCGGGGCCCAGCGCGCCGGGCGGGGGATGTGGCGGGGGCGGGGCGCGGGGGCGGGCGGGGTGCGGATTGGCCGGGGGGCGGGGCCGGCGGGGTTTTCTCCCGGGCTGGGCTGACGGCCGCGGCCGGGAACTTCGGGAGCGTGCGGGCGCCAGCGGTCGTTCGGGCGGCAGGTACTGGCGGCAGCGTCAACGGGAACGGTCCCGCGGGAGCGCGGCTTGCACTGGGAGTGGGGAGCGGGGGGTCGAGGGGAGGAGAGGAGGGGGCTGGGCAACCGTAGTGCTGCGGGGGGCTGGCCGTGCGCTGGGGGCCGCTTTGCCCCATATCCTTCGCCGTTTTCCCTGGTCCGCTCCGTTTGCCGCGGGATGCGGAGGCCGCGGGCGGGGCTGGGCCGGGTGATCGGGCAGGGCTGCCGCTTGCCTCCTTCTCTGCCGGCTCTGAGCGGCGGCGGGGCGGGCGGCCGGGGGCTGTCAGCGCCGGGGCCGGCAGGGGGCGGCAGCGGCCCCGAGGACGCGCATCCGCAGCGGCGGCCGGAGGCGGCGGGGGCGAGCGGCTCCGGGCGGCTCCGAGCCGCAGCCCCTCCGCTCCGGGCGGGTAGCGGCTTGGCGGGCTGGCTCCTCCCTCCCTCCTTTTCCCGCAGCCTTGGGCACTGGTCCCAGCGGGGCGAGCCGTGCGGGGCCGCTCCTGGCCGCTCGGTTCTAAATCTCCCTCGCGGGGCTGCCGGCGTGGGTAGTGCCGTGCCCGCCGCCTCCGGCCGTCCCAGCGCCACCGGGACCCGGAGCTCGGGGCCCCCCGGCCGGCGCTGCGCGGGCTCCCGCGGTCACAGCCGTGCCCGCATCTACCGCGCTCTAGAGTAGCCCGCCTCTGGTCTGGGGACAGAAAGAGAGGGGTGTTTTTCCCGAAAACCTGTCCCGATGGCTGTCGGTGCCTTTTCCGCACCCGTTGTGTGAGTGCTGCGCGAGGAGAGGCGGTTTCCTAATTTTTTTTCCTGCCGGAGCACCATCCTCTCTTTCTGATAACTTCATCTGTTTGCATCTTGGGCTGTTCCTTTCTTTCAGCTGTAATTTAGCCATTGGAGAAAAATGAGCTAAATAGGCCCCTGCACTGAGGCTGTTTATCAAGAATTAGGTAGGGGGTGAAATCGAGGAACATTTTACATCCCTAATTGCCTTTCTTTTCAGGATTAGGGTGAAAGTAAGTGTAGAAGCCTCTGAATGTTCTGTGTCTACTGTTTTATAATAAGATAGTCCCCTTCTCAAGATGTGATAACCCGACCTGTGTGAGCTTTAAAAAAAATGTTATTTATAAATTTAGGTCCAAAGTTCTTTTCCTATTATTGTTCTTTTGTAAGGCTTTGATTACAGTACTGTGAGGTCTGAATATGTTCAAAAGAGCTATTAACTCTGTGGTAGCATGTTTTGTGCAGCATTTTTCCACAGGTAAAGGTCCCACTGAATTGAATTTAATCCCTTTTGATTTTAATAGTATTGTACATGCATGTATATGGCTAGAAGGATTGCTGGTTGGCATAAAGGGAGTTGGTTTGAGGGTTTGTCAGTTTAATGATTATTATTTCCACCTTCTGAAATAAATTGCTGCCAGAGCACAAGTAATAGCCAGCTAGAGTAAACTTAGGTTAAAGTGCTTTGATACCAATAATAACTAGCAAGCAGTTCAGTTAATGTTTTTTACTTCTTGTAAAGCTGTCCACCCATTTTTAATTAAAATGATACCATCTATATTTATTTTAAAGCACACGTATTGATTTGCTTAGCTTTACAGCCTTCTTTTCTATCTGCTAGCATGGATGCTTCCAGAGTGTTAGTGAAATATGACAAGCAGGATTCTACCAAACTTAGCCCTCAGCAAATTCTCATAAACTTGCATGTGTCCAGTCTTGCAGAGGTTGAAATGAGAAAATGCTTCTTTAATAGAGACTATCTAAAAGAAAAGCTGCATCCTTTGGCATCATGTTTTGAACAGCAGAAAAATTTAGTCCCTAAGCTGCAGAGCCAACCAGTTACAGAACAGAAGCAGTTCTGTGGCACCCTGGGTTATGCAGGAGCAGCCCTGGAAGGTATTCGGAAAGAGCTTTCTGCTTCAGCTGCTGCTCCCCTCCTTTCCAAGAAGTTTCCACTTTTGCTTGCCATGCTGTTTTTTGTCTGATGTTGACCTCTTGGTGGGAAGTTGAGCTGCTTTCTCTTGCTTAAATTGCGACATTCTGCTGAGTTTGGTTACCTTTTGGGCTTAGAAAATGACCTTCCCTTCAGTGTTTTCAGAGGTCAGGGATCTCAAAGTTTCTATCAACAGTTTGTACCTGTGGCAGATGAGCTTGCATTGTAAAAATATAATTTAAAATGGCTTAGACAGGACTTTCAGAAATAAACATATTCTCTCTGCACATTGATGGTGGAGAAGAGGGGGAGTTCAAGTTTCTTAACATCCAAGGTGGTGTGGAATAAAGTTCCAGGTGTCAGTCATTTGGAAACAGATCTTTTGTTCCACTTCTAATTTGATAATTTTTCAGCAACTGCAGTCAATTATTAAGAATTTTTTAGATTCATTATCACTTTTTGATGTAACTTGAAGGAGTAAACAGAGGCGACTCTGAAGCAAGTTTAACTGGTTGTTGTTGTAATGGGTTTTCAGTGACAACAATGAAGAGCTCTCATTTAGAGAGGGTAACTTGAAGAATAATTGTATCAATTCTAGCAGTCAATATGATCTGAATCAGTTTGTGAGTGTGGATATAGGCAAAATATTCATTTTTCATGGGACCAATTCCCATGTCATGCCTTCAAAGATGAGGAATGTGGGTCATAGGTGGAGAATTGGAAAAGTGTTCTGGGAAGTACAGGCATGCAAAGAAGGTATTGTTGGTTGTGATAAATAATAATTTGGACATAAGTTCTCTTTAAGTTGATGTTCAAAAAATCAAACTAGGTTTATAAACAACTTTTAAAATATATGACAAGGTAAAACATTTGTTCTGTAATTGGTGCTTATGGGATTTCTTTTTGAATTGGTGTTTATTTTTGGCGTTAATCTGGCAAGCATATTTTAGCACAAAAGATTGATCTATTTAAGGATTGAAAAGGGAGAGAACAAAATAAGATGATGATAGATGAATGTGTAATGTGGATGAGAGCAGATAACAGTGGCTATGAAAGTATTCAGTGGCAGAAAAAGGATCTAAATGGTTTACATTTTTAATAGTTGTCTGTAATGTGTAGCATTACTCTGATTATTAAAGGAGAAAGTTTTCTACATTTTAGTTTATGGTGTGTAAATTTCAGTGGATTAAAAGTGATTTTACTAAAGGTTGTAGTGTATGGCATATTTGCCATTAGATATTTCTAAAACCAGATTGAATGCTTTCCTGAGGAAGATGTACTAATTCAAACAGTGGTTTCATTCTCGAACTGGTCTTAAGTAGGGGGGAGTGAGAAGAGGGAAGCTGGGCTGTCTTTGTCATTGCAAACAAAATTAACCCAAGAAAAGCACTGTTGGAAGGTTATTCATTGTATACTTACACAATGGCTGGACACAAGAAAGAGGATGGGAGCAAGAACAGGGGTTGTGGAAGTGTGTGATTTTTGCAGCCTGGGCTATACAAGAAGTCAAACTGCATCGCAAGGGGTTACTTCTGGCCTTCTAATTCGAAAGCGAAGACTACTCCTAACTTTAAGTGTTAGACTTTCTAATAAATTGTCACACTTCTATTTTTTTTAAGAAACAAAATCAAAGTACAAGTTAAATGACTGTGTGTGGGCTTGCTTTCTCTTCCTATTTGTAAGGATGTTCACATTTTTAAAGTGTTTATCATTTAAGCACTGTTCAATTTCACTTATCTGGTTTGCTAATTCATTTGGTGGGATAGTTTTTTTGTGTAATTTGACTCTGAATTACTCCCTTACAGGTAAGGAAGATACTGTGCTGTTATCCAGTTGTCATAGTTGATTGCACTCTACAGATCTTCAAGATTCCTACTGGAGTGAAAGGTAATTTGTGATTTATTTTTTTAGATCAGAAGATTCACTGTATGAATCTACCAAATAGTCAGAATTCTGTGTTCTGTTTCAACTTCTTGATTATTTTTGCTGTTGATGTGATAAATCTACATGGTTTGTCAGTTTTGTAATGTTATATAGGAAAGAACATCTTGATGATATAGTAAATATTTTTACTTTTATTTATGAAGTTTGTGATGTACACTCCTCTATGAAGATACTTTTACTAGTAACTTATTTCCTCTGTAGACTTCACCTTGTCTTTGAGAGCTTTGTGAATATTTACAGACTAGGTAAAGGCCATATCAACGGAATATTGATTAATTATGATTGGGTAATCCAAAAATAGCTGTTCTGTTTGGCTAGTGAAATCAGGAGAGTGTGTTGCATGTGTGGTATGAGATTATAGACTTACATGTACTGCAGGTGGGACAGCTCAGCAAGAGTGCAGGCTTGTTTATTTTAACAGACTCAGGGGAAAAAACAGTTTGTTTTGGTTTCAGTAGTGTCTGGTGTCTTAGTGGCACTACACAAAGACTGCATTACAGCAACTCTGTGACTTGGTGTTGTGAAGAAAAATGTCAGATGCCTTGCCCTGCACCCTTTGCTCTGCACATCATAGCTTCCTTTAATGGCTTAACGTTTCATGACTGGACTCAAGTATGAGACACTTTGAAAGCCTGACTTTGGTGAAGTTGGCCTTTTGTGTAAAAAGTGTTTGGCTCTGCAGATTCTCAGAAGCAGGTAGTAGACTTTTGCTTTTTTGTTTCTTTCCTTGGTTGGATTTTTTTTTTTTCTAAAGGAGATAAGGTACTACTACTACTACTACTGTTCATCTATGTAGTGGTTTTATTAATAGTAGAATGGCTCTTCAGAGACTTGTTGTGAAGAAGCATTGCAGGAAGATCCTCTCTTTTAGAACTGGTGACTTTTGCCAGTGTCTAGGGGATTAGCTGTGTTTACTTGATATTGTATCTACCATGGTGCTCATATTTGTCTGAGTCTTGGTTTCTGCTTGCTGTATTCTTTCTGAAGGGTGTGATACAGCCTTCTAACTTACCTTGCTGTTACTAAGTCATGAAACCTGCATCCTCTGTGTAAGGTCATTGTTAGAAGAGTTTGCCATTTATCCCCCATTGAATAGTAAAATAGGGTTAGCTAAGGACAGTTTGAAGAGAACTGTGAATTGCCGTGGTCCAGTAGGTTTGAATCTTTGCCTTTACTTCTAACACTGGCTATGTGGTTTTTTGTTTGCAAAGCAGTAGTTCTGGACAACTGTTCTGTAGGAAAAGATCTTCAGTAACCAGAAGATAAAAATAGACTAAAAAAAAAAGTATGGACCCTCTGAAAGATCACTTTCATCTTAAATTGCTTGCACTGATGACAAAGCAGAGTTTAACCAAATATTTATTGTTGAAATTACTCTCTAATTAGTAGTGTTGTACAGCTAAATGTAACACCAGATTTTGCTGTAATTTACTGCTATGCCATTACTGTGGCTAGAGAAGTATAGACTATAACTGTGGTATTCTTTTTAGTGGTCTGGATAAGAATTTGACTACAACGTTTTAAGAACACAATGTTATTAAAAGTACAGAAAATTTCAGTATGTATTTAAAATGCATGATGTGCTCTGTTACCGCAGTGGAAAATTAGAACAGCTTTTTCTGATTTGAAATGCTCAGTTATCCTTTATATGGGACTTAAAATATATATTCTTACTTCAAGTTTTTGAATTCATGCTAGGCAAACCTTTAAATTCTACTTGACTCAGCATGCATCCTCCTACTTCTGAAAATCAAACCAAAATTAAAATCTGGTGATAAAAATGTGCTTGAGTTTCACATTCATTGAAACACTTTTATTGCTTCCAGTTACTCACAAAAGCATGGGTTCATCAATAAAATATTTCAGAGTATACTAATTATGTCCTGCAGACTTCTCTGAACATTTCAGCTTTGGATCTGAAAGTTTTTGTTCAATTTCCAAATGCAGTGTTTTGTACTTCATAGACACTATTTGTAAACGATCTGTTTGCTGTTTCCTCAGCTGAAAGAAGCTGTTTTATCCCATTTGACTTCTCCTTTTGAAGTTGAACTTAAAAGCTGTACTTAAATAATACTGTAACTGCTGCTGTTTCATCATCAAACAATTAAAGAAATATGGCCGGTATATCACTGATCTCCTCTGAGATGTAAGGCTTTTCTTGTATGGCTTTTTTGGGTACTTGTCCTGGTAGTGCATTGAATTATTGGACCACAAGTGTGAAGTAAACCCAGTGTCTGGAGGAAAAGGGGTGTGTGTGGGGGGGGGCAGAATGGGGAACTCACAACCAGAACCAAAGAATTGTTGTAGCATTAAATTCATACTTAGGTCCATGTTTGGTTTTAAGGCTGCCTTGTCCACTTGGTAGCCAACACTACTGTATTGAAATAATCTTTGACAAGAGGTTATTTTATGTAATAGTTAGAGGCAGCTGCTTGGATCAAGGCTGGGATTACTACATGTTAATGTTACTACTCCTTCTTTACAAACCCAAGTTGTAAGTTATGTTAGTATTAAACCTGGTTTGGATCTCTAATTAACTCATTAGTTAACTTAAGCTGTTGGGTATTTGGCCTTACTTTCACAGTGTGCTTTCTTGACTCTGTGCGTGCTTGAGGACATATTACAAAGAGCAATTAATGCTTAATGAAATCTGTACACTTGCAGATTTATTTATTTTTCCTTTCCCACCCATACCCAGCCCTTGTATTTGCTTATACCGAGACCAGTTTATTTCCAAGTATGTTGAAATATTTTCATTCTGAAGTATAAGACATGTTTCCGAAGGCTGACATTTCATAATCTCCAGATTTTCTGCTGAATTGAATTAAAAGATAAGGTGAAACACATAGCATATTAAAACATCACAGGTTTTTGTCACTGTTGAATTTGGTCCCAGTGACTTTTTAAAAAGTAAGGATGCTATTTAAGTTTCATGGTATAACTGCAGAATAATGATTTAGTGTTGAGGCTAAATAGTTGAGGGTTTTTTTTGGGAAAAGTTTACACTCTTAACAGCACATTGTTCCTGTACTGTATTGTAGAAAACTATATAAAAGTGAAGTTAGGAATACTTCAGCCCTGTGTTGTAGGTGAGAAAATTCTTGGAGGAAAGGTGCCTTCTCCATAGAAGTGCTCTGTAAAATGAGCTCTATTGCAAGAGAGTTCTATGTTTAAGAACTTCATCCAAAGTGAAGATGAATCTTGCTACACAACATAGTAGTAAATGGCAGTGTTCTGACTTGGGGAGAGTGCCAGGGTGATGTGTTCAATCTAGTTTTAAGAAACCACGTATATAACGCTGCTGCCCCTTTCATACCCTCCCATATGCCCACTGGTTTCAGCAAATTTAGCAAAAGATACCTGCCCCTACATTCTACTTTAGTCCTTAGACTGTTACAAGGTCAGTAATCTAAACAGAATATTTGCAGTCTTAACTAGAGACCAGGTATTAAATGTGAGACAGTTACCACTGAAGGAAAAGTTTGTGCAATTTTAGCCCTGATATGAAAGGATGACTCTAGAAGCTGCTTTACTTTTTCTCTCTGTTGTGTATTCTGGACTTCTGTCCCTTTTGTTTCAAAAAGGATAATGAAGCTTTGTACAAATACCCACACATTAGCTGAAGTATATTTTACCTGTGCTGACCTGTTGGAAAGTCTAAGTAATCCAACTCTTTATCTTGAGGAATCATGAGATTTGAAATACTGGGCTAAGACTTAAGAATTAAGAATGCTCGCAATTGGATTTTTAAAAGCTAGTGTGAAAAATGCAAAATATGTTCCCAATATATTGGGAGCAAATTTGCTTCAACCATTTTTTGCCTTGATAAAAATGCAGCTTCTCTACATTTTTCAGACCTTCTGTTCAATTTTCCTGATTTTTAATTTTTTTTAAATTTTCTTAAGTTGTATTCCGAGGTAACACTTACTGTGAAGCTGATTGGCTTACCATAAAATTACCCAGTGGTGGTACATCATGTCTTGGATAAAGGGTGAGACGTGCTATGCGTGGCATGTTAACACTTTGGAATGGGACTAGATGAAAACAGTTTTTATTGGGTGAACTGTTTAGTCACTGCCATGAGCCCTAATTTTCTGGCTTGAAACATCCTGCCTCCATGAACTGTTTAATGATGTGGGAAGATTAATTTGCCTCTGGAAGTTACTTGTAAAAGCACTAGTATGTTGTGGTCCACATGTTAAGCTTATTGAAGTCAAAATCAATCTGCTTCGTTCTTTTACTGCTGTATGATCTTTGCTTGCTTGTAAAGGATACTCATTAAAAAAAAAAAGTGGATCCTTTCTGTTCAAAAGCTCACAAGATTGTTCTTGTTTTACTCATTTTAAAAACAAGTCAGTTTTTCTTTAATGGTTTTGACTAAATGTTTTAAGACTTGAAGTAGTTCTGTTAGAGAGATTTTTTTTCCTGCAAGTGTTATTTTCTTAAATTCTAAGTGGGTTTTCATGTTGTGTTATTCACAAGGTTAACAGTATGTGATTCTTGCTAGAAGGCTCAGTATAGAAGCAGTTAAATTAACAGCTCAAGACCCAAATGATTTTTATATTCTGTGACTATTTTTAGATCTTTGGTTATGTCAAGAAGGTAAAAGCATAAGCACTTATTCTGGAAAAAATGTGTTTTTCTCTGGCTGATTGATTTTGGGTGTTTGTTGGTTTGTTTTTTTTCTTGTCTTCCTGCCTGAAGCTTTGTTTCAGATAACTTGAGCAGTATGTTTATATGAATGCCTTGGTAAACTGATCATGAAGGTAGCAACTCAAAGGAAAATAAAGTTAATAATATCGGTGATCCTATTTAATGTAACTTTATTCATTGCTTAAGTGTAGTTTCTGTAGCTTGTCAAGTCTTGCTTGTTCTTTCATCATACTTCTGTTTTTCAGTATAAAATGGAATAAAGATGATCCCTCTATTTTTGAGGAGCAAAGTTGGTTTGTGTGGGGTTTTTTTATGAGTATGGAATTTTTCATTTCTTTTAGAGAAGAGCAGCTTCTGCTGACTGGTTTGTTGTAACCAGTCACTTATCTCCAGTTATCTCTATTGGCACTATATGTGGGGAGTCTGTGGGATAGCACTGAGGCATCCCAAATAAGGTTTAGGAACAGAATTCCCCAATTTAGTGTTCCCACTGAAAAACGCCAAACCACATGCTGCTTACTTACTCCCCCCCGCCCTTCAGTGGGATGGAGGGGAGAATTGGAAGCACAAAAGATAAAGATCACAGGTTGAGATAAGAACAGTTTACTGGAAATGGCAATGAAATAAGAAAACAAACAGTAGCAGCAACAATACTAATAAGGAGTCTACAATGAAGGTGACTGATTCACATAGGAGTGCTCTCCACATGGAGCCTGGCAAATGCCTGAGTGTGCCACCACACTATGCGATGCAGAAGGGACTGCTTTCCCTCTTCCCAGAATATGATTTGAAGTGGTACAGAATAATCCCTGGGTCCTGGCCATACCCCCTCTTGGCTACCCTAAAAATTAACCCTGTCCTGGCTGAAACCAGGACATTATCCTCATCTTAGTCTGTACCATTTATGTCATGCCCATATCCTACACCTTCCAACTATATACATACATACCCATGCTTGTGTGTGTATATATATATATGTATCATTTCAATACTCAATGGCTGTTCCTCCATGATGTCTGTTAATTTATTAGTCCATGACTCCGGGTTCTACACATCCTAGATGTCTTCCAGGGCAGGAGGGCTGGTGTGCTTCCAGGTGGTTGCAAGCTGCATCAGGAGCTTATAACTGGTGTATGTGAAGCAGTCCATACTCATTGTCCATAGTAGTTATGGTATACAGTGGCAGTGTCATTCAGCAGCTAATGTTATAAAATTCAATGTTATAGACTGTTGTCACCCAAAGATCAAATCCCCTTGAGGAACATGTTGTGTTTCCCCATCCCTTTGCATAACCCACCAACTGCACCCAGGTCCTCAGGCAAAAACGGTCCCTCAAGCAAAAACACTCCCCCAACCAGGGTGGATTTGCCTTTGCTTTAGGCAGGCCTTATCCAAACTGATATTCCTGATATGCACCACGGAGACTTTATCCCCTTCTACGGTACGTGGGGATTTTGATTGGGCAGGGCCAGCTTGATTGGTGGAGCCTCTGGTATTAACTAAATCAGGTGGCCTTTGCTGAGTGTCGATCCCAATGTTTGATGGTCCCACTACCACTTGCTTTCAATGTGGTTTTTAGCAGTCCATTGTACCATTCAATTTTACAAGAGACTGGTGGATGATAGGAAATAGGATACACCCCCTCAAACCTGTAGTCTCTGGCCCAGGTATCTATGAGACTATTTTTGAAATGAGGCCTGTTCTCCAACTCAGTTCTATCGGGAGTGCAGTGTTGCTACAGGACTTGCTTTTCAAGGCCCAGGATGGTGTTCCAGGCAGTGACGTGAGGCACAGGGTACATCTCCAGCTATCCTGGGGTTGTTTCCACCATTGTAAGCATGTAGCACTTGCTGTGGCAGGTTTGAGGCATCGTGATGTAATCAGTCTGCGAGGCCTCCTCATATTTGTGTTTGAACCATAGTCCATCATGCCACAGAAGCTTTACCTGCTTGGCCTGCATGATCCCAGCCCATGTTTCACAGTTATTGATAATCTGGGAGATACTGTTTGTGGTTAAGTCCACCCCTTGATCACACGCCGATCTGTGTGTTGCATCTCTTCCCTAATGACCCACCAAGCCAGAAATTATTCACCCTTTTGTTGCCAGTCCAGATCTTGTTGAGACATTTTGATCTTGGCATCTTGATCTGCCTGTCCATTGTTGCAATTTTCTTTGGTAGCCCAACTCCTGGGTATGTGTGCATCTACATGATGTACTTTTAGAGCCAACTTCTCTACCTAGGCAGTGATGTCTTGCCACAATTCAGCAGCCCAAATGGGTTTCCCTCTGTGCTGCCAATTGACTTTTTTCCATTGGTCCAGCCACACCCCCCCAGAGTATTTGCTGCTATGCATGAGTCAGTGTAGAGGTGGAGTGCTGGCCATTTCACTCTTTCAGCGCTATCTAAAGCCAGCTAGATGGTTTTCAGCTCTGCACCCTGACTTGGACCGCCTTGTCCCTCAATAGCTTCTGCAACTTGTGCGTAGGACTTCATACGGCAGCTTTCCATTTTTGATGTATCCCTGATGTATCCCAACTGTCAGTAAAGAGACTGTATTGCTTTTCATTTTCTGGTAGTTGATTATATGGTTGGGCTTTCTCAGCATGTGTTCCCTCCTCTGATGATGATGATAGTTGGAAATTTTTGCCTTTGTGCCAGTTTGTGGTGACTTCCAGGATCCCTGGGTGATCGGGGTTGCCTATTCGAGCTTGCTGTGTGATCAGAGCGACTCGCCTACTCCACGTAGCACCAGTGGCATGATGTGTGGCGGGCACTTCGCCTCCAACCATCTAGCCCAGCACTGGCAGGCAGTGTGCCAGAAGCAGCTGTGCTTCAGTGCCAGTCACTTCTGAGACAGCTCAAACCCCCTTCATAAGCTGCCGGTGTCTCTTTTTCAGCTGGAGTGTAACAGGCCTGAGATCCTTTGTATCCCTGACTGCAGAAAACCAGTGGTTATCCTTGAGTCTCCCCAGGTACATTTTGCTGGGAAGGACCGTTCTTCCTGGCCACAGTGTAAAAGCACATTTTTTACATCTTGTCTTTCCTGACTGACCCAAGGGCTACTGCATGAACAACCCCTTGTTTAATTTGTTCAAAAGCTTGTTGTTGTTCAGGACCCCACTTGAAATCATTCTTTTTCTGGGTCACTTGATTGAGAGGTCTTACAGTCTGTAATCTGGAATATGCATCCTTCAAAAACCCACAGTACCTAGAAAAGCTTGTGTTTCCTTCTTTCTGTGTGATGGGGACATAGCTGCTATTTTGTTGACCACATGCATTGGAATCTGATGATGTCCATCTTGCTGCTTTACTCTTAAAAACTATTTTCCCAGATGTGTTCAGGTGTAGTATTATTTGATAGTTCAAGTATATAACTGGTGCTTGAAAAGCTGTGTGGAAGTTCTTTTACTGAAGTTTTTTGGTGTTGTAGAGGCTTGAGTAACTTTCTTGCACTACAGAACAGTTAGCTTGATTTTCATACAGAAACAAAGTTGGAAAGTTTTGCAGTGTATATGTCTTAATAAAATTAAAGAGAAACAAAATAATAGAATAGCAACTTCTGTCAAAATAGCAATCTGTCAAAATAGCAATCTGTCGAAACAAAGCTTCATGAGTATTAAATATTCTTGTTAGAACAGCAAGATTCTGCTATAATGGTAATTCCATCTGTACCGTTTTTCTAGTTGTTTGCTATTATTAGGATATTAGCACTTTTTTATAAAAGACAGTTCTGCTATTAGATTTTTTGCAAGCTTAAAGTTATAATTATTTCCATTTTTCAGTAACATAAAACTACAGAATTTTTTCTTTAAACATATGTTTGCAGAGCATTATTAGTCTGAAATGATATGTAAATTATGATAGCATGGAGGGAAAATGTACCACTGTGTAGGAGTGAATTGGACCTGGAGATACTTGAGACATTTCTGACTCTGATTCATTATTTCTTTATCTGGTTTGCAGAGCTTAGAGTGTGACTTTTGTACCTTTGATCATATCAATGTTGTATGTGCAAACATTTGAATAGTGAATTTGGTCACTAACTAAATAGTAATCGTTTTTGCTTCAATACTAAATTTGAAGTAGGGATGTCAGTGAGCGGCTCTGTCTGTGGATCATGCAAGGCCAATACTTTTGAACTATTTGCTCCTATCGTGGAACCTTTAAAAAGAAGAATGCACTTAGGTGGCTGAGTATCTCTAGTCTGCATGGAGGTTGTGTTAAGCGATGGAAGTTGGGTTTCCGTTTTCAGCGCTAGATGTACTGTTGTATGGTTTCCTTTCTCTTCTTTTCAGTTTATGCTCTATAGATATGGTTCGCTGTATTTTCTCTTCCCTTTGTCCTTTCAGCCCTAAACAAGGCCTTTGTAACCTCCTCTCCTCGCTTCATTTTTTTCTGTTCTTTTTTGGTCTCCCCTTGAATGAAAGTAAACACTGCTGTTGTTTACAAAGTCCTGTACTGCTGAAGAATTGGAAGATGGCTTTTGCTCTGCTAGTCATCGCTAAAGAAACATTTGTAGTGAGTTGAGAGTGGTCTGATGGTTACATGCTGTGAAAGGATGCAAAACCTTTTGTCTCTGATGTGAGCAATAAAATGTTACTTCATCCACAGCTGGATATTTAAAATGCTACACTATTTTAATATGGAAGGCTTTTCATTTGCATTATGTGAAAGTGATCGCATTCAGGGCTTTAGCTGAAACTGAAGCAGTCACCTCAGAATACTTTCTTTAAAAATAAGCAGCACAACTATTGCTGCAATGAGATAATCTAATACAGGCCTTACATCAACATGATTGCAATGTGAAGACCCTTATGCAGAATCAAGCTAAGCTGAATATGCTTCCATATTCAGTCAGTGCTTCTGACCTTTTCTTTTGAAAACAGCTGTTGCTCCTTTCACCCTCTCTAGACCAAGGGAGATGCCTGCTTAGCTATTAAGGTATATCTTCCTTTGCATGAAAAACCTTTCAATTTACTGAGCTGTCTTTGTACTTAAAAAGCACTGCCATAGGCTACACTTACTTTTCAATAGTATGCAGTCGTTCGCATGACAGATCTGTCTTTGCTGATACCCTGAAGGGCTGGTAATTCTACAAAGGGCTAAAACACTCTGCAGGAGTTTTACCAGTAATTTGGTGCTTTTCAGCCAAGAGAGTGTACTGTATTCAGTTTTCAAGATTGATCCACTGATTTGATTGTAGGTACTTTTTGAATCATTTGTATGCTTTGTTGTTTTTCTGCTTTTCTTCAAAACACACTTGCAAATTTTAGCATAGAAGTTTTGTGGAACTGAACAGAGATCAAACTCTTCAAACTCTTAGGTTGATGCTACACAGGGAGAAGTGGTAGCAAGGGAAAAGTCACTAGTGCATGTGAAGTTCATAGTTACAAGACCCTGGGCTTTGACTTCCACTAAGTTTCCATTTCTGATTGCTATGCTAAAGAGGGCTTAACTTTTGGGGTGAGAACTAAGAGAAAAGGAGAAATCTAAAGTTGCCTTTTTTCTTTCTTTTTTTTGTTCTGCAGCCTTTTGTACCCTATTAGGATAAGTTGTACTTATTTCATCTAGTGGGTAAATGCTGGTAGTCTTTTTCGCTCACAGCTAGTGGGCTTTGCAGCTGTTTTTCAAGCATCATAATGCAAGTGATGATATTTCAAAGTCTGACTAGGACCTAGTTACTGAATAGCATACAGTAGAAAAAGTGAAAAGTAATCAGACTGGCAGTCTGAAGTAATGCAAAGACATGGCATTACTGTGGGTTTGTGCTCGCAAGACATTTGAGTCAGTGTAGCAACATATGATCAGTAAAATACTGATTTGTTTCCTGTGGATGTTTTTGTTTCCTCTTGATGTAGGGGGATTTTGACTTAAATGTTTAACTTGGTCTATAAAGGTAAAATATTTCTAAAACATCTTCACTTATTGTTGTTTCTGTTGACTTAATACTCCTGTTCTTCTTATACATTCTTTAATTAGTGGAATTAATATCTTCTGATTATGATACTGTCATTGCCTACAGAAATACTATATTTTTAAACTGACTTCTCAGTTAAAGAAGTTCTTTCATCAAAATGATTAGTTATAGTGATTTACTAAAACCCCTACCAGCAGCTCACACAAAGGAGGGTACTGAAATAAAATCGTAGATAGGCAGATGGAAAATACCTTTCTGAGAGGAATTTAATGTAGTGAAAATTATGATTCTTTTATCCCCAAAATGTAGAGACGGATGTATTAAGAGATTTCTGAATATTTAATAATTATTTTCTTTCTAGTGGTCTTACGACTATATTATCTATGTTGCTCTGTAGCTTACATAAGCATTAGGAAACTAGAGTGTTGATAAGTGTGAGGCATCTCCTGGCCTTTCAGAAAAGGTTGAGATGCCCCTGAGAGTTCTAAATCAGATCTGCTGAACTGTTGTAATAAGCTGCCAAAGACCCTTCACTTTTTTCTTTTCCCCATAGAGTCTGAAAAATATTGTAACTTGATTTGTATTTTTATTTTCTCCCAAGTCAAGAAACTTAATTAAGCAGCTTAAGCTCAACAAAGCCTGCAAATGAACTTGTCTGATGTATTTTGTGATAGGTACTTCTTACATAGCCTACTGAGCTTGGTATGTTCTTCAGAAGAATTATATATGTAAGCTGGTATAGTCAGGTCTCTGGATCACACCAAAGTGCTTTATATATTATTAATATGTGAAGATGTTTCTGTCTAAGCCATCACTGCATTTTGAAACTGTCCATTAGTGCTCAGATCAGAAGTAGATGGACCACCCAGCTGTGAGTAAAGGTAACCTTTTGATTCAGGACATGATATTTATGTTTCCAAGCACAGTGAATGTGTTCTTTGCTTCCAGGCTTAAGAGGTTACTATGCCCAGTAAATTGCCACAAACTCTCTGCTTTTGTGGCAGGACTTCAGAAATAATACCATGAGTTATTTGTAATCTGAGGGATTGCTGCTGCCAAAATTTCAGAGTAACTGTCTGAAGTTTTATGTTCTTAGATTTGTCAGGTGCAACAGTTAAGGTACATTGATAACCAGTGTGAGCAGATTCAGTTTGAATACTTGCAAAAACTAGCATGAATATTTGACCAAAATTGTCAAACTAGCAATTCAGGAGACAGATTTTTTTTTTTTTTTTTTTTTTAAATCTACAACATCCTCTCTGCATTATTAGTTCATGTGCCTGCAGCAGGCACAGCTTTACAGCTCTCTCTGTGCTTTTATGGTCAGCTAACTATTCACATCTTTGAGTTGCAGATTCTTGGGGTTAAAAGCACAAATTAGTTTGCATTCTGAGTGTAATGGTGGTGGATGGGGAGGAGATGGAGGAAACCCAGAATGCAAAACTCGTGAGTCCGGCAAGCTGAATAAACTGGATTTAGAGATCCCATCTATCTAATATCAACTGAAATTGGCTTATATTGCTAGACTTTCTTCCGCTAACTTATTTCAAAAGTTTTCTAATAAAGGTGGTAATAGTGTGGTTAAAAGCAAGACATGAGCAGTAGAATTTTCAGGTAATAATAATTTTTTCATGTATTTGAAATATTGTTCCACTCATGTTCTTTCTCCTTTTTCTTCCCTTCATGCTCTTATGCTCCAGTATACAATATTCAGTAATAGTTAGAAGTAGTAATATGGCAATAATGGCTTTAAACTGAAAGAGGATAGATATAGATCGGATGTTAGGAAGAAGTTCTTTACTATGAGTGTGATGAGGCACTGAAACAAGTGGCTGTTGCTCAAAGATGTGAATGCCCCATCCCTGGAAGTGTTCAAGGCCAGGTTGGATGGGGCCTTGAGTGACATGGTCTAGTGTGAGGTGTCCCTGCCCATGACAGGGGTTTGAAACTAGATGACTTTTTAGGTCCCTTCCAACCCAAATCATTCTGTGAATACTGGAATACTAGCCTCTCTTAGCTAGTGGTAACAAATATGTTGTTGACCTTCTTGTAATCCTCCTCAGAATTCATTTCAGCTTTACCTGAAAGCATCAGATCTTTCAAGTTTTAAAACTAAATTCCAGTGGAAGAACTCGTGAGACGTGGTCTTCCATGACTTTTTAATGCTCTCCTTTATAACAAAATATCAGCTTTTTTTCCTGTCACTAATAAATGTTTGTCCTGTCAGTACCTCTTTTCTTTGTTTTCTTACATTATTCCCTAAGTATACTTGATGCAGAATCATCCAGATTATCACTAGATAAGTATTTATTTTGTATGGCTGGTAGATGCTGACTGTAAAGCTAGTAAGGCAAATAGAATAGGTTACTTATGGGTTTATACTTAGATTTCTTTCCTACTGAACTAGATTTGCATGTCCTTTAGAAATTAAGTGTTATGAGACCTCTGGACCATTGCTAAATTTGGCTAAAAGTGACCATTGAACTTAAACATTACTAGAGAAGGATAACAAACAGATGAACAGGCAATATGATTGCATAGGTTTATTTCTGTAGGAAACCAGGCCAACAACTGTAATGTTTCAAACAGCATTCTTGTTGGAGTTCAAAGTAATCTTTGTCATCCTGTTCCTAACACATCTGATGGTGGTTGGTATTTCTTGTTCTCAGTTTCATTAGGTTAATAGCTGGTTTTCTGAAATCTTTAGCCCTTTTGCCTACTTTTTACTTACAAGAATGGTTAACACTCTTGGTAAAAATGAGTGTTTGTAGACTGCCTTTTGCTGTCAGGCAAATTTTTTCTGCAATATAAGCTCTTGTTCATAGAATCATGTAATTGTTCAGGTTGGAAAAGACCTCCAAGATCATTGAATCCAACTGTTATGTTAACACTGCCAAGTCCACCGCTGAACCATGTCACCAAACACCTCTACAAGTCTTTTAAATACCTGCAGAGATGGTGACAACCAGTTCCCTGGGCAGCCTGTTCAGTACCTAGCCACCCTTTCAGTGAAGAGATTATCCCTTCTATCCAATCTAAACCTCCCTTGGTGCAGCTTGAGGCTGTTTGCCTTTTGTCCCATCGGATGTTGTTTGGGAGGCAGACACACACCTCACTTACAACCTTTGTTCCAAAACTCATGTCAACTGCTTTGCTATATCCTAAGCTTTTATGTTCACTGTGCTGAATATATCTTATTTAGCAACTGAAATCTCTGACAGCTTGTCATGAGTGAAAGGTCTTACTTCCGCCTTTTTTGCAAATAGGAAAAGATGTTAACTAGCAGAAGGATGTTGCAAGTTAGGGAAAATACAATCATGCTCGTTACCTTAGTAACACTTAAGTAATTTGCTGGGTATCTTTCAGTACTTGGAAACTCTCCTCTGTTAGACCTAAATGACAACTGTTTCTTCTTTGAAAGCTGTATTATGAAAGTAAGAGTTCTCTTAAATGCATTATTTTTGACACAGGGTTTTAACATAGTTATTAATACCTCCTTCACATTGTTTTTTCAACAGATCTTTTGAATTTGTTGTTAGCTACCTTTAGTTTTTCCTTAATAAGGACTCTCTTGAAATTCTACCCTTGGTTTGTGTAGTATTTTACAAATATCACTCATGGTAATATGCTAAATTAATTACTGAACACTGTCATGCTATATTAAGGAAATAAGTTTGAGTGCCCCAGCCCTGTACTGTTGTCTATTACTTGATTGCCTGACCCACAAATTTTGCTTTTCTACTTACTTTGGCCTTTTTAAGCAACAGAAGCTATCCCTCAGCTTGTATGTGTCTAATTAACATTTCTGACTTGGAAAGTTTGTAGCAAACTTCCCTTATCCTCGTTTTAACCAAGAGCATGCTGTGATTCAAGTGTAAAACCCTAATCCTTCACAGGTATTCCCTTGCTGTTTCCAACCAGGAGAGAACCTACTAGTACAGCACGCTGTAGAGTGAGCCCAGCAACAGCTGGGGCCACATCCACTAGCAGACCCAGCCCTCCAACATGTTTTGAAGTGTTCAATGAGTAAAAGGAGACAGAGGTTCTTTTAGATTCCAAAACTTGTCCTGGTGATTGTCATCTGAGTTGCTAAAAAAATACAGAATATGCTTGATCAAATGAACCTAAGTATTCCAGTAACTGAGCTTCGTTTAAATGTGGAAGCTGTGCTGTTTCTTTTTCTCTGGCCTTAAGCATGTGGGAAAGAAGATCATTTCTAAGTAAAGGGAAAAGGAAATTGTCTCATATTTATTAAATCCTTTTCCTATCAGGAAGTATGCATCAGGATTATATGCTTGGCAGGCAAGAGTACATATTTTGGCACATTTTTCTCTTTGTAACTTCAGCAGTCTGCCAGCATTGCAGGCAACACTAGCAGCAGTCTGTGTCCCAGACAGTTTTGATTATAAATCCCAGTCTCTGCAGCAGGGCAGAAAGCTCTATGAGGATGGGTACTATTTGGTCTCCTTGGCTCCTTTCTCTTCCCTAGTGCGTTGGGGAAAGAGAGGGTAGGGGATAGATAGAGAAGGCAAGACTATGGTCACACTTCTGTTAACCCCTTCTGCATCTTAGTTAAATATCCTGTGAATAAATACCCTGTCTAAATTTGAGGACAGTCCAGGCTTGTTGTGATGGCACTGATGGTCTGCAATCTAATTGTATCTGAAAGATCTCCAATAAACTATTGTTTGAATGCACCAACCCCCAGAATTACAAAATGGCATTGCCCACACAGGCATTCCAGAAATTGTGGACACAGTCTTTTCTTGCTTATCAAATGCAAAATTAATGGCTAAATCTTTTTTAAAGTTCTGCTGGGGCCAAACACAGTGTTGTGAATTTCAGTCCTCAGTTAGTGCTCAGACTTGTATTGCTAACTGTGCCATTTGAGGTGACAGTGGCTTCCCCATTTACACAAGAACAGGGGAAAAAATAGCTGAGCATGGTTATGTTTTCTGTTAAGACTTTCTGTGAGAGTGAGGACCATGCTGCTGAAATAATTTAGATATTTTAAATGAAGTAGAACTGAAGTGTGAAGAGAGGCAAATGAGGAGAGTAGATGCCCTTGTATGGGAAAGATTCTGAGGAAGAGACTGGATGTCCAGCTTTTCTTTGGTTTTCAAGAAGAATTTAGTACCTTTAGTGCTTGTTTTTTTCAGATACCCAAACTGTTAGTGTAAACATGCTTAATAAGGTAGCTAAAGTGTTACATTAATACAGTTTGAATGTTATGTCAGCTTCTTGTTCTTCTAAATCATTTGAATATAATACAGTTCTGAAATTTTTCGGGAACATTCCATCTAGTCATCATTCTGTGGAATGAATATGGAGAGTAGCAAATCATGGAATTTCATATGTCTTTCCAACTTACGTCTTCAAGTAACTTTTAATGTATTTAAAACTTGCTTTAAAATGTGTAAAGCTTAAAATCTAAATGTGTAAATGTTAAAATCTAGGATATTCCCTTTAATATTAATGTTTTTAGTGGATGGGAGAGAAATGTTTAAGGAGTATTTTGAATAATTTTTGGATTGTAAACTGCTTTTATGGAACAATTAAGTTATATATTCAGGTTTTGGTTAAAATGGGATGTTTTCTGGAAAGATATTTTCAAAGCCAAACAGTTTTTTCTAACACTAAGGAGATTTTAAGTTGGCATCTTACCAAAAAATGGAAGCTTATCTACTAACTTCCTTTTTAACTTCACGGAAGTTATATATTGTGGTCTATTTTTATAGCTTGTAAATTTCCTATCTACCTATTTGGTTGTGTGAAATGCCTGACACTAACAAATTGTTGCTGCTCTTAGCTCAGTTTTATCACATACCTGTTGATCTGCGGTTTGATCTCAAATGTAGCTTTTTATGTCTGCAACAAGGAACGCTGAAGCTACAAAGAGTGAAAACTTTGGTTGCCGTGCATATAGAAGCTACTCTCGGTAATGCAAAGGAACTGGATTAATGAAACAAATTATTCCTTTTTCTTTGAGGGCAAACTGAAGTGCTGCCAATAAAAGGACTGTTGAAATAACCACAGTCTTCCACAGTTTCCTTGTATCTGCCACATGTGAAGTGTTTTGTATCTTTTTAGAATCAAGGTATTGAAGGAGACTTTGTCATGAAGATAAAGGAGGGTTGTTTTTTTTTAATCTAGTGTGAAATCTGAAATTGAGTTCATAACATCACAAATGTCTCTAAGCTGTTTCCTGAAGATTTTTTACAAGACTAGATTTCTCTTTACAGAGATTCAAAAAGTGGATTCCCAAAGCCAATACCCGAACTTGTAGAGATTGGTCTTTACCTCTGGGTATCTGTCCTGAGTCAAGGATCTTGAATATCGTTTCTGAGAACTTGTTATTTCACAAGAGATTGTAATCATAGGCAAGGGAAAAAAATTACATTATTGCTACTGTTTGCTTTAATAGTATCATATAGATCATTCATTGAGTTGGTATTAATTAGGAGAAAAGTGTTATTGTTGATTTTGCAGACTCAGTCTCTATTGTCTGTATAGCATGAAAACAAACAAAAAGTTTTGATTACTTGTTTTAATTCCTTTGGCACCAGTTCTTCATTTAGGAAACTTCTGCCACTGTACATACTTCTGTATTCCCTCTTTTCCTTGCCACATTAAGAAACTGCTGTTTCAGCTTTCTTCACATGTCCTGCAGGGAGACTGTCCGTTTTTTATTTCCATTAGCTGTTTAGGTAGCTTCTCCCTGTACACATACCTGAAATAGTTCATTTTAGATATCACCTGGGGTTAAACCAAAATTGTAATGAGCAATTGTAGCCTTACTAGATGGTACCTAACGTCCTTCTTCCAGATATGGAACTGCTGTTCATTCAATTTGTTAAAAATTAACTTGGTTAGGAATGGGCACACTTGATGTGCACTGCAATGAAAAGTTGAATGAAAGAGCATTTTAAATGATTTTCTTTTAAGGGTACTAAATGGGGCAAGATTTAACTGGATGGATACCATAATTTAAAAAATGGTGCTCTCTTACCTACCAATGCAATTGTGCACCTGCTTGGTATTCCTGTATGAAAGTAACAATACTTACTGCTTTAATAAGAGACAAAAATAACTCTTTGAAATTATGACTGAAAATACTTTATGCCTATGGCATAGTTCTGGCTAAGCTGCAAAGCTCTTAATGACTGACACAATGTGGAGAATAGTGGAGAACAGTTTTTAAACACTTAAGGAATGAGCCTATGGCTGAGAAGTACTGGCAAGTTGTAGATATTGCAGATATCAAGAAGAGTGTTAAAGGGAAAATGCAGGTGTCATACAACAGTTTTTAAAATATATAGGTATGACCTGAGTGTAAAATGCGGGTAGCTGATGGCAACAGTTAAGTGTGGCTGTAAACAAAGGGACAGCTGTAAAGGGATGAAGAATTTATGGTATAGCTTTGTAGTGTAATTGCAAGCTTAATGCAGAAGAATGTCTCCTGAGGCACTTCGGGAGGTTCAAGTGAAATAATTCACAGTGAATTTAGCAGTAGCTGGAAACAAACTAATTTCTTCTTGTTGTGTTTCAGTAATAGTAGTAGTAGTAGCCTGCTTTCTTCCTCTACCCACCCTCACTCCCCCACAGAATGAAGTTTAACTGAAATGCTTAGTTTAAACCTCTGTGGAGGCTCCTTGGAATGATTATACGAAAGTCTGCCAAACAGCTGGAGTTTTTTAACCAAAAGTTAATACTGGGGGCAAAGTCATAGTTTTAATATTTTTGGAAGGAGAAGATATAAACAATTTGCCTTTATTACATGCTTTGCTTAAGAGTGTTTGTCACTGAATTGATCCGTAGGTGGGGCTGATAAGGGCAGCAAAACCTCAATATAAAACTAAAGGGTGAGATTATCTGGGTGGAGGCTCTGTTTTGTCCGCTTTGGCACAAAGGCTGCACGAATGGCTGAGGGTGCTGATGCTGAGCGTGGTCTGCAGCCACTGCCTCTGCCTCCTGCCCCATCCTGTCCTGGCATTTATTATGGTGAAGGAGGGTAAGACAACTGCATGCCGTTGCAATAGCTCTCTGTTGCGAAAGGCAGAGGCAAGCTAGAGCAAAGCTGAATTCCTTGCAGTATCCTTAGCTCCGTTTCTGTTATGGTTGAAGATGGTCAGATTTCTGGGAAGCTGTCAAAGTTTGGTAATTTGGACAGAGAGAAGTCAGGAGCACAGTCACAGCAGTGAGGCTGGGGATATCACTGGGACTCCTAAACTGTGGAAGAAAGGGTGAAAGTTGGAGCTGGTACTATTGTTGCAGCAAAAATTAATTTAACTGGAAAAAGCTAATTTTGTCAGTACTGCTGGGAAGCCTTTAATTTGTGCTGCTCTGTCCGTAAACTTTCAAATGAATTAAATTGGTAACTGTGTTCCTCGGTCATGTGACTGGTGCCTCTTAACAGAATAGACAAAAACTAAATATCAGCTCTTAGAAGTTTCTTTGTGATTTGCTTTTGAAAATGCATTCATAAAAAGTGATACCATGCATCTCCTCTGATAGCTTTTCTTTTCTTTAAAATAAGCTTCCTTGTGATTCTTTGGCTTATCGGGATGTTAGAAATAGGGTAAAGGGTTGAAGGAACCTTGAAAAGCTTTAGTGTTTCAATAATGTGTACAAAACTTAAAGCTAAGGTAATTTGAGAAATGTGGTGCTTGACCTATGATACTGCTCTAGTTTGCTATTGGAATTGGAGGAACTAGCCAAACCAGTTAATCCACTGTGTAGAAAACAGTATTCTGGAAAAAGATCTTAAACAAATCCTTTATAAATCAAATAAATACGTTAACTACCATGAAAGTCTTCAGTTTCTCAAAGAAATGTCAATGCAGAGTAACCAGTCTAATACTGGAATAAAGATGGTTGTGTCATGGCAATAGAAAACTTTTTAGTACTGATGGTTTCGCTTGTCAAATTTTTTCTAATATTTCTGGAGGTATGAAATGTTCACCTGTAAGACTGTTTTCTACTTACTCTGTAATACAACCATTTGAAGAGAATTTATCATTAGTATTTGTTGTACCTGATATATTACTTGTGTGCCAGTCTTGGGGTTGCCCTGATAATGAGTTCTGAGATGATGCAATGTGTCTCCTATAGCTTTTAATGCATGTAGTGTCATGGAAAGATATTTCTCAGTTTCTGCAATACAGTATACTTAAAACTGGAACTGATTATATATTTACATTATATTCCAAATGCACCTTCAGGTTAGAGATATTGACAAGTCAGTCATTGCAAAGTAAGGTGCTGGGTGTCCCAGAATAAAACAAGTTTTCCTTAAAAATTTTATTCTCTGGAGTCAGATGAAAACTGTTGTATTATGTGAGTCTGTTCGAATTTTGAAAAGGAGATTAGCAGAATCTCTCTTGAGTACAGTTTTAGTCACTTCTTTTTTGTCCTTATGGCAAGTATTCCTGTAATTATCTTTTAAATTTTCAGAAATACCCATCGTTTTAATTGGACATTGAAACATCTGGTTTAAGTCAGAAGGAAACTAAATTGTTCGTGGTTGTTTAGTGCCATCCTAAAGTAGCACTGTGTTAAAGTGATAGTAAACTTCATTGCCTTGGGATTTCACACCAAAATTCTTGTTTGCTGAGAATCCAGGAGTAGTAGTTCATAAGTGGGAATGCTAAGTGCTGTGGATCCACATGGATTCATTGTCATCTCAGGATGATGCTGTGATGTCCCTATGGCTAGTGGTGATTCAGGTGACCGTGTTTGCCATTGTGATGGCCTGATATTGATAATTAATTTGGAAAAGGACCCACTTCTAGGCTACCAGAAGGTAGATTTACTGTAGTTGCGAATTGTCTGGGACCACATTGTTGCTCAAGGAGTAAAGTGGATTCAATTAGTTAGGCTTTTGTAAGTGTTTATATAAATGTATTTGTCTTATGCTTAGTCCCTAGAGAATATTCGAAAAACAACGTTACATTTCAGACTTAATTCTGAAAATGAAGACTTCTGTAAAAGTGACAACTGGCAGTTTCTGGGAATTTATAGATAATCTGTATTAAATATCTTTATAAGGTGTATATAGTGAGGCACACTGCTGTCAGTGCTTTCTGATAGGAAGCAGCTTGTAGATTGGGGAGGTAGCAGGGGCACAAAGTTAAAAAGTTAACAAACAAACCAATGATCGAAACCCACCTTTGTTTTGAAGAGAAACCTGATAGGTTAATTTTGTGGATGAGATTGCTCGAGTGGATTTTCATGTTGTTTTGTTTTGTTCAGAATTTACATCTATTAATTGACGAGTGGCAGAATTACATTTTCAGTGCATGAGTCCCAAACATGAGTGTTGCTGAGTTAGAGGTTCTAACCATGGCAGACTTGGTGTATTTGCTTATTGAGGCGCTGGTGTGTCTGACCTAAATGGGTAGTAAATTCCAGCTTTTGTTCTCAGCCTTTCTCTGCGTGCTCGTCAGTCTTCGATACTGACCACTGCAAGAAAAATTGCTTCTCACCAACTACTTTGGAAAATTCAACAATAGTAACCTTTGGAGCCTGAAAAAGTTTCCTGAAAGGTACTGGCTTGAGTTAGTTACTTCATTGTTTTTTTTTGGGTAGTTGTGGTGCTGCTCTATTGCTTTACCTCTTTGACAACTAAAAGCTGAATGGTATAGTGATTTGTAGCTTAGTGGGAAAGTAAGCAGGAGTTTTGCTATATTAATATTTTGTGCTTATAAAGAAATAACTCAAAGTATATAGTTTTTATTCAACTGGAGAAAATCATATTTCGTGATACCACATACTTCTAGAGGCTAAATTAAATTTCTGTAAATGGGGGAATAGGCATGATGCTCTTCATACCAATTTTTGTGTATGTTTACTTAGACAGCTCTGATATAATGTGGGTTTCTTGTGGAAGTCACTTATTAACTTTAATTGTAAAAGCAGTTGCATTCAAAGCAGATTTTTTTCTAGCAGCCAAAATTCACTTCAAGACAAGAAATACCTAAGTAGCTGCCTAATATATTGGCTCCGTTAATTAACTGGAATGCATCGTGTTATGTGATTGAGTGTCCGTGTGAAGGATTAATTATACTTTTGACTTGTAGGCAAATCTTACTGCAATAAAAAAGAACTTACCTATGATTTGTCTGGAAATCTTTTCTGTCAGAGTTAAAGAAATACCTAATCTCTGTATGTTGTGAGAATTGCGATGCTGGTTTGGTCAGGTAAATTGTGAAACACTGCGAAATGCAAATCAGAGCATTCCAAGTTGTCAGCATGTGCAGTACTTCCACAGTTTTTCTCTAGATAAATGTGTGAGGCTCTGGCAAGCTGTATGGTGATGTCTGCCATGTCTCCCACATAGGTTGCCCTGTGGCATCTTACTACTGCCAAAAGGATTGGGTGGGTGAGGCTTCTGCAGCTTGCCAAGGAACTTAATGGCCGAGTGCTCGAAGCGATGCTTCTTCAGTTGGGTTTCTTTTTAAACTTAGTTGTAGATTGTTTCTAGGTTTAGCTGTAAATCCTGACTGAAAATATCAACACTGGAAATCTGGGCTTTTTTAACCACTACATTTTTAATTATATCCTCCTTTTAAAGTGGAAGAGATGGGGAGAGCTGTAAGGCTGGATGTTGTACAAGTGTTCTGCATACAGCACACAAAAAGTCAGGATTGATGAGTTGCTCTGGTTAAAAAAAAATTTTACATACTGAGTTTCAGCAATTATCAATTGAAAATTCTTAAAAGGCTTTTAGGATTTACAATAATCTGAATTACTTTCTGACCAATCTTTATTATAATAGAAATTTAAATGATACCTCATGTAGGAGGGTATTTCCTGAGGAATCCTTGGCTGGATGACAGAGATAAGACTATCGTATACAGAATTACAGAATGGCTGGGGTTGGATGGGACTTCTGGTGATCACATAGTCTAACCCCCCTGCTAAAGCAAGTTCACTTACAGCAGGTTGTACAGGATCATGTCCAGGCAGGTTTTGAATGTCTCCGGAGAAGGAGACTCCAGAACCTTTCTGGGCAGCCTGTTTCAGTGCTGTCACCCTTACACTGAAGAAGTTTTTCCTCATAGTCAGATGGAACTTCATGTCTTTGAGTTTGTGTCTGTTGTCCTGTCGCTGGGCTTCACTGTAAAGAGTCTGGCCCCATCCTCTTAACACCTGTCCTTAAGATAAGGACATTGATACAATCACCTTGGTTGTCTCTAGGCCAAACAGTCACAGCTCTGAGAGAGATGCTCCTGTCCCCTAATTACCTTGGTAGCCATCACGTTGACTACCCAGTAGTTCCTTGTCTTTTTTGAACTGGGAAGCGCAGCACTCCAGATGCAGCCTCATTAAGAATGAGTAGAGGGGCAGGATCACCTCCCTCAGTCTGCTGGCAATGCTCTTACTAATACACCCCAGGATACTATTGGCCTGTTTGGCCACAAGGGCGCTGCAGGTTCATGGACAGTTTGTTGACCACCAGGACCCCCAGGTCGTTCTCTGCAGAGCTGCTGCCCGTAAGCTCCTAACTTGTACTGGTGTATGGGGTTAGTCCTTGCTAGTCTTTGCTGAACTTCGTTAGGTTCCTCTCTGCCCCGCTCTCTAGCCTGTCCAGGTCTTGCTGTGTTGCATACATACATGTGTGTGTAAGTGTTTAAAAAATGTGTGTACTCATGTCTCATTCCTCAGTCTCGTTGGAACTGCTAATACATAGTGACAGTTCTTAGATTCACAATGTCTGGATCTCTGAGAGTTTGTAGCTATTACTTATGTTACTTGCATGACTTCATTAACCTGACACTGTGAGCAGGGATTGCTAAATGCATGCAGGTGTATTGGTCTGACTGCTATTTGGCAACTCCTGATGGTCATGCAGCCTGCAAGCTCCCAAGCCTTAGTGTTCCTTCTACAGCTCCTACGCTTTTGATAGCAGCTGTGCTTTTGCTGTCTCAGCACAAACAGCTGTGCTGCTTGTGTCAGATGTCCTGTGAGCTACTATGATGGTAGTAAAATGACATTTTCTTCCATGAGCACCTGATTTGGAGGAGGTATTACTACTGTCATTTAATATTAAAATCTGAAGTTTTAATTAGCCCACTGTCTGTGTGAGCATGTTTTGAGGTGAATACTAGAACTATTGCTTGAAGGCTTTCTTTTGTTTCTCCTGTGAAACTAGGATGATGAAAGACTATGAGACTTCTAGATTTAGCTGATGGAAAATCAGAGGAAAGCAACTTGTTTGTTCACAAACTTTCCAGCAGCTCTGTAATGGATCTCTCGTGGCTGATGCATGTGACTCTGTTGCTCGTAAATTGACCATGCTTGAGTGCACTGATGATAAAATAAATGAGTGGATTATTTTTCACAATAGGCTGTTATGACTGACAGTGATTAAATTATGAGAGAGTGCAGAACACATTCTTTGAGTGGCTAAAAAGAGAGTTGTCTGTTCAAAGCGGTGGAGAAGGTACATTGGGTTTCTGTGTTTCTGTTCTGAAAGATTAAAGTGGTGCATAAAGGAGATGCTGAGCACTATGACAGCAATGTGAGTTGACAAAGTCCTAGTTTCAGTTTTGGTGAGTGTTAGGAGGTTTGAATTTTTAGATATTAAAGACTTAGAATAGGTCTCCTGGGTCATCAAGAACTGAAAATAAACTGCACCTATTTCAAGACCTTTGCAAGTACGGTTGAGAGGTTGTTTTGGTCTGTTAATCCTGTTGCCATTTATGGAAAGTGGTCCCAAAATCTCATTCATTTGTTGTATGAAAAAACAAAACCACTTAACTTGTATTTCCTATAGTTAGTCCATAAATTTGTAACCATTCATTTTTATATCAGAGCTTCTTAATTAAATTGCTTACAATTTCTTTCCACTGTTGTGTTACTATATAGTTCAGATTTCCTCATCCAGTGGTGGGGGAACTCTGAAAGCTGTTGTAGCTTTTGCATTATGACAAACAAATGAATGTAATGTGTCTGTGTTTACTACGTGCTTTCCTTAGTCTTACAGTAATAACAATTTTATTCATAAGTAGTGTGATACAGAATACTCAGCAAGTCAAACATCTTTAGAGACTTCATCAAGAATTGCCATTAATCACCTTAAACTTCTTGAGCTATTTTGATCTGTGCTGCCCAGCATCTTGCCTTTCTCATGTTCCTGAGAAGTGAGGGTTGTGTGGCGCTCCGTGAAGTGCTGGAGCAGAGGGGCTGCCAGCGTTGTATAGTGCTGTGTTGGAGCCATCATCTTATGGTACTGAGGTGTCATGGATGGAGGAAGGGAGTACAGTAAGGAGAGGAACACTCAMCTAACTCCTTTTGTCTAAAATGTTTCATGTTACTGATAGATCTGATGGTTTAAAAATATATTTTGCTATTAATGTTGGGAAAGATTTAAATTGTATTGCACATTGCCAGTAAAGATGGATTAATGTGGGTGGTCCCCTGCACTGTGCAAAGCACTAAGGCAGCTGGATTGTTGATTCATTTAGCTGTAACTATTTGAACTGCAAAAAACCACCAAAAAAACTGAATGCGTAGTGAGAGGTCAAGAAAATACAAGCTTAAAATAAAGGGTTGTTAGTCTTCAGTCTTAAATTCGTTGTGTAGTTACGCAGCTCCAGTACAAAGGGAGACACTTGTTTGAAGTCTTTTGGCAAGGTGGAGCTACCATACACGCTTGGGGACAGAGTTGTTAATTTTGTTTCTATGCTATTCAGCTGCAGACTTTGTATGAAAAGTTTCCTTGGAGGTCTGATGATCCTGAAGTAGCAAAATACATTGGATATTCATGCGACACTTGCAGGAAGGGCACTAACTGGGAAATCAGAGTTTACAGTTCTTTTGAAACTCCACCCTGTTCATTGAGACACTTTCAGAATGGAGAGCTTGGTTCCATAATAGTTTAGTCATTTTTTCTTTAACATTTCGCTCACCAAGAGTACATACATGATTTCAAGCATGAAAAGAAATCCCTGTGTTCAAGGAAAAATTTGCGGTGCTGCTCAATTTATTAAACTTACCTAAGATATGAATAGAATAATATACATTAGAGCCTTGTTCTGTTAAAGTTTGGGTTAGAACAATATGGAGATTTGATAACGTATCCTGTAGGGATCAGAACTCGCTGTATCTTTTTTGGCGCTGGTGACATCTAGGTTAAAGCTAGGGAGGGTGTGTTATTTGTATAGTAGTCACGCTTCTTATTCATACTGGAAATAAATCTGTTGGCTCACTAAGAGCACCTTTGACTCAAGATTTCAGTCAAAATACTTGTAATGCTGGCTGGAATTAGTCTCATCGCCTGGTTGCTGATTACATATTTGTAATTTCATGAAGGTAAGGAATAGAGTTGTATAAGGGAATTTAAATTTGACAGACTTTTCTTTGCAGTGGCCATATCTACTCTATTTTGGGATGTTTTTGGAATGTGTTTATCCTGTGGTCAAAAATGGGACTGTAGCTGCTGTTGATGTAGCTAAGTGAATTAGCTGAGGTACCAAAAATGCTGCAACTTGGGGTACCAGCCCCAAAATGTAACAGATATATCTGAGTTTTACATTTCTTCCTTTGTAAGTAGTGTTGGTTTCTGAAGTAATTTGGGTATATACAGACACATACTTGCTGCTTTGAGATACTGGAGAAAAGCAGCTATGAGAACAAGCATTTTCTAGAGATACATGATTTTTATAAGGGAAATGTTGAATAGGAAATCCATGTTTTTCAGTAGTACCATTTTTTGTAATATGGTTAGATCAGCAAAAAAAGTATGTCAAGTATCGATGCTCTTTGTTAGTTACCAATCTTAGGACAAGTTTGTATGCTGATGCATATGTCCAGAATAGCACTGTGAATTGTGATATAGCATGTTCTGTCTTAAGCTGTGTGTAGTTTTGTTTGGTAACTATAGCTGCTTGTTAAGAATTGACGTGAATATAGATATTTGGACACAAAACTTAAATTCAGAAGAGGAATAGCTCAAACTTTGGTTGGATACCTTTGGACTATTAAACAAACCCATTGAAAGCTTCTACCATGCCTAGCAGAACCTATGATACATCATCTTACTCTTCAAAACAGGGTGACAGAATGTTAGTGCCATGGCAGAGCTGTAAAGGACCAATGGAATTTTCTGATAGCTGCACAAGAGATTAGGGAATAGGAGTGGAGAAAAGGCCTTGCTGCTTTGTATACTGTAAGTGACCGTATGGGTTGACTGTGTGTGTAACTGAGTATCACAACAGCAATGCCAAATGTAAGATTACATTACTGCTGAAATAAATCCATTTTAACAACTACTGAACAAAATGGAGGCTTTCTGAGAAAAATCATGAAAATGTCTGTGTTCAGGCATATGCACACAGTTTGACAGATCAGTAAGTACTGCCAGTCAGTTGAAGTCAAAGGATGTATTCCTTACGATAGTTTTGTCATCAAATCAGTATGACCTGTGTGTTTAGACAATCCTGAGAAATAATGCCCTTCTGCAGGCTGTGCTGACCTTTTGACATAACAGGTTTTTCACCCCCTTATTGATGTACTTGGTCAATGAATATTGGCTACAGGGCAAGTCATTTAAGAGTAGAATATGTAACATATTGGGATACTGTTTTAGTTGTTTAAGAAATACAACTTTTCTGTTTCAGTACATAGTCAGTTCTAGCTCTATTTAGAACATACCTAAAAGTTGGCATCTAATCTTGAGGGCTTTTGTTGCTTTGCCATACACAGAACTCATGATTCCTGGTTATTCTTTTCAGAAAAAACTCTTTATTCCTCAAAGATTAGACTGAATACTTAAGAAGGGCTTCATAGATGTCTCAAATAAAAATTTGAAACATCTTTAGAAAGTGGCTTTATGGAGTATTGCTGCCACTTCATTAATAAACTTGAAGATTTTAACATTTTCAAACTAGTTGTCAGATCTGTTTGAGTATCTATAATTAAAGGAGCCTAAAAGAATTTTTAAAACACAGCAATACAAGTTTCTTTACAAAACAACCTATTTTTTTCTCTAAAAAGCATTTATAAATGTTAGCTTTTTTTCATGAACTTAATTTTTAAATGTTGAAGACTTTTCTTGGATCATTCTCAAAGTGCTCAGAGCTAGAAGAAGAAAAACTTGCTCTAACAGAGCTTCTTAAAATTTGTTTGCATTCCTCTTATTCTTGCTGTGTTTCCTGAAGGGATTAAACACTAAGTAGAAGAAATATTGCACAGCTTCCAAGAAACTTAAGTATTCTTTTTTTTCTGCAGGCCCGTAATGGTAGGAATTAGTGAAAAGACAAATGGCATCTTTCCCTCTTACAGTTTTTCTTTTGATAATTGATTTTTGTTCCTGCTGGGTTTATTTTCATTTACTCAAGGATGTATTTATTTTCATATACTAAAGGATTACTACGGATTAGTAAGAGCCAGTTCTCAAAGTAGTGTCATGGTCAAAATTGAGAGAAGAAAAAAGACTGTAAGTTTCTGCCATCTCTGCATGAGGTCTGCAAACAGTAAAACCTGCTCCAAATTGAGTAATGAAGAACATATATTTTTGCTAAAACTTTATGCTTTGAACTGGGAAATTTACTCCTTAAAAAAAACACAGTCCTCAACTAGAGTGAAGACGAGGGATATTCTTTGTCTACTGGGCAGATTGCAGCTCGCCGTGTATGATAACGTGTGCTGAGATTACCGTAGCCTGTGCAGCACAGCATGCGCTTAAACCCTGGCTCAGATTGAGCAGTCATAAAATGGATTGGTGACTTAGGCTATTCATCCCAGCCATGACAGTCTAAAGGAGGTCGCTGACAACGTCAACAGAGCATACAGTCCTTTTCTTCTGCATAGGCTTTGCCTTGCGGTTTTTGTCAGGCAGAATCAGAACTGTTTAGGCCTTCCACTTTCATCTCCATTAATCAAGGCCTGTTCTGGAAGAGATTCCTTATGAAAGGAAGTCTAGCGTTAGCTTTTGATACCTGTAATCCCTTTAGTTAGGGAACGCGGAGGTCTTCATAGGCTATGGATCAAGAACATAATCAATCCATTTCAGAACAAGATACTTTGGGAGATTTGAGCAGAAAAATCTGGTGATTTATAACATTCTCAGATTTTATTATTTCTTTGTTTAAAGAGTATTTCTGTCACTTCCCCAATTATTTGGGATGTTGAGAACATTCACTGGAATGTATGTCGTGTTGCACAGAAGAAGAAAAACTGAATCTCTTCAGCCTCCCAGGACATCTTTGTGATATGTTGGCTATACTGGTTTCCAGTTGCTTTGGGCAGAAAGAAATTCCCAATACTAGGTAGTAGTATAGTTCTCATTTAAAAATTAGCTACAGAAAAGCATTCACTGTTTCTGGAGCTGTTGCATTCATATGTATTTGCCTGTGGCTTAATTTGTCATTAGTTGAATAGCTTTTAAGTACTACGTTTGAAAGTTTTTTGGCAAGTAGAGAGATTCACATAATTTTGTGAACTGCTTAGTTTGCTTGTTCTTCTGTGGATATGGTTTGAAAGAAAAATCCAGCTTGCATATTAAATTGTTTATGTTCTTTTGTTCAGGTGAGTTGCTAAACTGTTTGGATGTAAGCCAGGCTCTTGACACTGTTCAGCAGCCTGGCTTTCTAGCAATGGTGATGGAATTAAGAGTGGAAGGCATAGTACTTAATTGATAATCAGGAAGATTCTAAAAAAAGCAAGTAAGATTAAGTGAAGGTACCAGAGGGGAGGGAGAAGAAAAGAGGATGAAAGAGATGATTATATGTGAAACTAATATGAAATAAGAAGGGTTTCAGCATGTTGCAAATGATGAAGCCCACACATCATAGCTTAAAACAGCCTTGTTGCTATGTCTTGGAAATTTTAGGGGATCTGCTTCCCATTACAGGATTATGGAACTTCGTGCTCCAACATAGTTCTTTCTTCACTGTTTTTATCTAAACATCTCTTGATCGTATGACTATATGTATATTTAAAAGGCTTAAATGTTCGTTTTAGCATTGAGTAACACAAGCTGTAAATAGATTTTCAGAATAAGAATTATATAAGTAACTTGAATTTTTTGAAATCTTTTTGGATTGTTTAGCATACTTTCCATTTTATGTGAAGTATTGTACAATATTTTGTATATTTCACATAACTTTTGTGGGACAAAAAATTATTTTGTCTCTTTAACGATTTGAAACTCTTACTTGGAAGTCACACCAAATGTGCTGCATTACTTATCTGTATATCTTAAAAGGAATGCATTCAGTTTCATTCTCTGTTTCCCTTTTCCAGTAAGTTTAATATTTAAAATTTTTATCTCAAGTGTTACAGTGTATTCTGTAGACATATGAAGTCTAAAATTCATTCTCCTTTGTTAAAGAAGACAATGAAACATTGTTTTAATTGGCTTGAGAAATGCTGCAGTTATTCTTTGTGGAAAGAAGACTGCATATTCATTTTGCTTCAAGTATTGAATTGTTTCTGTGCAAATGTGGTCATGGTGATTAATGAAGTTGCAGGGAATCACGTGATGACAGCAGTGCCTCATAAGAGGAATCTGCCAACACAGAATTCTTCACTTGATGAGGATTTGATTCATTTTGTGCATAATTGTGGTGAAATCTAATTCTGTTGAATTGGAATGTATAGCTAATGTCTGTTTCCTCCAGACTTGAATTGGACCTCAGACTTTCAGTGATGTCATACAGCATGAATTAGCTTGGAATGTTCAACATGAGAATGTTATATCATTTGATGTGCACAAACTTTTACCTTGTGTAATAGTTTTCAGTGGAAATTGGGCTGGGAATACTTCTGTTCTTGTTTATAATTTTAAAAGTAGAAAAGCTAATGAGCTTTTTGTAGCTTTTTGTAGGTTTCATAACTCCCATGTAAACCAGTTCTGACACTCTGTACATGTAGTAGAATTTTTATGCATGTCTGGAGGACTTCATGGTGTAAACAGGTCGAAAGGACTTGTCTCCACTTTTTCTTTTCTATGTAAAGTTGAGAAGTAATTGCTATTGTTCAAGGAAAACTGAACTTCGCCTGTGGCCCATCACCCTTATATTTTTGGAGGGAAATGACCTCTGAGTTTCAACTGAAAATAGTGAAAGACTATGATTTTGTTTCCTTACATGGAATATCTAGGAGTACTTGATGTCAGTGTTTAAGAACAGAGGCCTTGAGAACTGTTTTTGTTTTGGTTCTACTGCTCTCCTAGTGAGTGTGCCTTGTGTGTCACTTTCTCCTCATAGTGCTCAAGTTTCTCTAGCTGTAAAATTGTTTTTTGCTAAAATCAGAAATATTTTTATAGGTGGGTCAATTTTATAACTACCAGAAAACACTTAGCTCATCTTCAGATCAGTGTTTTTTCTTAGGTGTTTGGTCTTGGAGCTCTTCAACAGAAGGTAAATGGGATACAATTCCTGATCTGTTTTAAAACCAGAAAGAAGCTTACTCTGTAGGAACTGGTGAGCCAAAGATGTAGTTGAATTGTTGAGATGGAGTGCCTCTGATCTTGGTGTTGAATGGAACTTAAGGAGGTGTAGATAAGCCAGAAAAACAAAAGTGAACTAATCAGAATTCTGTCATTTTATGGATTTGGAGTTACAGTAATACAGTTTTTCCAGGAAGTACTACTTTTCACTTAGTTCATTAGGCAATCCAAGCAAGCATTTGTTACTTAAAAATAAATAAACTAAGTAATTACAAGTGCAAAAGAAAGTGTACTCTGTTTAAATCTTACAACAGAGGAACAAGTCTTGAAACTTGTCATGAAATAATGTACAAAAATGAAGAAGCTACTGGAAGGATCTTAAAAGTGAGGAGTATATAGATGCTGGATCTCCTGCAGCCTAGCGCTTGAAGGACCAATGCTTGGAGATATTGTGGGCTGACCAGTAGCCTCTATGATATAACTTAGCCCATACTGGAATTCTGGTGTCTTCCCACCCTGCCCCCCTCTCTGGCCTTACTGCAGCTTTTTGGCTATTAGACAAATCATGACCTTCTTTCCTGTTTTGTCTTCAGCGTCTGTTTCCTGTTTTTTCCTTCCCTCCCCCACCCCATTTTTTTTTAAATCCTGACTTTCTCTGCAGTGGTGTCTTTACTTTGTTTCATTGCTAGCTTGCTTTTTCCAGATTTTGTCTTCATAAAAGGAAAACAGCAAGAAGGAATTGAGAGCTATAGCATCAGTCCTTCCCTTTTAGTGAGTTTTTGTTTCCATGTTTTAGTGAATTTATTAAATGTTAGTTTGCATGGTATTCATACTGCTTCCCAAAACTCAGGTCTGTCACATGGCTGTATTTCTCCTACCTTAACATATAGCCAGATACACACATTTTTTGAGTGCTAGTTTTCACATAGTTTTGTTGAGGTCCTTATGTTTAGGCAGAATGCTGAGACTACCATGCCTTGGACTTCATCTGGACCAGAGCTCCAGTTCTTGATGTCTGACATCTCCCTTTGGGAACTAATCAAGTACTCTTGATTTCTGAAAGAACATGGTGTCATTTCAAACAGGACTGAGACTCTGGTCCTTTTTGTTGATGTTTGCTTTCTATTGCTTCTATACAGGAATATGGTCTTGCCAAAATTTGCAGTTGTTAACCAACATACAGCCATGGTCAAAAAAAAAATTGAAATTAGTTTGGTCTGTACACTTATACCAAATTTCACTTTCTTATTGCTTTGAAGTACTTAGGAATTAAAAAAATTTAGGTGAGATGGAGGAAATCCATGACTGTGAGCTCAAACATGATCTTGGATTTAAGAGTAAATGCATAAAAGCAGACCCATAGAGATCAGCAGGGTAAATATCCTTTCAAGCATTTTTTCAGTTAGCACCTAAACTGATGAGCCCAAAAGGAGGCACAGAAACCCCCAAGCCAATGCAGGCTGGGAGTTTCACTCAAGGAAGTCTTTTCAGTGTGGAGTTCATAATGTCGTGCTGTGTGTGTTTGTGTAATAAAATTGTAAGATGATAAATTGTGTCAGCTTGGATTTGTGTTTGCTTAGGACTGTTTCAAAGCTTTGAAATTTTTCTGGGTGTACAGAATGAGAACTGAGAATACAGCCTGAGAAGGCAGAGTAAAACCTCTATTTGGCCTGAAAGCTTACTGTGACAACACACCGTCCCCATTTGTATGTGGTCATTAAAAGGCTTTTCTGCAATGGGTGAGGCTGCTCTGGTAAACTGCAGTTTGTGATGTATATTCTTATATTTATATGGGAATGTCATTAAATTCCCATATGTGCCCGTGGTTTGGCAGGTCAACATTCTTTTTTCTTGTCTACAGGACAGTTTTGAATACTCCTCCCCACCTTGTTCTTGGTGTTCACAAATGAATTATTCTTTTAAATCTTTCTTATCTGTTGTCATTCCCTAACTCTCCAAAGAAAACTTTGTTTAAATAGTTACTCTCTTGGGACTTTCATGCATATCCTGTTATCTGTTTTACATTACAATCTTCCATGCTGGGAATGTCCTTCCAAAAAGTACAAAACAGCTAAAGCACTTAGATGACTAATAAACATGTTAAGTGCTGAAGTCCAGGCACAAAACCAGCATTATTAGCATTATCTTTTGCCTTTTTTTCTCCATTAGACTTGGGTCTGACCTCTAGATTCTGAAATGAACTAGGCTCCTTTCACTTTGTCTCGCCCGGAGATGTTGCAGTGGCTGCAGTGTTGTTAGTTGTGAAGCCACTGCCATAAAAAGTAGGAAACTTTTAGAAAATTGCTCATATTTTCACTCTTCTAATCAAATACCAGCATTCAGAAGAACCCTTGGGAGTGATGAAGTTTTGGCTGCCAGTTTTATTTGCTCAGCTAAGAGGCATCTCCACTGCTTTTTGTTGCTTGGGATTGGCAGAGTTAACTCCCACAGGAGCAGTAGATGCATACTTTTTGGAAGAGCAGTATTATCTCTAGTTTCAGTACTTGTTATATATTAAGTAAATGTATGTAGGAAATAGTTTTCAGTGTTCTGCTTTACATATATCATTTGAGGTGCAGTATAATTATTTGGAGTAGGCGGGAAACACTGAGCAAATTGGTGCTGCTTTTTCAAGGGAATACTTCTGTTCCAGAGGCACATGAAAGACTCAGTTAGCTTGTGCTAGCTGCAAACATAAAAATTAAATACCAAGAGAAGGCATCTCCGGTGGCTAACCTCTGAAGTTTGGGGAATATGGGAGAGCAGTCAGGGAATATGGAATAGCATTTATTCATTGAAGCAGGAGCTGCGAATTATTCTGGATTTAACTATTTTATTTTTAATTTGGGGTGGTGGTTTTTGTTTTGATTTTTTTTTTTCATAAAATATGCTATACAATTAATATCCTGGGTTTGCTTACTTGCATGTGTATTAAGATCTCTGCAGATCCTTCAACAGATGATTCACATATTGGTAGCAACTTACCCAGCAAAGACACAGCTGCAACTTTCCTGCAGAAGTCCAAAAATACTTAACCATATAGCTTGAGACTTCGCACTTATTTGGAGTTTGGACTAAGCTTGTTTAATATTAATTGCCAGGGATGCCATTTGATCAAGTATTTGAAATTGAATTTATTGTTGGTGGAAAGTGTGGCAATATCAATTTCTGTATTTCAACTTGCATCCTGATTCAGGAAAACGGATGTAAAAAAAAAAACAAGTGGTGGGAGAAGATTCTGCTGCTGTCACCTGCATGAAAAGCTTTTTAATTTTATTGTCACTTTTTCCAGCTCTGCGTTTCTCTCATTAATGGCAAACATCTACCAATGTTGTTCAAGTGGCTTGCCTAAGAGAACTGTGCCCTCTGTGGTGCTTGTATTTAGCAACAGCAAAAATGAACTGCCATTTAAAGTGGAAATATAGAACTGATGTTGCTGCCAAAAAAGGCACTTCTGTGGTTATGTTTACACCCTAAAGCTTTGTAAAGATTTGTCTATTGTACTCTAGCCTTGTACATGACAGAGCAAACTGTCTTAATGCATTTGTCAGTTGTTTTTTGGCCATTGTTCCTAAGTTGGATGAGCTGAAATAAAGAGCTAGCAGGCATTTTGAATGTGATCTCAGTAGCGTCCACATCTGTATGACATTGAGCCTCGATGTGCTGGTGAAAAAAAGTTAATGGTTGTATCTGCTTATGAAAATTACTTTTAAATGTGTTTGTCCTGGTCTATCACTACCGAAAGCACAGACTAGATGCTTCCCATTTCTTTTTCCTGACATTGAGTCCTGGATTGCAGAGATTTCTCTTTTTGCATACTGCTGTATACTTCCTGAACATGCGAGAGGGTAATAATTCTCTATATGACTTCCACTGAAGAGGAAATGGATACTTGTCAAAACAATGATGTGCATCTGGAATTCCAGCATTCAAGAACTTTATTACACTTGGGGGGGGGGGGGGGGGCCTTTGCAGTTTGCAGTACAAAAAATTCTCAGGTGCTAGTACATTATTTTTCACCAAGTTGGCAAGTGCTTTGATTAACTATGTTATTGTAAGTGCCTTAGAAGCATACTGTATGCAAGAGTGAACTTAATGTTGTCAGTATAAAAGGAACCTGTTTTTAATCTTGCCGATACATTATAAATAGATAGAATTATTGTTGGAAATGGATATTTTTTTATTGTGGCATCTAAAAATCAATCACCTCCCAATCAGAACAAGGCAAATGATTTACAGAACTCAAATAGGCTTGTCATTGTCCACACACCCCCACAGCCCCCACAGTTTCTTTATTAAGAACTGGAAAGAATTAACTGCTTGCCTGTGCTTCAGTGAAATTGTGTGACTGTCATAGAAACAGCCATTTGGCAAGGTGGCATAGAGTGGAAGGATAGGAGTGGAGATTGGAGGGACAGCATTGCTTGGAACAAATGAGTACTCACTGCTGGTTTTAATCTCTAAAATTGTGCTTATCATGTGGGTTTAATGTGAACAGTCAAAACCCACTGTAAACTTGCAAAGTTGATTTTAAAAATATGGCATAGATTTTTCTCAAAAACTGTGTTGTTCTTAGTTTGTTGGACAGATAACAGGAAAACAGAGCTGTCTCTTGACCCATGTTCATTTTCTGTCTGCTGGAATGAATTTGGAACTAAATCCCGTTTTTCCACTTGAGCCTGTCCTTCTCTAGCCGTGTCAGGGCCTGGGTGGGGTCACTTGTTCAATGCAGCTTTTCAAAACGACTGTTGGATTCTCATCAGATTACAACATTTTTTTCAGTGCTAGGGAACAGCTCAAAGCTCTATTGATAAACAGATTATATTTGTGCATATTTAAATTAAGTTGCTCTTTGAGACTTTTTTTTTGCCTTGATGTAGCAGCGTATTTGTAGATTGAAAATACAGAAGGAACAGATTTCTGTTATCTCTGGATATGGAAGAGATAGCACCAAAAGAGCTACAGGATATATATTTTCTTAAATGTAATCTCAAATTCCAACGTGGACATAGCAACTTGGCTGCATGTAGCACTTGAAAGGTATTTAAGTTCTGATTTTCTTGAAAGCCTTGGGGTTAAGCTTTACATGTTCTATGGATGCTGTTACACAGATGATGCACTATTCAATAAATCTCATTTAGTTTGGAAAATAGTACTTTCCAATATTATTTTCTATGTTTTATTACACATTTTTAGACTGCTACATAGTGTCAGGAGATAAACTTTAACAAAATAGCATTTAAAGAATTCTCACTGGTTTTCATGTCTTGTAGTATTGTCTTTCCTTTCTGGACAATTTTATTCTTTCAACTGACTTATCCATTAAAACTAAACCTTTAAAGTTGTATATGAATTGCAGTAACCAAGTTATTCACCAGGCAAAATGGAGATGGCCTGCTGCAGGTGTTACATGAAAAGCTGGGGCACTTGAGTGATAAGTAAATGTGTTGTGCTGCTTTATCAGGAAAAAGATTTTGAGAAATAGTAATGTTCCAGGATGTAATTTGACTTTACAGAAAGTTGAGGTGACTTCCCTAGAGTTGCTTTACAGAAATTTGTCAGCATAATAGTTTTGTTGTGAAAATATTCTATCTACACTGCAGATACTTTGCAATTTTAGACAGACGTAATTTTTTCTGTCACATTTAATTTGCTGTCTATATCCGTGTAGTTTCAATTAACTCAGGGGCTGCTAGCCACTGTGACATGCCTGTAATTCCCTGGAAATTAGACATAGAATCCTTTGGGAATCCTTTTGTGCCATTTCTACTCTTGAAGATAAATTTAGACGTTATGTGAATATGGGGATGTACTTAGATGTGCACATGTTCATGTACACAATTAACTAATTTGTATTGTCATGGGGTTATAATTCACTGTCTGGCTATGAAATTATTAAATTATTAAATTATTTATTAAAATATGTTATGGTAGTACTTCTATGAAAGCATTTGATTACTTGTCAAAATTTGGGAATTACACTTGAAATTGGAATATTGTTGCTGTTTAAAGTTTGACCTTTGAAATATGCTGCCGACTTTCAGTACTATTATGGCACCATCTGCTGACCAATACACAGACTGGCAATGTCAGCTTGCTCACCTGGTTACCTCCTTCCAGTTTAGGAGGAAGCTGAAGCAGAATCATGAGGAGAAAGGGCAATTCTTTTACACTGGCTTACATTTGGGAAAAATTTTTAGTAGGAGATATTATTACAAAGGCAAAAGTCTGAATCATGACACAGACTTAGTTGTCTACTCACCTGGATTATTGCTTAAGGCCTCTCTATGGACTATGAAGTTTTAAAAGAAGGAATTTGGGTTTGGTTTTTTTTCTTGCTCTATGTGGCATAGGATTGCTCTTGGTAGTCTGTTTTTCAATGTGTTACCTTCTAAGCCTACAAAGAAGAGCCATAACAGCATGAGAACAGTCCAGGCGCCAGCTCTGGTGGTCTTGTCACAGCCTGGGAGATCAATGGACTCTGACAGGCTTCTGCCCTGTGGCTACTGCAGAGACTCACAAAAAAGCCGAGTCTGCAGGCTGTCTCTTCAGCCGCTGCAGTTAACCTTGATTTTTGTGCACTGTGATCATCAGGGAAGGAGCAAACTGGAACAGTCCTTGTCACATTCAGTGTGTAAATGCTTAGGTTTGGGTTCAATTGCTAGAGATAATCTTTGAATAATCATTCAAAAATAGGTGATTGGATTTTATGTATAAAACATGTACCCATTTCCTCTGGATTTTCTGTTGTAACTTTTTTATCATACTCAGTAGTTTGCTAAACTTGATCTTTGACTTCTGTCTCATCTATTTTGTTTTAGGAATGTGCTTAAAAATGAATGTAATCCAAATTATTAGCTTCAGCTTTGAAAGTATGTTTGTATATATATACATTCCTGGATATTTATACATACAGAGAAGGATGCAAGTTCCTGTGGGAGAACTGGGGGTTTTTGGGTTGATACTTGACTGCAGAACAATATCTAATTGGGAGCTATATGATGTAAATGTTGCATTGATCTAAGCCAATGGTAGGGATGTTTTTGCTGTCTTGAGAATCTCAACATTGAAAACTTCATTCTTTAGTTGTTGATTTATTCCTTGGTGTTCAGAGCATTACATGTCTTTGCAATTGTAGTAATCCATCTAAATAATGAGTAAAAGGAGAAATTTGATTTACTTTTTGCTTTATCTGATAATAGAATCTGTGCAGGTTATATTGGCACCTTCAGCAAAACGATGCTGCAGAGAACCATGGGATACCATGACTTTTCTTGTTTACATACTGGCGATAACATTCAAGTTTTAAAATTTAACAGAAATGTAAAATAAGGTTATTTAGTACATTCAGCCAGATTTGAAATATGAATTATTGTACTCTACAGAAAATAATTAGTTTATGCTTTTGAAAAAATCTAGTTGTAGTACCAAGTTCCTCAGGTATTAGCTACTGGTTAAACCAGATTCTTTTACACTCTAAAATTTGAATGACTGTTCCAGCTAGAATTTTAATTCTTTATGGCTTTTATATCAACGAATCTTACATGTTGAAAGCAGCAAGCATGTTGTTCATAAATGATGTGTCATAGCCAAATGGGAAATGCAGGGCAGTCTTCTGTTGTGCTTCAGATCAATAATATGACAAGAAGTAAACAACTTTATTTGGCAGCTTTTTTGCTTTGTTTTAAGCAGTTGAAGTACACATGACCTTGTTTCACATTTTCATGTATATTTTTTCAAATGTTAGAAATTTTCTTTTATATGTTTTGGGGTTTTTTATGTGTATCCTGTGTGAGAGAAATATTTGGAATATTTATGAAGGTAGTGATTTAAAAAATAAATTATTAATACTATGGTGATCCAGAAAATTACATGACTTGTGCAGACACACACTGGCTTTTAGTGCACTGAGCTGTAATTTATTTCAGTAGAAGTAGGTTGATTTTTTTCCTTTTGCTTCTATGACATGATGGTTTCTCTGTGAATCCTAGAAGACTGATGGAAATACAACTATCAAAGCAACTTTTATTTCTTGAGTTTGCTATTGAATTTCAGTGACAAAGTGAAGAAAGAAGAAACAAGTTTAGGACTGCCTTTTCCTACTTTTATATACTCAGAAAATAAGTAAAATGAGATCCAGAAATGTATGGAAAAAGGATTTGGATTTGTTCGTCTATGCTGATAAATAAGAAATACTGTAACAGAAGCAGTGAGTCATCATAACATAAGATGTGGATCATTGTAGAAAACTTCATTTCACTGCAGTTGGTTTTAGTTTAATGTTGTCTGTGATCTCGGAGCTACACTTCTTTCTTTCCCCCTCTTTTTCCTTTTTTTTTTTTTTTTCATGTTATACTTGATATGTCTTCTGTTTCTAGTTTATTTATTGCTGGCAGGAATCCTTCTGGTCAGAAAACTACATTTCAAGAATTTATGCTAGAAACTGGAAGAAAGGTATCAACTGACCAATCTATATATTTGAGAGGAAAGAGTGTAAGGAAAGAATATAGCATCCTGTTCTGCTTTCAGCTGTGAAATCTGTCCAGCACTAAGTTTCTTCTCAGTGGAATAAAAAGAGAGAGGAAGGGATGAATGGAGAGGAGAGAGAATATCTGTTGTCTTCAGCTGCTTCCTGGTCAGCACCCTTGCTTGGGGAAGCTGGTAGAGTTATGAATAGGGCAGATCATCTGCTTTCTGTAAAAATGGAGCTGTTTTAAAAAACTCACATTCTCTTCAGAAGTTGTGAAGTGTTTTGCAGTACTTTTTGCCATCCGGCTCCCACACTGATCCTTGCAGTTTAGGTAGTCATTCAATCTGCATGAGCCAAGTTTTCCAGAGGATTACAAAAGATACAGATGTTATCACTTGTGGTTTAATGTTCATGGGTTTAATGTCAATTGCAAAATCTACAAAGATTTTTTTTTTTCTCTGCTCAGACATTGGTAATCCTTTATTTGAGCATCACCGTAAGGTTCCTTCTCTTTTGCTTACTCTTGCTTTAAGATTCTTACTCTCCTTTCTCAATTCAAGATGAAATACAGATTTAATGTTATCTTGCAATACAAAAGAGGTGAAATGAGGAGAACTCTATCCTGCTGCAGTTGTCACAGAGCTTACAAAAGATTATAGGGGCAAAAGTATGTAGTGTGCTCATGCTATGTAGTAAGAGCAAATGAGAGTTTACTTGGAGACAGGAAAGCAAGAAAACATGCA